>LR990641.1:28286837-28761837 GCA_905147715.2 Xestia xanthographa
TTTTGATTTGACAAACACGCATAAAACGTGTATCAATCGATAGTTGGCATCAAAACTAACAAGTATTGTCTGAGACTTTTTTGCAAAAAAGTTTTGTTTCATACAAAACTTGTTTGTATTGATGCCTTTCGGAAATTTAAATGTTTTGTTTGTTGCTATCCTAACTCTTCGCAGGTGAATCGACAGGCTAACATTCACAAATAGGAGTGCTTAGTACCTTAAAATAAGAACTCATACATAGATCATAGGAATGTCATTTTCCAAATCTACTTACATTTAGGAGGATTTGATATCCTCGATGAAGGATTACTTGGAGAATTTGATAACCTCGAAGGACTATTTGGAGATTTATCCCGTGACTGTTTCTTGAAATTAACTTCTACGGCTTTATTTGTTACCTTCATATTGTATTGCTTTTTATCTTTTGCTAAAATAAATAATATTTATTAGGTAAAGCATATTATGGCTTCTTGTAAAGCATATTATGGCTTTTTATTTTTAAGTCCCTGGAATAACATAAAAAGTTGGATCTTATAAGAAAAATGCATAGAAAGGTCATTTTTAGCCTGTACTGTACTCCTGGGCAAAGGCCTAACAGCATCCTTTCTACTTCTCTCTGAGTTGTCTCTTTTTTTTCTGATTTGAAATCATCAAATGACTCCTCTCGCTCTGGGCGGAGCAGGAGGGAGTGTCAGACTTTTACTGACTAAAACCACAGTAATATTATGATACAGTACTCCAACTTCATAGAAACGGACGAAACGCGAGCTATACCTACGCGCCTCGATCTTGGGGTGCGCTTGGGGCGCAGACAGTCACGGCTGTACCGCAGTGTCGAACGGACGGTGTGTCGTTTTTTTTAACAATAACCGCGCGATTTTTTCTCTAAAAATCAGTTAATATGACGAGTAGGATATATTGTGCTGTTTTTGGTTGTACGAATTCGTCAATAACGCATCCAGACATAAGTTTTTTTAAATTACCTGGAAACTCTGAAAGATAAGACTATAAAATAATTTTACTTACTAGTAGGTAGGTACATAATGTGTGTCTTTTTAATGGATAAGTATTTGCTTTTATCTCACGAAAAAAAAGGTGTTTGGATTAATAAATAAAGCGAATAGAGTAACGGAAAGTTATTGAGACGAGTGAAATAGGTACTTATATGCGGTGCTAAATGAATCATGATACGGTAGGTACCTACCTACTTACGCTTGTGTTAAAACTTCGGTGCCTATACTTTAAAATTTAACAATAAAGCATTTCGTACGACTCAGTCGAGGCGCAAATATTTTTCGGTCGCAAATTTATAAGCCCGATTTGTTTTTTTTGAAAAACAAATCGGGCTTATAAATTAGAAAGGTTAATTAGAAATTGGTAGATTTAATTAAAAAAACATGTTTTTGTTTGCAAAAACATGTTTTTTTAATTAAATCTACCAATCAAAAAATAACACGCATTTTTATTGAACACTTCCTATTCAATATACAAAGTATTTCATTTATTTATATAAAAAGGATATTTACAATCACAAAACTAAATAGAAACAGAAAGTAGGCAAATGTAATTAAAATGCTGGAGACGGGCAGCCCTAACGCATGTTTACGTACCGCGCGGCTGTAGGCATTTATTTCTATCATGCGGCCGAGTTAAAGTACTGTATCATAATATTACCGTGCTAAAACCCATCCATGTTCCTTCATCGCCCTTTGTGTTCCGGGGCCACGGTATCTCTTTCGAACAGTCCCGTAGCCCCGAGTTGTGCCTCTTTGCGTGAATTTGTGTGGAAGCCATCCATGGCGTGCCGCCATCTCCTCCTTGTCTGTTTGCCGCGACCCTATCTAGCTGTCTCCAGTCTTGCAATATACGGACTCACAACTGAGAGTCGTCGGCAATTTTGGTTCTGAACCGCAGTGTGGTGTTGTACTGATTTGGTCAGTTTATTTAAAATTCATTAAGCTGATCTCTTGTTGGTAAACTTCGAGTTTGGACGCGCTACTTTGGCTAACGCCAAAGATCAAGTCTGTGCACCATCCATAGACCGGTTTATATGCAACATCATCATAATTTCAGCCGAAAGACGTCCACTGCTGGACATAGGCCTCCCTCCCCCGAGTGTCGCCACATTGACCGATCTTGTGCGACTAAATAAGCATGCAAATATGGACCATAAATGCTAGAAATATGCAACAAAAGAGCCAAAATATGCAACATTAAATTAAAATAAAATAAGTTTAAATTAAAATAAGTACTACAAAATAATGTTTCTATTTAATTTACTAGATTTTCGACTGGTTTTGATTTGTGAAAATCGTGTTTTGTTTCTAATTATAAGTATCATATAACTTGAAGCTTCCAAGTTATTGGAAAATTACATTGTTGCGCAGATTTCCTTCACAAAAATAAAAAGTTTACTTATATAAATAATAAGCATTAACGAATTCGATTTTTCTTAACATTTTTCCAAATATCTTATTTAACTTGAAATCAATAGTTATACATCCACTAGGTTAATAGGCAATATTTGATTTTAGTATTTTTGCATTTTTCCAGTTAGAAACAGATAGAAAGAGAAACATATTAAGACTAAGTAGATGAAATAAGCAAACATGCATTTGCATATAATCCGGTCTATAGTTACATAACACACTATGTAAAACTAACTAATGTAGATATTTAGCAAAAAATATATAGAGGGCTGGGAAGATTTTAGTATGAAGCGTGGCCGGATTAATTTCCGACATTTTGTTTTTTTTTTCAAAGTAGCGGCCACATAAGACCTATATTAATCGATAGCTGGTATCAAACACAAACAAGTAGGTATGAGGCAGTGTTCTAAAGTGTCACGTTTCCGAAATATATGGCGTTGTGATCGCTACCAGCATAACCTTGATAGCTTAAATCTCGGAAACGGCTTTAGATTTTGTCTCAGAAAACCCTTGTTTGTATTGATACCAGCTATCGATTGATATACGTTTTATGCGTGTCTGATCAAATCAAAGTTGTGCTGAAGATGGCAGTGAATGGACTTTAACTTTGATAACTCATATCTCGGAAACGTGACATTTTAAAACATTTTGTCTCATACAAAACTTTTTTGTATTGATATTAGCTATCGATTAATATTGGTCTTATGCGTGGCCGCTAACATTAAAAAAAAATGGCGGAAGAAAATACGGCCAAAAATTTAAACCCCTTTGTTGCTAATCTAACTATTGTCATTCATTAATAAAATTCTGATTATAATAAATTAATACTAACAAAATTTTGGATGTAGATCATTTTCATTTTCTTCTGATATGGTAACCATTACCCTTTTAGGTCTACTTTTACTAGGAGCCACTATCTTGGGTGGAGGTGGAGGCATTATATTCTTGAAAGACCTGGTTGTATTTAGTAAATTATCATCATCCATTTGGATTATGCGTCTGAGTCCTGGTTTCAATGTGTAGCTGTGTCGAGACCATGTTGCTGTTGGAATCAAACATTATTATTATTAATTACTGAGATACTATGTCATCATGTGCCTAGCTTTTTCCAAATTATGTCGGGATCAACTTCCAGTATAATGCAGCATGCATAGGATGCAGCTGAAATTAGTATTTTACATAGAGCATCTGCCTATCTGACCTCCACAACTGAATTAGTACTGGGTAATATTAGACCCCCTAATAAGACTGATCGTCAAACTTTTGGGCTACACGTATAGACTGTCAAAGATCTACAAATGACAGCCAGCCTAAAAGGCTTAACATGCTTTTCGAGGCATTGAGATAACTCTGTATACAAAGAATTTCTGGACAATATCGATAAACTTTGGCCGGTCATTGTACTCATCATTATGAACAGCTATTACCATGATCACAGAATAGCTAATAGTACTATGCGAAAAAAAATCTGCTGTTCAACATTTTGACGAGTTAAGCAAACATAATTGTAGGGAACAGCTGATTTTTTTTTGCGAATCAGGGTTTGGTTCCCTATTAAAAATTGTTCATAATGATGAGTACAATGACTGGTCGAAGTTTATTGACATTGTCCGGAAACACATTATACATATATTGGATTGTGTGCTTAAGGTTGAACTGCGCAACATATTTTCCATACAAATTTCGGGGGGCTATTACTCCACTGTTTGACATGGTACATCTAAAGTTAAACATGATATCGTTTTGTCTCATTATTAGTTGTGTCTGTGCGGAAACAGAATAGTAAAATAAAAAGCCATTCAAAAGGTACGAGCTACCAAAGATTCATTTTTATTGCCAATTTTAACGTAACTTTGGGCGTAAATTAGTAATAAAAGAAGTGTCAAATTTCCAAAACAAAGTCGGTACCGACACAGCACAATTATCGAAGAATAAAATTCAATAAATTTTATTTGATAATGATTTATGCAGTGGTTTTTTCATAAAATTCGATTTCCCAAAAGCCTTTTAATTTTTTTTTACGCGCGCCTTTTACTATGAATTTTCGTGCATATCACTGAATAATGTTTCCCCCGGTGCGGTGCGGGAGGGGGACACGCGATATTGACATGTCCTTCGTTTGATATAAGAACAAGACCTATATTTCTGTCCTTTTCATTTCATGCATGACGTCAGTGACGTGTCATTTGTTTTTCGCTGAAGTTGAAGGGCCGCATTTTTATTGCTCTCCTATAATGTGTGCGTTTCGATGGCGCGACCACGGCATTTTTTTTTTAAACTATGGCAAGATTTTGTAAAAAAAATAATTTTAAATTAAATTCTTTAATTAATTAAATTAATTAATTTCAATTTTAAATTTCACATTCAGAACATTTTGAAGGTGATTTACGATACCGTACCTATGCTCCTGAAATATAAACCTAGGATTTTTTATATTTTTTTTACAAATTCAATCCAAGGCCT
Organism: Xestia xanthographa; assembly: GCA_905147715.2. Lineage (NCBI taxonomy): Eukaryota > Metazoa > Arthropoda > Insecta > Lepidoptera > Noctuidae > Xestia > Xestia xanthographa. The sequence continues at coordinate 28,291,730 of LR990641.1, forward strand.
ACAGATTCCAAATTTGGCAAGTAGGTTCCTTATGTGGTCTAGGGGTGCACTAAGAAAGGATTTTTCAAAATTCATCCCCTAAAGGGGTTAAACGGGGCTCCAAAGTTTGTATGGGGAAACAAGATTAGTTAGATTATTTTATTCGAAACTTCACAGGAGTGCTCCTATTGATAAATGAGTAGAAACGGGTTTCAGGTTTTTTCAGAATTCAACCCCTAAGAGGGGGAAATGGGGTGGCAAAGTATAAAAATCAATGCACAGCCCAAACCGCTGAGTCTAGCGATTCCAAATTTGGCAAGTAGTCCTTATGTGGTCTAGGGGTGCACTAAGAAAGGATTTTTCAAAAGTCAACCCCTAAGGGGGTTAAACGGGAATCCAAAGTTTGTATGGGTAAAACAAGATTAGTTAGACTATTTTATTCGAAACTTCACAGGAGTGCTCCTATTGATAAATGAGTAGAAACGGGTTTCAGGTTTTTTCAGAATTCAACCCCTAAGAGGGGGAAATGGGGTGGCAAAGTATAAAAATCAATGCACAGCCCAAACCGCTGAGTCTAGAGATTCCAAATTTGGCAAGTAGGTTCCTTAGGTGGTCTAAGGGTGCACTAAGAAAGGATTTTTCAAAATTCAACCCCTAAGGGGGTTAAACGGGAATCCAAAGTTTGTATGGGTAAAACAAGATTAGTTAGACTATTTTATTCGAAACTTCACAGGAGTGCTCCTATTGATAAATGAGTAGAAACGGGTTTCAGGTTTTTTCAGAATTCAACCCTTAAGAGGGGGAAATGGGGTGGCAAAGTATAAAAATCAATACCCAGCCCAAACCGCTGAGTCTAGAGATTCCAAATTTGGCACAAAGGTTCTTTATGAGGTTTAGGGGTGCATTAAGAAAGGATTTTTCAAAATTCACCCCCTTAGGGGTTGGAACGGGAGTCCAAAAATTAAGTGGGGAAATAAGATTAGTTAGACTACTTTATTCGAAACTTAACAGGAGTACTCCTATCGATAAATGAGTTAACGTTTGTGTTTCAGTTTTTTTTCAGAATTCAACCCCTAAAGGGAGAAAAGGGGTAACAAAGCCTGAACTTCAACATAGGTATTGTTTTTATGGTGAATTGGGTCGGGTGTATTACAAAAACAACTATTTTAAGATTTAATGTGGCAGACCTGAAATACTACCATTCCCTGTTGGGGTGCGATGGGGTTGAAATGTCTAAAAATCAATATTGGTGTCGATACCGAGATTATCAGGGGTGCTGATTACGAAAATGGCATTTATTTTGAGATCCAGATGATAATGATTGTGATTACGATGATGATGATTGTGATAATGATGATAATGATTGTGATTACAATGATAATAAGTGTGATAACGATGATGGTGATTGTGATAGTGATTGTGATTGTTTGTAATGGTGATTGTGACAGTGACGGTGATTGTGATAGTGTCGGTAATTGTGATGGTGATAGCGATGGTTGTGATAACGAGGACGGAGATTGTGCTGATGATGATTGTGATTAAGATGATAATGATTGTGATTACGATGAAAATGATTGTGATAACGATGATGGTGATTGTGATAGTGATTTTGATGGTGATTGTGATTGAGAAAGTGGCAGTGATTGTGATGGTGATAGCGATGGTGATGGTGATTGTGATTGTGACAGTGATGGTGATTGTAATAATGATGTAGATTATTGTGATTACTATGATAATTATTGTGATAACGAGGGTAGTGATTGTGATGGTGATTGTGATGGTGATGGTGATTGTGATGGTGATGGTGATTGTGATTTTGATTGTGATAGTGTTGGTTAATGTGATAATGATGGTGATTGTGATAATGATTGTGGTTGAGATAGTGATGGTGAGATCATGATGATTGTGATTAAGATGATAGTGATTGTGATTACGATGATAATGATTGTGATTACAATTATAATGATTGTGATGACGAGGATGGAGATTGTGATGATGAATATTGTGAATACGATGATAATGGTTGAGATTACGATGATAGTGATTGTGATAATGATGATAGCGATTGTGATTACGATGATAATGATTGTGATAACGATGATGGTGATTGTGATACTGATTTTGATGGTGATTGTGATGGTGATGATGATTGTGATAGTTATTCTGAGAGTGGTGGTGATTGTGATGGTGATAGCGATGGTGATTGTGATGGTGATGGTAATTGTGATGGTGATTGTGATGGTGATTGTTATGGTGATTGTGATGGTGATTGTGATGGTGATTGTGATGGTGATTATGATGGTGATTGTGATGGTGATTGTGATGGTGATTGTGATGGTGATGTTGATTGTGATGGTGATGTTGATTGTGATGGTGATTGTGATGGTGATTGTGATAGTGATTGAGATAGTGATGGTGAGTGTGATAATGACTGTGATTACGATGATAATTATTGTGATAACGATGATGGTGATTGTGATAGTTATTTTGATGGTGATTGTGATGGTGATGGTGATTGTGATTGTTATGGTGATTGTGATGGTGATAGAGATAGTGATGGTGATGGTGAGTGTCATAATGACTGTGATTACGATGATAATTATTGTGATAACGATGATGGTGATTGTGATAGTTATTTTGATGGTGATTGTAATGGTGATGGTGATTGTGATAGTGATGGTGATTGTGATTGTTATGGTGATTGTGATGGTGGTTGTGATAATGATTGTGGTAATTATGGTGGTTGTGTTAATGATGATAATTGGTGATAATGATGGTGACTGTGATAGTGATGGTGATGGGGATTGTGATGGTGATTGTGATAATGATGGCGGTTGTGATAGAGATGGTGATTGTGATAATAATAATTGTGATGATTATGAAATGTGGCACATAGATAGTTTATAACCTGGATTAACATGGAGGACACTATTATCCCTGTAGTATGATCCAGTGGGACAGTTACCGAACTTCACGCGGGCGAAGCCGCGGGCAACAGCTAGTGTTTAATAAATCCCCTCACAACGAAACCACAGAAATGAGAAATAATGATTTATAAAATGCTACTCCTCGTAAAGTAACCATTATTTTTATTTGCTACTTATACTAATGGATAAGCGATTTAATAATGAACATAACTGTCGTTTTACTTTTTCCAAAAGACGTAAATTTGATTTTATAAAGAATAAAAACCACTAATTTCGCACAATTCGGCCTGCAGTGACTGACGTAACAACCACTTCGTAGTGCAAGCTGATTAGAACTTTATTCTAACAGCATTTCAAACGAAGTTTGAACCACCATAAACAGAGTTGCTAATTTTGCTCGGGGAACCGCCTTAAACCTTTACACCCTAACCAACACGCCTACTGCGAAGGCAAGTCAACTAAATCCGCTCTCCACTGCGTGGTCACACGCATAGAAAACGCTCTAAAAACCAAAAACCTAAAACTGGGCGCTTTCAACTTTCGACAAAACCAACTTCACCAGCATCAGCCAGGCACTAGTTGTGCACGGTGTGGCGCCAACGCTTATACAATGGATTCACAACATGTTAAAATACCGCGCTATTCAATTTACTGTTAATACCACCGCACGAGGTATCGTTAGTAGGGGCTGCCCACAGGGTGGGGTGCTGTCACCACTACTGTGGAACCTAGTAGTAAATGAGCTCATTACAGAGCTCAATGCTAGCAGTCTGTACTCGGTGGGTTATGCAGATGACATAGCAATTCTAATTACGGGGAAATTTGAAGGCGTCTTATGTGACCTCATGAGGAAAGCCTTCAAAATAATCGAGAATTGGTGTACAAAACACGAACTATCAGTTAACCCCACCAAAACAGAACTAATAATGTTTACAAACAAAAGAGTCCTTGGACCACACAAACTTCCTAAACTATTTAACACCGAACTAACACTTAAAGAAGAAGTCAAGTACTTAGGAGTGATCCTCGATAACAATAGCATCTTGACTACAAACTTAACAAAAGCACAGTCGCACTGTACCAATGCAAAAAAATGTTAGGAAAAACGTGGGGGCTCTCTCCAAAGATCCACGCTGTGGCTTTACACAGCGGTGATCAGACCAATGCTGACTTATGGCGCCTTGGTTTGGTGGACGAGAACTGAACTCTCGACCACCGTCTCTAGGCTTCAGCGGTTCCAAAGGCTGGCCTGTTCCGCTATCACGGGCTGTATGAGGACAACCCCAACTGCGGCAATGGAGATAGCCCTACAATTAACTCCCCTTGAATTGTACATACAGCAGGAGGCAGCACTAGCAGCTATCAGGCTTATGCACTTGGGCATATGGTGAAAGAACCACACCAGTCCCCACGCAGGCATCCTGGACCGGGTGATTGAGTATAAACCTCTCATCGCTGCCCCGTGTGATAGGACACATAATAAGCCTATGTTCAACAAAAGCTATAGCATACAAACAACAGAGGAATTAAGGGATCAGTCAGAAGCCAATGAAGTACGCATATACACAGATGGCTCTAAAACTCAAAACGGCTCAGGGACTGGCGTACACTCCCTTGACCTCAACATTAACTTTCACCTACCACTAGGCGAACACAGCTCGATTTTCCAATGCGAGTGTGTCGCCCTAACACAAGCTGCAACAGCCGTAAAGCGTCTGGGGATTCACAAATACGCAATCAGATTCGTATCTGATAGCCTAGCTGTGCTTAAAGCCCTAGAAAACAAACAAACCAACAGTAAATTAATATTTGAATGTCACCTCGCCATGGAGAGTATATCGCTGTCTAACAGAATCACCCTCCAGTGGATTAAGGGGCACAGTGGTTCCCTAGGCAATGACGCCGCAGACGAACTTGCTAAGAGAGGTTCCGAGATGGCAGTGCTAGGCCCGTACCCACTCCTTCCCCTACCTTTCTCACAATTCCGTACGTGGATTCGCCAGAGATCAACTGAACTTCATAACAACAAATGGTCACGGTCAACAGACTGTAGGCAGTCAAAAATGGCGATGCCAAGTCTACATCCACGACTAACAAAACGACTGCTCAGCTTAAGCAGAAATAACCTCAGAATAATAATAGGGACAATAACGGACCATTGCCCCCTTAACATTAAACATCTCTTTAACATAGGCGCCACGGACAGCCCACTCTGCAGGGGCTGCTTTGACGTCGAAGAATCGGCTGCCCACTTCATCTTGGAATGCGAGGCCGTGGCTACCCAACGCAAACAAATCCTCGGAATGGTGAGGTTGCTCCGCGAAGCCTGTGAAGATCCCAGGAAACTTCTGTGCTTCTGGACGGAGCTAGGCTGGCTAGCTTAGCCAGGACACCTACGCACAACGGACCTAATGAGAGTCTAAGTGCGGAAAATGGAGTCTCTACTTTACTCTACAATTGACATAAAGTTCATTATGCTATGTTTTCGTTGCAAAAAGTCCATTCCACAGCGTTGTAAATTGTGCCTATCTGTTGCTAAATATTAAGGTAACTGTTCTAATGGGTTGGATAAAATCAATTGAAGCTTTGAAGTTTGCGGTGGAATTAGCGAAGTTCTAGGCTAACAAAATACATATTAAGAGGAAGTTGAGCACTATGTGTCATGTTAGTATAATAATAAGTATCTTGGCGACCAAGTTCTGCTCAGGTGAAAATAAAGAAAACAAATTTTCCCAGAATGAGATCTAGCTAGATTGATTCTTCGCTCCGTTAACACCTATATTGCAACTTACATTGAAATTGTTAAGAGCTGTTTTCCAGAACATGATTACAGATAATTATATATATTTATAGATATATGTATATATTTACAAATACCTATAAAATTCAACAAAAAATCTGACAAAAAGTAGGTACAATATAGACAGACAGTGCTCGAGTGGAGTGTGTTTTACTAACATAGTTTTAAGTTTATACAATAACACACTTTGTACTATTATGTATGATATATAAATAAGTTAGTCTGTTACGTAGGTATTTATGTATCTATGGTCCAAAGGAGCCTGAAAATAAAGGTTTTATTATTAATAAGCCTTCAAATTGTGAATTAGGTATCAAATCAAAAGCTTAACAAAAGTAGTTCTGGCAGACAGAAAAGATCACCTAACATCCTCACCTCCAAAAGTATGTCTACACTGTTCAGTTCATTGAAATTAAATAAATCAAAAGGTAACTTAAACAATGTTTGATATTATCAAGCTGAAATACACATGTCTTAAACAGAAGTACTAGAAAAAGGTACGTCACTATCCAAACGATAGTAATGGAAACCATGGAAAAAAAACAAGTCACTGCCTCACCTTTTGAGTCAAAATCGAAATCTGGAAGTTTGGTATATTTTGTAACTGTGTGCTTTGGCGGTTTGTAATAATTATAATCATCTAGCTTTAAATAAAAATTAAATGCATTAGTAATAGCGGCATCTGATATTCTTGATGCCGATGCATCCATTGTAATGAACACTAGAAAATTTGTGCATATACTACGGTGCGAACCATTTTACTTGTTATTCGAAATAATAGACGAGAGCGTTTGATGACCAGCGCTGGGTTAACATTAATAGTTTCTATCACATTTTTCAATTTTATTTGGTGCACAAAGATTTTTCTAAAGTTATCAAGACTTGCTTGTCAATAAACTTTAAACAACTTTTGGGTTTTAGTCTATGTCTATGACGGAGACAAAAGAGCAGACCAGTGACCACAGAGTACATAGAATAAATTGGACCACAGAGCCCAATGTCCATCACAGTCACAACAGACTCTTAGAAAGGAACGTAAAGCTATCATTCATTTAGGATAAAGACCAGTTAATAGTTTATTGAATAGGTTTTAATATAATTCTTGGGGGCCGCGCGGAGAAGTACATAAAATTATCTAAATATTTAGTATTTAAGATAAAATAAATAAAAAAAACAGTAATTGATTAAAACTTCATCTAAACCAAAAACTAATAGAGGATATCTATCAAAGTAAATCTCAACTCTACATTCTCTATTACAAATTGTTCTACATCGGTTCGTGCGTTGTGCATTCATTGAAGTAGTGTAATAAAATCAATCTTTTGTTTGTTTTACAAAATCCAATTTCAATCCGCGCTTATGAAATTGGTATGGTGTTCGTGCATCTTAAATTCTGTATAATATTTTTCTTGTTATAACTCAACGCTTTTTCATTTGATGCGCTGTAGATCGTACGTAGCAGTAATCTCTGTGGTTTTACAGGCAGGGAACTCAGTGGTCACTGTTGACGAAAAAATGTGCCCTTACTCACACGCGATCGGAAAATATTGGTCGTAATTGTATTCCTGTTTGAGGCGCGACGATGCAATCACTGGCTTTTCATCATAGATTCAAAAGATAGTGGTGTACAGGACAATGAATATTGCTAAAGTTGATGAAATTTGGTGTGTTGCGTAGAGAAGAATATTGTCGTAAAGGATTCATATATTATAAACTGTGAGTAATCGGTATAATAGTTTCGGTTGGCCATTTCACCATCCATACTTATTGGCAGAGTTAACAATTTTAAATAAGATTTCATACTGTAGAATCTGTAGAGCTATTGATCCAAGACGAAACAGATAGGTAGCTATGTTTCCTAAGTAGTACCTAGGCTACCTTCCTGACGTACTTACCTAATAAAGGAGTATTGTCGGGCTTAAGACCTGGCTGTAAATTTGCTTTTAACATAGCAAATTATGTAGTTTATATGTATTTATTTATATTAAAAAAAAAAAAACATTTTGTGGCCTTGTGCCACAGTCGCGTTTGACGAAACGTTTCACGAAAATATTGTCAAGTAAACGGCGCTTAAGTCTCTAAATAAAAGATGATATGAACTCAAAAAAAAAATCATCATACATTTTATAATATATGAGACCTATTATGTTTATGTAGTGTTATGTTACAGGTAGGTCTGATGAAAAATTGGCTCAACTTCATGACTGTCAATTGCAGAATATTATAAACATTAACACAGAATATACCTCACAGCATGTAAAGTTTATGTAGATATTATGTCTTCTTCTGATGAAATTAAATACAATCAATTCATTTCTGAATTATTATGCTGCGCGCTGACCTCAAATAAATTTAGCTAAGGGCAGATGAATGATTATGAATACATTTCTGAATAGCGAACTTAGATTTTTAATTGAGTAATAATTGATAATAATAAAAAATAAAAAAACAATTTAAATTTTACCGGTATGTTCCCAAACATTCCCAAAAGGTAACAGAACATTGTTATTTTGATTGTGTCTGTAATTACGGGTAACTACAGATTAAACAGAAAAGTCTAGTTATTTTGTTCCGTTTCAAATACTAGTTTTCTGTGAACTTGTTCATAATTATCATCTTGATGGCCCAGAAGTTAAGGCCACGATTCTCATACATAAGGTGCTGGACTATTTCTATTCCTACATGTACTTTCTAAGTTTATCTTGAACACCTCTGACATTGGTGAATTGGTGAAGGAAAACAAAGACAACCCACTGACCAAACATTGTAAGGGTTCAGAAATTGCTAATCCATCTTGAGCAAGCATGGTAGTTATTATAGTTATTATCTGTATCAATTTTCTTTTATAATATCAGATAGTAATTCAAGAAACTGGGCCTGAACAAAAGCAAACTCATTGTTCTAATATCTTCTTCTTAGTGTGTCAATGACAATTTAAATTGTATGGACTTTGAAAGAGTCTATGACCTCTGAGTTAAAAAAGAATGGATTTAGAAATCTTAAAAAGTTCATTGTTGCCTTTATCCCAATTTGTATGGTGTTGGCGCAGCAATATGCAGATGGAAAATTGAGATTGTATATTACATCATATTACTACAATCAATAATGTATCTTATTATAATGCAAGGTGCAGCATTATTAAACTATTAATTTCAAAAACAACCTTTTTTCCATTCATTATTGAGTAACTTTGATTTGATAACACTACACAGTTATTTTTTGTGTATCTCTTTTATTTTAGTTTATTAGTTATAACTAATTTAAAAACGTAACATTACTGCACTAAAACATAACACAACATTTTCTAAATTTTCCACCAAGGGAAATGGTTATGTGTCTTTTTAGCTTCATTTTGTACATTGCATCAAAGTTTAAATATCATTACAACATTATCAACAATGAGTAAGCAACTATTTTGTTAAAGAATTTTGGTTGCAAACTACTATTAAGCCAAGAGATACATAATACTTTTCTCAGGTGTTTCCACTGTACATGTGGTTTTCATATAAGCCTGTACCATGTCATTGCGTAAAGTATGTGTGAATACTGATGCAGACATGCATGAATTTATGTATGTCTGACAGTTAAATGTCAACGATGTAGTTCAGCCAAATATATAATAGTGTAGTTGCATGAATTTAGAAATAATGAAAAAAAACTCAGATTACAAGCTATAAGATCTGAAATAAACATATGTACAATGGATCTATTTGATGCCTTAAACATTGATATACAGTGGTTTGCATTTATAAAAACGGTGGACAGGTTATGTGCTCTCAAAAAAGTAATGGTAACTAAACGGTAGCAGTTCAGCCAAAACTTCAAAGACAATATGGTACATAATGAAGTACACCATCTCACAGGGAGGGTGCTTGTTACCGAGCAGTGAGAAAATAATGGGCTTTTATCAGCCTAGGGTAATTTAAGAACAGTCACATGTTGGGCTGATTATGTTGGAGTAAGCGTTAGCAAGGACTAAATATAAACATTTTAACTCCAGCGTGAATATGACCCAAGTTTTATTTTTATGTTATTGTATTTTGCATGTTAACAAATTCAGGTACCTACCTATTTCTTAAAAAAAAACTCGAGATTTGGTTTGCTAAGCTATTTAGCAATTAAGATTTGTCTAAACCCGAAGATTCATAATTCGATCTTGGTTTAAAGTACAAAAAATTGTGTTAGGAATTTCAATGTTTAAAATCATGGCTTCTGGATTATTTTTCAAATGAATCTTGTCTTGGCTGGACTACTCCATGTTGCTTATTTCTCACTGCATTGGCTTAGATTTTGAGTTTTTATATCCCCATGCTTAACCTAGTTAATATACTAAGGGTCGATTTCACCAAACAAGAGTAAATCTTACTCGAGAGTATACGAGCAGTTACTCCTATTATAACATGTTTTTACGTTTCACCATAGACTTAATCCAAGAGTAAACGTTTATGCTGGAGTAAATCTCTACTCCACCGATTTTCAAGGAACAGCGAGCTTATACGAAGGATAAGTTCAATATGGCATCCAAGTGCCATTATTTTTACAGCTGATTCGCTAACTGGCGCGCTGGCATAAACATATTAGTACCTACCTATTACTAGGTATTGTTTTTGTGAAAAGTAAAAATAGTTTAGATGAGCCTATGTATTGTCTAAAAATGTCTGATCGTTTGAGAGCATTAATTGAGGATTCTGACAGTGATAACGAATATTTACCAAGGCGACCAAGATGGATACAAGAAAGAAATAATTATTTTGACGACTACGATAACATAGATTTTATTAAAAGGTTCCGTTTACCTAAGCGAGCAGCGTTATGTTTGTTTAATTTGTCAAAACACAAACAAATCTCAAAAACAAACACCACAAAATATTGATGAGGTTAGAACTTCTAGTATTGACTATTGACACTTTTGATATAGGTATAAGTAACCCTACCGAATAGAATAATACGCAATACACTTTACTTATTAGAGGAGAAACGAGCAATCGAATTTGGGTGGCTTATAAAGTCATTCATTTCACACATTCGGATTCACTCCCTGTCACAGAATAACTGTCCGAGAGTAAATTTGCTCCGGTGTAGAGTGGTGGAACGTGGACGAAGTTATCCGAGAGTAAAATATAAGAATAGATATATTCCGTGGATAGCTATTCTCGAGTAAAGTCATGTTTGGTGAAATCGACCCTAAGTATTTATTTAGCATATTATTTGTTAATTATGCTCTGTAACCTTTTTTATTTTACAGTTATGTCTGTGCAATGTGCTAATTAATAAACTTGTGTGCAAAAAAAAATGCCCGTCTTATGATTCAATTAAAAATACTTTTTTCCATCAAATCATTTCGTGAATTTCGTTACAGTGGTTTGGGAATAGTGTGGCGGGCTTGTCCCAAATAAAATTAAAAAGACTCGTAAAAACAAGTAGGTATGTTTACGACGAGCAATGTTTCGTTAAGATCCATGGCGAAACTGTTTTTGTTTTGTAAATATTCACAAAATCAAAACTGACACGCTCTACGGCCGACCCGCACCCGCGTCTTTGTGAATGGCTATCGGGGAACACGTAGTGTACCTATAACAATGCAACGACATTACACTCGCTCCCGACCCGCTCGCCAGCGCGCGTAATAGGAATCAATTGTCCCTCTTCTCCCTTATTCAATAAACAGGTAGGTTTGCTATAGGTTACCCCTTAACTACTTGAGCCTGTAATTAAACCAAATTGAATGTATTAAGCATCAGTAATTTAAAACATGTTAATCTGAACAAAACTCTTATGATACGTACCTATTTCTAATATCTGAATCATGAGACACACCAATTTTTTTGCATGCAAGTCTCTACACATACTTACTTATTTTATATATGTTTACGTAGCTCAAAAATGGCGGTGAAAAAGCATGAACTGGTTCATGACAACCGTAATCAGTTAGATCTGCAAGCTCTTGAACAATACATCCAGCTGATGAATGATCAGTCTAACTATATGCCACCGCCTCAAGAGCTTGTGAAGAACTGTCAGGATATTGTGAAATGTCTTGGTAAGTGCTATTGTAATTCACATTACGAGAAACGGTTTTTTCTAGAATAATCATTTATGTGATATAAAATATTGCAGCTCGTGCATCTGGAAATGAAGAACAGATGTGGACGCTTCTGCAAACTGTAGAAGAGTACTTGCTTCGAATTGTGAACACTGTTCACACTAGCATCCGCCATGAGATTGTCACTGCGATCCTTGATAAGTTTTATACATTTATCTCGGACCCCCGTGAGTTTTTTTTTACATTCAATTTTAAATTACACCATTCCTCATTGATCTCATTTCATAAACCCTTTTGTTATTTTCAACTTCATTGTTTTTATTACTTACTAACTAATCTGACCAGTAACCGTCTAGCGAGGTAAGAGCTGAAACATTGCCCGTGCATCACAGCACATGCTACATTTGAGAATTTCAGGAGTTCGGTATTCATTTTGTAAATTGGTCTTTTCGGTATAGAATCGGATGCTTGCCCCGCCACATCTGTAGTGCTCGTCGTGCTGGATAGCTCTGACACGGAGGGTAACTTGTCTGCTGCACGCTGGTTAGTGCAGCAAGGGGACAACGGTCCAGCCGGCGCAGGTCTACGGGCTTCTCTATCTTGCCTCTATAACTGGCTGTATGAGTGGCACGGCACTCCAGCGTTAGGGGATTGGGTGTTGGCTTTTATAAAAGCCTTAGAGGTATGTGCCGAAGTCAAAATATATTATGTGTGGTTTTAACTTTTCGCACAGGGTTTTTATTTGAACTTTTTATTTGTTTTACACAGGAAAATGAGCGGTTTGATATACTGATAGAAGTGTCAGTTGACAACTTAGGTCGCCTCTTCTTGGCTTTGAATGAACCGGTACCCCTTCGCCAGTCTGTGGCTGATGTCATTTTCCACGTGTTAGCGTCGCTTCGTGAGTCTACCGAAGCTTTTGATAGGGTAATGTTTTTTTGTACATTATTTTCAGGTTTACAGTCGTTTTAAGTTATGTGAACTTACTAAATTGTTGCAACAGATTGCTCCTCATGTTGGGCGTGTATTGGCCAACCTGGCTAATGACAGCGGCCAATGGAGTCGCCAGTTGCTGCAAAACGTGGTGGATATCCTGTCAGCCACCGTAGACGGTCATGTCGATTCTTTGAAAGGCGAAGCTCAAGATATGTTCAAGGATAAATATGATGACGTGGTAAGTGCTAGTAACTAATACCTATAGAGCCATCCCATAATCACGTGAGGTACACTTTTACCGCCCCCCCTGCCCTTTGGTGATAAGTCGTCAGGTTTTAGGCTACCCCTCCTCCCCTCTCCGTGTATTTATAAATAAAATAATAATACATTTTTCGTTATTCAAAAGTATCAGATACTTCAGAATCTGTTTTAATCAAAAACATTTGGCAAATAATGCTACAAGCAATAAATTAGCATGATAGTGTTTTATTTTTTTAGTCCAATCAATAGATTTAAATATTTTTTGTAAATCGCAAAAAAACACTAATTTCGCACTATTCGGCCCGCAGTGACCGACGTAACAACCACTTTTATTTCAAACTTCGTTTGAAATACTCTTACCACCACAAATAGAGTTGCTAATTTAGCTCCTGTGGTCGCCTGAAGTCACTGTGCTACACCTACACTATCATATAAGTTATTTGTAGCACCGATCGAGGGCCGCTGCATCGCTCGGCTTTGCAAGTTATGTTAGCACGATCGATATCATAAAATCAGACTTCTACGACACCCGGCGACCTATTATGTTCCTCTAACCATGATCAAGTCACTAGACTCACAAGCATCAATAAACAGCTAAAATAAAAAAATAAAATATTGAAATAACGATTGCAATTTTAAATCAAGACCTAGGTATTTTACTGGAGTATACGTAGGTTCCAAAATACTATAATGTAGATACCTACGTAACGACATAAAATCACAATCAATACAGTAGGAAAAAATAATGTTTTAACAGTTGATAAGTGTATGTTTCACAGTCAAAACTGTTTATCAGTCAATACTACTTTTGACCGGTGAAAACTATTTAACAATAAGAATAACTAACATTTACTTTCTTTTTTTGTGACACTGAAAAACATCATGTAATTCTAGATAGGTAATTACAACTGAGGCGTTTTAAAACACGTGATCTCATGGCGAAATGGAGAGAGCGACTGTCGCAACTCCGTGCAGGGCACGCCACAATAGTGGCGATAAGTAGGAGTGGCTTGAGAGACACCACGGCGTCCTCACGTGCTACCATTGCGAGGATCGACTGGAGGACACGGTGGAGGTGTGCCCCGCTTGGGCGGAGCACCGCCGTGTCCGCGAAGCGGCGATCGGCGGCGGTGACCTCTCGCGTCCGGCCCTGGTTCAATCCATGCTCCGGAGCGAGACGGAATGGGACGCCGTCACCCCCTTCTGCGAAGCAGTCTTGCTAGAGAAGGAGGTGACGGAACGTGAGAGTAAATCTTATTTAAATTACAGTTATTACTGATTCCGTATTTTACGACTAATTGTAAAGGTAACTTTCAAGATTGAAAAGGAACGATACATCAAATGTCAGCTGCACCTTCCTACAGCGAAAGGATTTTAACAATCAGACCATGCGTCATTGAACATTTTTTTTACGAACTTAGTATATGACAGTCGATGTCAAAAGTTGGGAAAAAACTTACATCTGAAACACAAACCAATGTGATTGTACCTAAAAGTTATATAAATAGGTAGGTAGGTAGGTACTATCGAGGACACTCCCGCCTGACCACCACTAAGCTCATTTTTGCTTGCACTCGCAACATAAAAACGCTCTCTAGCCCCGCCCCGTTGACTTTGTGTAGAAAGAATGAATGAAAAGATACCGAATCGGCCGAGCGCATTGACGACGCACGCCAAACGAGAGTTATTGTTATTTTGCGCGCCAAAGTTGACGCTTTCCTAATAGGCCCAAACTTCAAGGAGGCGTGGCTCGGCGCCTCCGCATGATTTAAGCGATAAAATTTTAAAATGGTCAGGCGGAAAAGACCCCGATAGTACATATCGCCGGAACTGTAAATTTCTATAGACACATGGAATGACTGATTTTATCCTTACCAGCAATACTACCACTAGGTAAATAAAAATGTTGTTCTCAAGGAATTTGCACTAAGGTAGCCCACGGAATTCAAATTTTCTTACCGTTTTATTCAATTTGCAGGTCAGTGTCAGGAAGTATGTTGATTATGTGACTCGCGACCGAAACAAATACGGTGTTACGAAAATGTTACTGATATGATCACTAACGTTATCCTTCAAACCAAAAATCCAAATAATATATTTGCCTAAATAAGGGATCTTAAAGATAAAGTATATTAAACTCTAATTCTGCCATTAATTTCGGCATTCTACATAATTATTTAATATCAAAAAGAAAAAATAATTAATCTATATCATGCATGCAGTTAGTAAATTGTATTAAATTGATTCTAATTTCGTAACAAATATTTTTATAATGTGACATAATACTACAATAGGGAATATGCATAAATTTTCTTTTTTTTATTTCGACACGGAATGTTAAAGAACTATAAAAACAATGACTAAAAGCGAAAACAAGACATAAATCGGACAAACAACACAAAAGTTATAACCATTTAAACTTTTATTTCTATCTCTTTCTAGATAAACGGAATTTAGTATGGATTTTGTACGTCGATGCAGCGAATGACTTCATTCGCTGTATCGGATCTCTCTGTCTAATCAGCAGTTTCAAATGCTTATAGGTAACTTAATATTTTTTATAGATATTAAAAAAAATAATTTCACTTTGCTATTTCTGATACGCTTTGTTTAGAGTGATAAAAAAAAATCATGCATATACCCTATTCAGGACTTACAACTTAAAATCTAAGAACTCAATAGGGTACACTATAAAAGCATTTTATCAACAGCATTATATAAAAAAGCATTGAAACAGCTTAAAAACAATATCTTTATCAATCAATTAAATCAATTTCTAATAACCAAAAGCTACTACACTATTGACGAATATTTTAGCGATACATTACAACAATAATAAAAACTATTTTTACATATAATATTTAAAACACTAAAATACTGTTAATTTAAAATGAATATGCTAAACAGTGCACAATTAATAACAATAATATTCTACAAGACCCAATAAAATGGTAAATATTTAGTTTATTATAATTATAGTGTTAATAATGTAAATCGTGCAATATATAATATATAAAAATACATAAATATATCTAAAAACCAAATATATAAATACCATAACAGCAAATAATACTATTTTTAGTTTAAAATTTAGCTTTTTTTCAAGCGCCTTCATCCTCTCTCCTATTAAAACTTAACTTTGCTGTGCCTGACATGGTCCATAATTGATTCGATGTTTTAACATACCAACTGTTATTTATGTACACATTATGGTATGCAATAAAGTATTGAGTATTGAAAAAACAACAAGGCACCGGGTGATGACAGGATTACGGCCGAAATCCTGAAGGCGGGTGGAAAACCGGTACTTAAGGCCCTTCAGAAGCTGTTTAATTCCGTCATAATCAAGGGGAAAATGCCACAGGCATGGTGCAGGGGTGTGGTGGTATTCTTTTTCAAGAGGGGCGACAATGCCCGCCTGCAGAATTATAGGCCCCTCACTTCTAAGCCATGTCTATAAGTTGTTTTCAAGAGTCATCACGAATCATCTCGGGCGCATGTTTGATAATTTTCATTCTCCCGAACAAGCCGGTTTCTGACGTCTTTAGCACCGTGGACCACATACATACGCTGCGGCAGGTCATACAGAAGACTGAAGAGTATAACCTGCCTCTCTGTTTAGCGTTTGTGGACTACGAGAAAGCCTTCGATTCGATCGAGACCTGGGCTGTACTGCAGTCTCGCTAACGGTGCCAAATCGACTACCGGTACATCGAGGTGTTGAAGTGTTTGTACAAAAATGCCACCATGTCAGTCCGACTTCGAGCGAGGTGTGAGACAGGGAGAAGTCATATCTCCGAAACTGTTTACCGCTAGTCGCTACACTGGAGGATGTCTTCAAGGTTCTGGACTGGAGAGAGCTAGGCATGTTGATGCCTAGCCCTCTCCAGTCCATAACTCGCTCGTGGTAGTACTCGCCATTGACGTTGGTCAATCGCGAGTACATCACTCACCTTCGGTTTTCCGACGATAAATTGGTTATGAGTGGGAGACCATGGAGGACCTCAGTACAATGCTCGATGACCTCAGTAGAGTTTCCGAAAGAGTGGGTCTTTAAATGAACATGGACAAAACCAAGGTCATGTTGAATGCCCATTTAACACCCATTCCTATCAAGATCGGAGATGAATGAACATGGACAAAACCAAGGTCATGTTGAATGCCCATTTAACACCCATTCCTATCAAGATCGGAGACACTACGTTGGAAATTGTAGACGATTATGTGTACCTGGGACAAACGGTCCAGTTACGTAGGTGTAACTTCGAGAAAGAGGTCAATCGTCGAATCCGACTCGTCTGGGCAGCAGCGTTCGGGAAGTTGCACTGTATGTGCTCATTTTGAGAAGTGCAAATTTTGCGCCAAGTGCACATTTTCCTTTGTGCACATTCTGCGTCAAACCTGGACATTTCCAAATAGCAGTTTTTTTTTTACATTTTTGAAAATCTATAGACAATCTCCCCACCGTTGGACGAGTAGGTATACATTAATATACTTTTTTTCCTTTTTATCATTTAAGCTTCGAAATCCATTAGAATCGTGGGCTCCCCCACTATATGTGTCATCATCATCCACAGCCTGAACTCGCCCACTGCTGGGTATAGGCCCCTCATTTCTTGTGCCAATCTCCGTGGCTCTGTACCACTAACCACTATATGTGTATCACAATATAATTTCCTGAAACTGCATCTATGTTAGAGCAGTTTTCCTTCAGTAGTAATTTTCCCCGTTTTTCTGATATGATGTTGGTTTAAATTAGTATACATAAACATTAAACAAACTAGGATTAATAACTTTTTCACTTCTCATGCTCTGAAAGTGCTTGTTTGTGCAGGATATAGGCTGCACAAAATCGAATTTTGTGCACAAGGGCATTAATGTATCTACTCATAAATGTATCTATATTAAGGCAAAGAAAATGAGCCATACAGCCAAACGCAATAAGAAGTTCATAGATAGAATTTGTTATTTTATAATATTTACTTTAATTTATTTGCCTTATGTGTTTTTTAAGACATAAAAGACATAAAAATTAAATTCAAGTACCTACGGTAGGTTCTTTAATTAATTTAAGAAAATTATTATAAAAAAAAATATTTAATAGTAGGCTGTATAGGTCTGCAGCCCAAGTCTAATATCAATGTCGTAAGATTTCAAAAAAAGAAAGCGGCGGGAAACAGCTCTTGTTTTTGCGTGTTTATTAATTTCTTCAATTTATACTACTGTTTTATTTCCTCGCAATCGAAGTGAAAAGCAGAGTTTATAACTCGTCCACAAAACCATTTTTATCCTCGACATTACTATCATCCCTCGCCTTCGGCTCGGGCTGCTAAAAATCTCGGATAATAATGGTTCGTTTTGTGCACTTGTTGTAAAATCTACTATTAAAGCCTAGGAGCAAAATCCAACCCCCAGACCTTATCGGCGGGCTCGTGTTTGTGGACACTAACAGCGCTTTAGTTTGGTATGGGCTGCAGACGCGGCCGGTCGGAAGCGTGTAGTGTAGACGCCGTCAAAATGATAACGCGCTCGGCAGCAAATCTACAGCCGGCTGCGGGCGCTGAAAAAGAAGTACGCAATCGGTCTTTTTTTTAAGCCCTTTCTATCAATATTTCGACACCATAGTGATATTCCACAAAATATTAGTTATTGAATTGAGACCTTGTTTTCGACACTGAATTATTTTATCCCACCTGCTATATTCTGTTTTACTTGTGTGAAGGTATTTACTAGTGTTATTGTTTAGATTTTATGCCTGGAGCGCCACATGGCTTCTCGCGGGTGTCGCTATCTACAGCTGTCTCCGTGGCGCGCTCGTAATGTGTGCCTGCCCAGCGTGAGCACGCATACTCCGATGAGGAAGGTGGGCCTCCTCAACCTTGGGAACACATGCTACATGAACAGCGTGATGCAGGCTCTGCTCGTCACTCGACAGTAAGGACTTTATCTCCTTCTTTTGTCATCCAAGTGTCATATTTTTCAAATGTGTAGTAATTTTTTTTTTTTGTATAGTGTGTATTGGAGATATTTCAAGAATTAGTGAGTGCTCAGTGATACGGAAATGTCACATAGAAGAGTTTTAATCATTTACGGGGTTTCATGAAAACATATTTTTTATGTGTACGCTTACCGTCAATTTCGACTGACCTGTATTTTCTTTTGTTGCATTTTTATTTTAGTTTCCGATACACATAGTTTAATTTTTTTACAACATATTGAGCATGTATTTTGCGTACTAAAGTTCATCATTTAAGGTATTTGATAAGCTCTGTGGGCCTAGCACGAACTCGCAAAAATTTATCCCAAACTGCTATCGAAAAGTTGTATTTTCGGTACATAACATCGTGATTGAATGCGTCGCTCGTTTGTGCTAGCACTTCAGACACTTCCTCCTAAAACATTATAATAGGGATAAGCTATTTATGTTTTTTTCTTTGCTTGTGTTCTGTGTATGTATAAGGCTCGCGCTGCCGCGCGTGTATACCCATTTTCCTAGTACATATATATATTTTTTATAAGAAATCATGATATTTAAATATAATTACGCACAATATCTCAAAAATATTTGACTTTCAAATTTGATTCAACCTACTGAAAGTTTTTAAAACTTAAATGGGTTTAAAAGGTTTGACAATTTTTCAAGAACTTTTTAAGCTTGTGTTCTGTTTATGATTATGGCTCCCGCTGTCGCGCTTGTAGTAGCTATAGTCTGCGCCAGATAAGTAGAAATTAAAGGTCATTCATTGCTCTTTCTTTAATTTCTCTGCGTAGGTACCCCGACAATACATTATGAATCGTTTTTTTATTACTAGAAAAAGTCAAGGATCATGATAAAGGTTGTTTCAGGACAAGTTTATGTCCTTATTTCTGTTTTCGGAATTATGTATTTGAATAAAAGTATGCGGGTTAATAACCTTTATTTCCTACTTATCTGGCGCAGACTATAGATACCCATTTACCTAGTGTATAAACATTTTATAAGAATTCATGACATGAAAATATAATAAAAAACCATGTCATGTAAAATATCACAAACATAATTGACATCAAAATTTGATTCAACCTACTGAAAGTTTTTGGAACTAAAAAGGGTTTAAAAAGATTTTTTGACAGTTTTTTCAAGTACCTTTTCAAGTTTAAATACTAAGACCTTCAGTTCCTTTTGCACCTCTTTCAATTGCTGCTTTTATGTTTACTTTGCATATTTAATGCCATTGCTTTCTGCCGTAGCGAATATTAATTGCACTCGCGAATTACAATGACAGAATTCTTAATCTATACTAATATTATAAAGAGGTAACATTTGTTTGTAAGTTTGTATGTAGGGGGTAATCTCCGGAAGTAATGAACCAATTTTAAAAATTGTTTCACTGGTAGAAAGCTACATTATTCGTGAGTGCTATAGGCTATATTTTATTCCCGTACTCCCACGGGAACGGGAACTACGCGGGTGAAACCGCGGGACGTCAGCTAGTCATAACTAAAGCACAAACGTCGGTACCTCCGTGCTACGTAGTAGTATGAATGTTGTTAGATAAACTTATAATACTGTAACCTACGGGATATCTTCCGTGATGATTAATTGAGCTCCCGATAACATAATTATCCTGATAGATAAGATATTGTTATTATCGATATCCCGTAAGTGACAGTATAAGTTTAGTTTGAATCCGTGAAAGCTTAAAACAGTGTAGTTAGACAAACTCAATAGGGACACAAAAAGCAGTGTTGAATTAACATTATATTTCCTTTGATTTACATACTTGTATCCCTCTCAGCCAGGGCATGCATTGTTAGCAGCGGGAAATGCTCGTGATTGATTTTGTAATCTCCGCGAATGTTCTCTTTACCGCTTAAGAGTCCTAATACATTTTTTAGGCAAATTTTTGAGTTTTACTTCCTGGATCAAATTATTTCGGTCGGCGTACACGAGTCGATAATAATAGCGATATTTGGACGATTGTCGATTGATATTGACGAATATTAGAGACGAGACTGACATGAGACTGAGGAGCGAGCTGAATTGAGAATTATAGTAGTACTTTAATTTTATTTATTGTATTTTTGTCTTATTATATTGACAAACGAAAACTAATTAAACTTATTCATTGTAGATCGAAGTTTTATATCATATTAATTTGTTTGATAAAATTGAGTTTATTTGGAATATAATGGACGCTGAATTAAGACATTTATGGCTTAAATTACTATTTCTCTACGATTTTTTCCGTGAAAACTCAAGGAATTTAAAGAAATTCTAAAACTCCAATAAACAAGTAAAACATTTAACTTATCTTTTAGTAATTTTAGCTTTTATAAGAATTGAATGTAACTATGTGAATTTGAGCGTTAAAGTTCCATCGTCGACGGCTTTTCTTGCAAACTGAGTTCGTAAAATATTTATAGTAAATTACACGAAAAGAAAAATGAAAATGTGTAACTCCAACTTACAAGAAAGAGAATGGCACTATCGTTATTCTTAAGCAAGTAATTAAAATATCTTACTGCTGCTGAGAATTACTGCGTCAAAAATCATGAATTTACGTAAAAAATGTAATAGGACTCTTAAGGAGCGCTAAACCTAGTGGTAGGTAGTAGGTAGCTATGTATTTTTAAAATCCCGATATGCGTGTATCAGTATCGATTTTAAAATCGATAAAACTGATTCTATTACTGTAAACCTCATACCTTTCTTTTATTCATAAAATAAAACAGAATTCAGGACCTTTTAAAAATTAAATTCAGGGTCCAATTTGTATGGAAATTGTATGAAGATAGGTAATTAAAGAAAACAAAACATTAATCCCGCATAATTTCCCTAGCGTCAATTGAAACAAACAGATTATTGTGATGCTCATTAGCAATAAAAAATACCCTTGTTACTTCCTTACACTGACAGCATCTTATTATGGGATGGGTAAATATTAGTGTCGATAAGTACGTGTTGCGCCAAGTAGGTACAGTGGGACTAGGGCAGAAGGATGATGATGATGATGATTAATGTTGATAAGTAGAAAACAACAGCCACACTGGTTGGTCTTAAAGCTTGATCAAACCTTACAGTGGTCAGTCCGTGGTGCTTTCCCTGCCTCGGAAAACATGTCTTTTATAGACATTGGCCAGTCAGTCGTTACGGGTAGTCTGAAAATATATATTTTAATAAATAACTTGAACTGTCCCACTCCTTCGCGAAAGCTTCTCTCTTCCGCTTTCCGCGATATCTATGAATCTATACTAATATTATAAAGAGGTAACATTTATTTGTAAGTTTGTATGTAGGGGGTACCTAATCTCCGGAAGTAATGAACCAATTTTAAAAATTGTTTCACTGGTAGAAAGCTACATTATTCGTGAGTGCTATAGGCTATATTTTATTCCCGTACTCCCACGGGAACGGGAACTACGCGGGTGAAACCGCGGGACGTCAGCTAGTATGTAATAAATATATTGAAATATATCGCCAGTCTGTGAATTCTGCTTTGTGTCGGAGTAGATTATTGAGGATCAATAACGTTTTGAGAAACTAGGAAATAGCATTTCAGGCTTTGAGCGCGTACCTTTTGCGCCCAACTAGGATTTACTCTCAATATTTCCATCATATTTGTTGAATTCACTGTTGCGTTAAATCTTGTCGTGAGCGCAGTAGCTGTTGAAAGGCTTGTATCGGGTTCGATCGATTGTAAGTTTTTAGTCCGGAGGAATACAAAACTTTTACTTTACCAGAACACTTCCTTACGAAAACGAACTACACACAAATGCTAGGTGACATTTCAAATTATCTCTAAATTTTACACACCTTCGTCTTTTTTAAAGAGACAATAATAATAAAGTCCCGTAAAGTGCAGCATTCAAACTTTGACACTTTAAAACCACCTACACTATTTTTACTCTATTATTTCTTAGTGTTCATAAAATTGCATTAGATATTACGTTCGTAATTTGATTGGGTCAAGACTTCGTCATAATTTCAACATTTATCATTCAACTCAATATCATTTCAACTGAAATGTACAGAGAGTTGAATCTGCTTTTCAGTGCTTACAGCATTGATCAATGCGGGTGAATATTCCTAGAAATAGCTCTTTGAGAATGTTCTCTGTAGCCTCGGGACGGTTAACATTCAGTCATAATTTCTTTTCATACAATAATATAATAGTGAGAGGAAATACATTCAAACATTGATACTGTTTCTGCGCATTTCGTGTTGTGGTTAGATATTGCGAGCCGTGATTAAATTCTTCCCTAATTAAATAATTCAATCTAGGGAAACAATGTGGAACTGTGCCTACAGTAAGGCTCGGCACAAACAGGCCACCAACCACAGCCACCGGTAGCCAGCGACAAGCTGTTCACACGCTTTTTCATACATTTTGTTGAAACTCGCCGCACACGTGTGGCCGGTGGCGGCCACTCGCTATAGCAGTCGACAGCCACCGGTGGCTGTAGTTGGTGGCCCGTTTGCGCCGAGCCATAGTTATATTGTTTTACTGCAGCCTCAGTGTCCTATAGAATGCGCCGCGCAGATTTAATTGCTTGATTGATTTCGGAGTGCACTCCCCCGATAATTCAATTTCGCTAATAGTACCTAAAGTTGGATAAAGGGCTTGGAAGATTTTTGTATGAAGCGTGGCCGCATTAACTTCTGCCATTTTGTTTTTCTTTTCAAAGTAGCGGCCATGCATAAAACCTATATTAATCGATAGCTGGTATCAATACAAACAAGTTTTTAAAAGGCAAAATGTTCTAAAGTGTCACGTTATCGAGATATGAGCTATCAAAGTTTAAGTCCATTCACTGATGGCATCTTCAGCACAGCTTTGATTTGATCAGACACGCATAAAACGTGTATTAATCGATAGCTGTCATTAATACAAACAAGTTTTGTCAGAGACAAAATGTTCTAATGTGTCAAGTTTCCGAAATATAATATGTAATCGCTACCAGCACAACTTTAGGGCCTGCGCAGGCGACAGATTTTTTGTGCGGACGAGTCTTTGGCACACAAACTATTATTTTCGCGCACTTTGGTGTGGCGCGCCGCGGCGCGATCTGCCAGAATGACACGGATTTATTGGCCGCCGGACTTTTTATGCGTTGTATGCGTTACTGCATATAATTGCTTAGGTTCTATTTTCACAGACTAAAGGATAATCTGTCCTCTTAGCAGGCCCTTAAGAGGGCTATTACAAATTTTCTTGTTTTTGAGTGTTTTAAGAGTCTAGCACTCAAATATAAGAAAAAATTTGATTTTTATTTTGAGCACTCCATAGAGAATTAATCAAACTTTCTCGGGCATATATCTTTTTTAATTTTGTGGCCATATCTAAACCATAATCACACTTCTAAACTGAGATTTTATCATCATCATCATCTGTCGTGATCTTCAACATTTTTTGTATTGTAAAACGATACATGGTTCATTTGTTTTGGTTCAGTTGAAGAGATATTGGGGAAAGGGCAATGACCGCTATTGCGATCTTACCTGGCACCAACTATACCTACGTATACCTATGGGTACGTTAAAATGCAACACCAAACCAAGATTATTGTAAGTAGGGTAATATCCTTGTGTCGATCAGAGGGTCTACTAGTTATTTAAAGCACGTCCGAACCTAATCTATACTTCTCTATACTATAATATTATAAAGAGGAAAACTTTGTTTGTTTGTTTGTAATAAATAGGCTCAAAAACTACTGGACCGATTTAAAAATTTCTTTCACCATTCGAAAGCTACATTATCCACGAGCAACATAGGCTATATTTTATCCCCGTACTCCCACGGGAACGGGAACTACGCGGGTGAAACCGCGGGACGTCCGCTAGTAGAATATCAAACAACAGCAAGTGCAGTTCATCTCACTGAGTTATGAGCATTGGCCTTGAATTTTTTTTTCGCTAACTCACTTTTGTCGCTTCATAAACCGCTACGGGAACTAGTATACCTACCCTACATATATCTATGTAAGTGTCTTATATACATATACAGGGTGGAATTTTTCAATGCCACCTGAAGAACTGACTGAACAAGAAAATTTGTAATAGCCCTCTTAATCTTGCAAACGAGACACTTTAGAACATTGGGTCTCGTTCAAAACTTGTTTGTGTTTGATACCAGCTAAGTATCGATTTATTACACTGACGCCCATTACACCCATTACACTGACGGGTGTCGTTTAAGGCGACTAATGTGTGAGGCAGAACACCTTGCGCCTTAGAATGGGCAGCAGCGTTTTCTGTTAGTCTTTCATCACTGCAATCTCTAATCCGCCTGCCAAGCGTGGAGATTACGGCAAATCCTCCCATCATGGGAGAGGCTTATGTCCAGCAGTGGACGTTACGGGCTGTTGTAGTAGTAGTAGTATCGATTAATATAGGTCTTATGTGCGGCCGCTACTTTGAAAAAAAATCAAAATGGCGGAAATTAACTCGGCCAAAAAATTCAAACCCCTTTGAAAAATATTTCATAAATCGGGTAGTAATATACCAAGAGCTCGATGTTTATTCTTAATTAAATGATGCATCTAAAATGTTCGTTTTTAGGGTTCCATAGTCCTGACAAGGAACCCTTATAGTTTCGTCATGTCAGTCTAACAGACGGACATGATGAAACTAGCTAAACCTAGGACAGCCAGACGTCTGTCCTAGGTTTTGCTAAAAGACCGTTAGTACTAGAAAGCTGTAATTTTGTAGGGATGTGTTGAACAATTACGCCGAAAAATGGTAAAATTTTGGAAAAAAATATTTTTGGGTAGCTCCCCCCCTAATTATGAAGTGGGGATGAATTGTGTTTTGTCGTCTACCCCATCGTGTGGGGTATCGTTGAATAGGTATTTTAAAATGACTGGAGTTGTTAAAACTATTTTTCGATTTAATGCTCCATTTACTAAATATTAAACTAAAAGTGTTTTTTGTTCCAGTAGGGCTGTACTGCTGGCTTGATAAACTGGAAAAATTCATGCTGATAGTGCATTTCATGAACGTTATAGGAAATTTATTTTAGAAGTTTTGCAGGAATAGTCGTTGAACTTGCGTGTTGGACAATTTTGTACCAAATACAAAATCTTTAGAATAAATCCTTTAAAGTGTCTAAGATGAAGTAGTTGCTTATTTATAACGAGTAAAGACTTGCATTGAAAAATAAAAACAAAAAAACGTAATAAATTATCATAAGTTTCACAAAGCTGCCGCTAGACGGCGCTGTACCAACAGTTTCTCTTCACACTTCTGATCGACACCCCGCACATCTTAGAAATGATAATTCAAATTTAAAGTCGATTTTTGTTATTACAACCATTAACTCCTAATATCTTTACCATTCATTATATTTAGGATAAAGAACAACAGAATCGTTCTATATTGTGTTAACGGAAGTCTACGGAACCCAACACTGCGCGTGGCCGGTTTTTAAAAAAAAAGAGTTTTATAAAGTAACTTACTGGTATTCTATTTGGTTAGCTGTACGTATTTCATAAATGTTAAAACAGTACGGTGAATTTATTGACTCTCTCTGCTGTGCCGAATATTCCAAACCCCCCCCTCCCCCCCTCCCCAAACCTCTAGAGCTAACTCCTACTATTTGAACTTGCGTTGTATCGGATGCTAATTGATTAATTGAACATCGCGATTTTATTTTTGCGTGTTTTTTTATTTATTCTTTCTATCAGTAGATACATAAAGATTTTTTTGCAAGTAAGGTTAATTTTAATTCTGTTAATTTTTTTTTATGTTCATGTGTTGTTTTTATCTTACGAGTATGTAGTCGGTTGACACTGTTTTAAGCTTTCACGGTTTAAAACTAGACTTATACTGTCACTTAAAGGATATCTTCCGCGATTTTCGTGTTGTTGGTGTGTGATTTTTGTGATCCCACGATCATGGCCCTTACAACAGCGTCGAAGTATCGGGAGCTCAAAATAATGAACAATCACGGAAGATATCCCGTAAGTGGCAGTATATTAACCGACTCGATACCGCCGTACCAGTTGAAACTAAGTGTAGTTAATTAAGCACAAGCGTTGGTCCGTGGGACAAGGTAATTTAACTATCTTAATATTTCTGTCAGGTTCAGCACTCATGTTGCACTCAAAATGACCGCGGTGCCATATTGGGCGAGGATGGCCATTCTGTTTGGCAAGATGATGCACTCAGTCTCAACCAAAGTCAACCCTGATGAGTTCTTTGCTGTGGTCAAGCCTCCATTCTTCACCAGGGACAATCAACACGATAGCTCCGAGTTTCTGGGGTGAGTTCTAGTTTTATATCTATTTGCCCAAAGATGTAAACGGATCTTTTGGTGCGTGACCAAAATAATAAGAACACCACCATCTTCATTTTTCAAAACGGATTCTAAAATGTCTTATCAATGTCATTCAACCGCCAAAAGATCCTTGTAGCTCTGTATTTTATATAGTGTGTGTGTTTTTAATACAGTGTTACAAGGATCTTTTAGGTCTTTTTTTGGTGTCACTACACCACGGATTTTAACAATAAAACTTCAATCATGTGAACATGTCTAGCGTACATACCCCCTATATGTACTATTGCTACACCTCTGCCACAGATCGTCAAACATGCGTGATGTTATTTCCAATAATGCCTCGTCTAGTTTCGACCGATTTTAAAAATTCTTTCAGCAATGGATAGCTACATTATCAGCCAGAAACATAGGCTATATTTTATCCCCGTACTCCCACGGTAACGGGAACTACGCGGGTAAAACCGCGTGACGTCCGCTAGTTTTTAATCAATTTAGCGGAGGAATATTCAAAAAATCTTCCCCAGTGCTCACTTTCGATATAAGGAACTATAATGCATCATGCTTCTAGACCCAGCGACTTGAGCTGTGCGTGTATGAATGAACTATACAAAATTAACTTATTCTTCATCTATGCATAGACTCTGACTGAGAGACGCATAAACTTTGTACAATTAAACACCGTAACGATTTTTTATCACCGTTGATAGGAATTTATTTGCTAAAGAAATTTTAAAACAACTGCTACTAGTTCATACGATGACATACTATGAGACTCCATTTTACCAATATTGCTAGGTTTTCCGAGTAAAAGTGTGTCCCTAAATATTGTGTAATCGAGCGAACATGCGTGACTCGGGATTCAAACCCGCTACCTGTGGTTAACCACGCAACTGTCTACTCTCACCACTAAGCTAACGTGAGCTACTATAAGCATGTAATCATATTTAAGGAGTAACCAAATCAAAATCGGTGCTAAAATTACATACGTAAAGCCGCTAACAAATTCAATGTGAGCTAATTTGATCCCTAGTGCAATCGCATGTAACATCAGGACTAATCACTTTGAAACAAGATTAGATGTAAATCCCATCGATTCCACGAATGTGCCTAGTTTCCAACGTAAGCTCTTAGTGCATCATGCATTAATGATATTAAATTGTTTGCCAAAGCATTAAGAGTTGATTTTAATGACGTTGGATATGTGGTGAATTTCGAAATGTCCGAACCTAATAGGGACTATAGACCTCAGTATCTGGGGTATAAATTTCAACTTGCTAGGTCCACCCGTTCCTGAGAAAATCGGTGGTGACAGACGGACGGAAAGACGGACAAGAAAGTGATCTTTAAGGGTTCCTTTTTTACCTTTTGAGGTTCGGAACCCTAAAAAGGACAATTTTATAGGTTATACAATATATCGAGGGTTGGTAAAATCAGCCCTTTTTTCGGATGGGAAAAAACTAAAACCCATCCATGTTCCTTCTTAGCCCTTTCTGTTCCAGGGCCGCGGTATCTCTTTCGAACAGTCCCGCAGCCCCGGCAGGCATCGGCCTTTGCAGACCCCCTTCCTATTTGCTGACATCTCTATGAGGCGCGCGTGGAACACGAACGCGCTGTCGACACGGCCTGTCGTCATAAGACGGACGAACGGCAAGTTAGCCCATTGCTCACCATCCACAGGCCCGCGCCTACGGTGGCCCCCAACGCCCGGGGCATCTCCCGCGGCGGCTGGGACGTGAGCTTCTCTCCCTCTTACTTCCGCCACCTCCTTCGCTAGCATGACTGCTTCGTAGAAGGAGGTGACGGCTTCCCATTCCCTCTCGCTCTGGACCATGGATTGAACCAGGGCCGGACGCGAGAGGTGCCGCTGCCGCCGATCGCCGCTACGAGGACACGGCGGTGCTCCGCCCAAGCGAAGCGACCCTCCACGGTAGAAGCTTGGCTGTACATGAGATCTGATAACTTTTTTTTTTTGACAGTGCGAGTCATAATGGTCTCGTCTTGGCAACATTATACATGAAAATGTTTTTGGTGGGATTTCATTTCTTTTGGAAGTTGCTTGTGCTATTTTTTTTTTTTTTTTTCTTGCACATCAGAGACGCCAGGAGACGCTATATCAATTTTCAGAACTCTAGCATCAAAATTGCGGAAGTCAAATTAACAAGTTCTATATTTTTTTTGTTGTTTGTGTATTAATAATAGCTTACATACCAAAGGCGAACGGCAGGTTTCGTACCGCAAACTTCGTTTGTTGTTTTGTTATAGAATTTGTACCACTTAATAAGGCAAATAAGCCTTTTATTTTCATGTAAGTGTACTATTTTTAGAACTTCGGATTGATTAACAATATCAATAAAAAGATTTTAATAATTAAACGTAATGAAATCGTAAACTAAACGCAGCTGTGTTTTTCGATGTTGCCATAAGTAAAATAACACAAAAATCTAAATGTTAAATAATTATTTATACACAGAAATAACATTAAATTATAATTATACACTTACTATTACACATAAGAAAGCATAATTGTTGCATACAATCTTAAATAGATAACGATTTAATGATAGGAATGATTTTCGTCACCAATATTTTTTTTTGCTCCTAAGGCAATTATTTATTGACAGGTAAAGAAAATATGTCTTTCACTTCAGATCTTTGCTGTTGTTTTGGATTGTAGTTTGTGACTGCATCTGAGCAATTTAGCGAATTGTCTGGCTCTATTTACGTTGAGTCGAGCTCCTGCTACAAAAATAGCGAAAACTATACTAGTACATTTACTTTATCACCAAAACAATGTTTAGGCAGCTCTACGTACCAAAGTACATCGGTACACTGGTGCATTACCTTAAAAAATAAGACTGGTTATAACTTTTACGTCCCAAGTTCTAAAAATCCAAGAATTAAAATAGGGCTTTTCTATCATATTAACTACCAATTAAAACAAAAAATATCTCAAAACACGACATTTTATTAGCGGTACGATAATCCCATACAAGCCTGCCATTCGCCTTTCAGCTTTCTAGGACATTAGGAAATACCCTAAGTATTTTGATGATCATCAGTCAGTGACGAAATTAGGTTTTTTTAGATATCAATGAAATCTAAAGTATAAGAGCTATGCAACTAAAACTTTACATGTTTAATAAGTCCGCTATTGACAACATACCCAGAGAATTTTGTTTATCTGGTATAATCCAAACCCAAGTTACAAGGGTTCAAAAAAACGACGAAGCGCTTCGAGAAAAGGTAGTGGACTCAATGTAACACACTGAAAACATCGTGATGAATTGAATAGTACGAGGGTAAAGTAAATTTCATTCATTAAAAACATGTAATTTTTTAAAAAGTTGGTACTTTGTCATACATAACCAAGTGGCAACAGTCGCAAGCATATAAACGCTCCGGGCTATTTGCGATTCCTTGAAAAAGAAACCTTTACAAGTATTTTCTTATAACTTCAGCTTAGTTACCGAGCTCAGAGAAAAATCGTTGACGTTGGAGGCACTTGCAAAGCTTTACTTACTTACTTTTACTTTAGCGTACTATTTATAGAATTATTTTCTTTCGAAATCTCTTTTAAAATCCTATTATAGACCGGTATCTTACTTTACTTTAACTGCGCTTTGTTGTCATTTAGGGTAAGTTGTAGTTACATTATAAATGCGGTTCTTCGATGCGCGGCGGTGTTGGTGACTTCGGACAAGGGTGTCCCCGCCTCGAGTGTCAAATTAGTCCGAACAACAGGTGAAATTTTTAATTTTCCTGCGGCATTTGCGGTATACTTTAAAAAGACGTCATTAGTCCTCTGCTAGGTGGTATTTCTTTTTATTGTGTCTAGGGCAGGGCTTATACGAGGGTGACACTGAAAGTTCTTATAAAATAAAATAAAAACCGGCCAAGTGCGAGTCGGACTCGCACACGAAGGGTTCCGTACCATTGACTATATTTAGTATTTGTTGTTATAGCAGCAACAGAAATACATCATCTGTGAAAATTTCAACTGTCTAGCTGTCACGGTTCATGAGATACAGCCTGGTGACAGACAGACGGACAGACAGCGAAGTCTTAGTAATAGGGTTCCGTTTTTACCCTTTGGATACGGAACCCTAAAAACTGAACAAACTAGCAAGTTATTAGTTATATTGGTGTCGATTCTGTTGTGCACAAACTAAACTTAATTTAGGCTATTGCTATATTTTTCTCTCTAATAAAACGAGAAAGAGACGGACGTAATTTAGAACTGTCAAATTTAGTTGGAACTGATATTTCAATACAAATGAAGGGTGCACGTAAGAACATGTCAACTAAAAACACGGTGAAGCGCAAGGCATAAACTAGTTTGGTAGGAACTAATTTTCCAAATATTACATCTTTATATGCTCGGTAGATCAATATTAAATAGCACAATATAAGAAATACCACGAAAACTCATTTTCACGAGTTAACTTTAATTAGTTGTCACAACTTAGATGGTAAGTGTGAAAACTTGTGTGGTTTTTGTGAAACCCAGTGGCGTATTTGGTTTAGGATGATCTACCTTAGTTCATAGCTATAGCCGTCCTTTTCTCGCACTGCCGTTTTAGTAAAAGATAGCAATAGCCTAATTAAGTTTAGTTTGTGCACAACAAAATCGACACCATTATATCGTTTACAAGTGGCCAGTTCTAAAAACTTTCAGTGTCGGCCTTGTACGTGTATTAAGTCTGACGTCGTGAGCTTTTTTAGTCGCGGATCGCGATCTCATTAGTTTATCGTGGGTCGTCCATGGTCGTTATTAGAAAAGGGATTTTTAGTGCTTCTAAGGATTTTCTATATTTTAATAAGGTGAAGTGAAATTTATTTTTAAAAATCAAAAGGCAGGGAGCAAAAACAAAAGGAAAATTCGTAAGTTTCAAAGTTAGGATCTTTAATTTTGTGTTTAGGCTGATGATTAAAAAATAATTAATTTTGGCTTTTTTCAACCGACTTCCAAAAAGAGGAGGTTCTCAATTCGTCTGTTTTTTTTTTTTGTGTTTGTTACCTCAGAACTTTCGACTGGGTGAACTGATTTTGATGATTCTTTTTTTATTTGAAAGCTGGTGCTTCCCGTGTGGTCCCATTTAAATTTTATTAACATTGGTGCTGATCTTCGGAGATATACAATGGAACTCTTCAAAAATAGACGGCAAATCTGCCGTGAATGTTGCAATCGCTTGGATGTTTATTGTTTATCCAATATCATGTCGTAACATCACGCCTGTATGCTATGAGGGGGTACGCAGATGTGTACAATACACCCAGATTTCGACAGTTAGGTATGTTAAGTTAGCGCGTTCGTGTTCCGCGCGCGCCTCAAAGAGACGCCCCCAAGCCAAGCCTCATGATCTTTGTCACGTTTTATCTTCGTACATTTTTAATAATTTGATAAAACAAAAAACACGTATCCAATATTTTTCGATAATCTAACTGGTTCTAGGACATGGCGGTTTCCTCACGATGTTTTCCTTCACCGTTTTGAGAGCAGTGGTGATGAAACAAATTACACAAAGTAATGCGCCTGTCGTGGTTCAATGTTCAATTTACAAAATACTTACCTAGACTATGCCACCGAGCAGTCTCGAGGACCTAGTCGCATTCCGCCAGCAACTTACATCCACAATATGTATGAAACCACCAATCCCACGATATCCCTACTACTACTACTACTATGACAGCCCATAACGTCCACTGCTGGACATAAGCCTCTCCCATGATGGGAGGAATTTGCCATAATCTCCAAGCTTGGTAGGCGGATTGGAGATCAAAGACTAACAGAAAACGCTGCTGCCCATTCAACGATACCCCTACCCAAGTTCAAAACCCTGTTGCGCTCCCATTTGAACCGACATTTCAACAGTCATACTCATAAGTAATATTTCTTTGTTTAGTTTTTATATTGATATTTTATTATGTTATTTTGTCTATACTACTTTATTATTGTAAGTCTGTTATTTGATCTCTTTTTTAGCAAAGAAGCTTTATTATACTAAAAATGTTGTGTACACCTATAATTGGTACGTACATTAGAACCATAGCAAGTGTACTTTTATCAATAATGGCATATGTATGTACTGTTGGTGCACCTATTTTAAATAAATATCGTGTCGTTGTCGTTATCGCCTAATGTGAAAAGGCTTCACTAATTTGTCAGGTCAGTTAGCAGTAAATTTTGTTACATGTATAATACTGGTATTCAGCTGCACTCATTTAGACTGGAAGCCGACCACGATGGGAAAAGGCTATACAGATAATGACGAAGATAGTGATGCCGTGATGTGTATAGGCACTGAACAGATATAAGATGGAAGGCCCTTTAAAATAAAATCTGTACTCTCAAATAACTCGGAATTCTCAATTTCTTTCATTAAAACTATTAGAAAATTCTAGGACCACTACAGTTGGTCAAATTTAGGTCTCTTAACTTACTAGCTTCTGGCAGCGGCTTCGTCCGCGTGAAGTATGATAATTGTCCCATGGGATCTACTACCGGGATAAAATGTATCCTATGTTTTAATGCAGGTTATAAACTATCTGTGTGCATAATTTCATCTAAATCAGTCAGTAGTTTTCGCGTGAAAGAGTAACAAACATCCATATATCCATTCATACATCCTAACAACCTTTCACATATATTATAATATTAGTAGGATTGATGCGCTTTGACTCTCGTAATAAGATATTAAAGTGTATCTCAATTATCAACGATTACCTATTCCTTGCAGTCGGTCATTTTGTGTATTTTATCTATGGGCCTTAGTTGCCTGATAATAAAATAATAATTATTATTATTATTAATAGTGCGTAAAAGAAGGGGTGGGTGGGCGGCTCACTGCGCGCGCAGACGGGAACTGCATGCACTTTGACCTTTCACTTTTCTAAATTTGCACCCAAAGTGTAGTTTTCCGAAAATTTCACCATAGGGGATCTAATTATGGCCCCTAGAGCTAAAATCAACTGCCGGTTAAAAAGTTTATCTATCTATATATATAAAAGAGAAGTCCACTCACTGACTGACCACTCATCACGAAATCTCGGAAACTACGGGGCCGTGGGGTCCAGAATTTGACACAAGCACTCTCTATGGGGTGCAGGCGCGCACTAAGAAAGGATTTTTAAAAATTCGCACCCTAAGGGGTTGAAAAGGGGTGTCAAAGTTTGTATGAAAGTTCTATGTTTTTAAAGTTAGAGACATGAATGTGGGCCTGAATGTTCCTTTCGGCTTCTAGATGCTCACTAAGAAAGGGTTTTACGAAATTCGGCCCTTAGGGGTATAAATAAGGGTGTTTTGTATTTGTATGAAAAAAGTTAAAGATCCAAATTGAATCTTAGGGCAACGCGTTATTGCATACTTTACATTGAAATTAGAATTCGGAAGCCGTTAATGATCCAAATAGAATTTTACGACAACACGTTAATGCATAGTTTACATTGAAATAAGAATTTGGAAGTTCCTTGAGGTTTATCTTCAGTTTTTATGCGAATTTCTAGGTGGCCAGTATTTTTCAGTATGCAGGCTGAAAGGTAAAAAAAAAACGTTTCAAAAAACGAACTAATGAATCAATCACAGACGGATCACAGACCGGTTACCTACCTAAGCGATACACGTTCAGACTAATTTCTGTTCTGCAATATTTTGCTATTACCTACTACTAATTTGTTTTGAAATACTTGTCATCATCGTTGTTTGGTTTGTCTTCGTTATGTTACAAACTATTTCATGCCGTGGCGTTTATGTACAATCAAAATATTTAGAAAAAAATACTTAGTAGGGTGTTAAAGGATAATTAACAGAACCCATTTCTACCATTTTTTTTTCCTGTATGTCTGTGCAGGGTCTTTTGTTACAGCATCACGTGTAAATTATAAATCCAATGTGGTTAGATTTAATGCACAAATATTGGGCATAACTTAAAGAAGGTTTTAGTTTTTGTTTCTTTGTAATCGGTGCTTTCTATCAAATGATATAAATGAACTTAATGTGTTCAAGAAGAACTTATCATCGACATGTAAGATACTCGCAGCGACATCTATTCAACCAAAATGGTACTAATAACTAAACATGTGCTCACAAGTTAACTTTTAAATAGAGTGACCGTCTTTAAAAAAAGTTAAGATAGCAAGAGGTTCTCTAAATTAGTCTATATGACGCTGCTTTAAAAATCTACATAGCCAATATAGTGTGTGTTAGACCGCTTTCCATGTCTATAGATGGCGTTGTTCATTTCACTCCATTTTCTGAATCGCGTTGTTAAGATTTTTCGTGATAGAATGCCTCTCGCCCGAGTCAGTTGCCTCAGATTTGGTGTTATGCCCACGAAACAAATTCAGAAGGTTCTCAATTCAATGCGTATATTTTTTATATAGGACCATGCATAACTTTTTACAGGTAATTCCGATATTGCATGATATTGTTTTTTGTGAAAAGCGTATAATTATCTCAAAGTTGCTCCTATTTAAAATTGAAAAATCGTGCTTGGGCTCATTTCATGCACCTTAATGAGAACTTTAGACCTAGCTGGAGTATGAAAGTCATCGAAGGTCTGACGATGGAGACGGAAGGCAATTGCAAAAGCTCCGCAAGAGTTTGCAGCAGCTATGTGGTGTTTGGGCTCATTTATGCAGCTTGATGAGAACTTTAGACCTCACAAGAGCATGACTTTCATCGAAGGTCTGACGATGGAGACTGAAGACAGTAGGCAGAGGTCCCCGAAAGTATACAGCAGCTAAATCGCGTTTGGGCTCATTTCATGTATCTTGATGAGAACTTTCGACCTTGCTAGGGTAAAACTATCATCGAGTGTCTAAGGGTGAAAACGTAAGGCTGTCGAGGGAAGCCTCTAATTGGAAAAAACTATATTTCTGAGAAATTTAATTGTTACCCACTTGGATCTATACTTATTATAAAGGAGAAGAGTTTTTTTTGTTTGGTTGGTTCAACGCGCTAATTTTAGGAACCACTGGTTCGAGTTAAAACGTCTTTTAGTGTTGGATAGCCCATTTATCGAGGAAGGCTATACGTTATATAAGATCACGCTATAATCAATAGGAGCGGAGCATCAATGAAAAATGTTGCAAATACAGGGAAAAAATATTGCTTTTGAGAGCTTCCGTTGCGTGCACTGCGTAAACGGTAAAAGTTACTCAACAATCTTGCATGTATGACGGGATTGTTTCTCTTATAAAGTTCACGATAGCACATGTCTATCTTTTAAGGTTGACTCACACTCTCTCTAACCCTCTCTCTCTCTTATGTAACGCAGACGAAGTTGCGCGGGTCAGCTAGTTATACGTATACGTAGGTATGTATGTTAGTAATTGGTATGTATGTGGGGCAATAAGCAAAATTTAGCCACACTAC
Organism: Xestia xanthographa; assembly: GCA_905147715.2. NCBI lineage: Eukaryota > Metazoa > Arthropoda > Insecta > Lepidoptera > Noctuidae > Xestia > Xestia xanthographa. Next base: position 28,328,307 of record LR990641.1, read on the forward strand.
AGGTCGAAATTATTCACCGATTGCTTTCAAACGGCCAAAAATTCGAAATGGTCAAAACTTTGAGCGGAATTCATCCATGGCGGGCGGCGGGGGCGGAAGTTTTTCGAAAGTCAGTTTTTTGGTTATAACTTTTTTCCTATGGAAAATCGGAACCGTTTAACATTTTTATCATTCCGGGTAAGAATACGGACAACTTTTTTGATGCAACCCCTAACTTGGGAGGGGGTTGAAATTTCCATAATTATTGTAAAAAAAAATCATATATATCCGAAACGGCAAACTTTGTCGCAATTTTTTTTTTAAAGCATAATTATCGTTTACTCTACAATTTAAAAAAAATTAAAAGTTTAACGACAAAACTAATACTTACGAAAAAAATATTATAACTGAAAAATTGACGGCGTTTCCATGCTAAACTCTATCATCTCTATATCTCATCTCATCTCTATAAATTTTAAAATCCTGCCATATGGCAGGATTTTAAAATTTATGTTAACGATTTTTGAGCTGTAAAACTATCATCCTGCCCGTTAATTAAAGATTTTAAACATTGCAGATTCGAAATCTACCTTCTCCTGTGGCCTTTTTTTCGGATGGGAAATCATCAAATAGGAGTCATTTGATGATTTCCCACCCCCCGCTCTGGGCGGATCAGGAGGGAGTGTCAGACTTTTACTGACTAAAACCCATCCATGTTCCTTCATCACCCTTTGTGTTCCGGGGCCACCGTATCTCTTTCGAACAGTCCCGCAACCCTGGTTGTCCTGCGGAAGGGATTTTTTCATCGATATTTAATTATTTTCATACCATCATGCCTGCTTCCCCCGAAGCGTTAGGTCACATGGGACTTATCTTAATATAATGTCTAGGGGTATTATTTAAACACGAAATATTTTCAGAGAATCATCTAACAGCTAGAACAAAGCCATAGCAACAAAAACAAATATATCTAATTGTTTTTTTTTTTCATAAAAAATAATAATTTCAAATTACTCGACCCGCAAAATAACAGGTGTCGATTCTGTTGAGCACAAACTAAACTTAATTTAGGCTATTGCTATCTTTAACTAAAAGGCAGTGCGAGAAAAGGATGGCTATAGCTATGAACTAAGTAAGAGATGTCAAACTAGTTTATACCTTGCGCTTCACCGTGTTTTTTTTAGTTGACATGTTTTTCGTGCTCCCTTCATTTGTATGGAAATATTAGAACCAATTTAATTTGACAGCTCTGAATTACGTGCGTCTCTTTCTCGTTTTATTAGAGAGAAAAAGATAGCAATAGCTTAAATTAAGTTTAGTTTGTACACAACAGAATCGACACCTCTGACTCCTCATTTTTGCGCTAGTTTAGTTACTACGTCGTCGTCGTATTTACCTAATGTCATTGATGCGGTCGGCGCGGCGCGGCGGCATGCGTGCTGCGGCACAGCGGTGCGGTTCAATCAAAAATGCTTTTAAATAATAACTAGGTACTTAGGTATGTACATTTTAAATTATTGTAAATAAGTTGATTTTAATCTTTAAACACGCCAAATTGTTGTTACAATAATTTGTAAAAGGCACCTCACCCACCGTCAATGTAACTGAATTAGTAATTAAATACGTTGACGTAGAACCATAAAAATACTAAGGTAGAATAATAAGTATTATTCATTATTTTATGGTAAGTACAGCTTTACCATAATTATGGTAACAGGTAGGTCTACCTTAACAAATTATTACATCAATAATACGCCAGTCCAAAGCCTGATGAAGTGTGATGGGGAATTAGAATCAATTAGGTACAAATGTTTTCCTTTTTATAAAAACATGCCGCATGCCATGCAGTTTAGGTTTGTGCCTAGACCACACAGTACAATACGGCCGACGTATCTTGGCGAGTCCGAACTTCGCGCAGAAGGTTGCGCAATCACTGTTTTGAGGAACCAAATGGTGGCATGAGGCGACGTGCGGGGGGCGGTGGTCTAGGCTAGAGATTGACCAAAAATAAACACAATCGACCCTTTATTCAATCTAATATCGTAATCGATTAGTATTATTTAGAATTAACTGATTTTTGTTTATTTAGGATATTAAACGAAATAGATTTACAAATATAGTGTATTTTGTTTGTGAATAAACGGGATTTCGATTGAAATTAAAAAAAAAACTTATTGAATTTTATTTTCTCGGTTGAAAGACATGATTTACATAAAATATCAGTTATCTATTAACGACTACTTGAGTAACGACTATTTGAGAAAATTTAAAACCTCCTTAAAAAATTAAAAATAAATATATTTTTTTACTTAATTTTAATCGATTTGAATAAAAATCGATTAAACAGCACCCTCGGAAACGCGTATTGGACATCCCTACTTGATTACTTCGTGAAGCTTCGTGCTTATTCGGCAATGCTCGGTACACGGTAATATGTCTCACTCACACGTTAGCATTGGTGTCGTTTTCGTGTCACTATCTCTGTCTTGAGTACAGTCGGTTATAAAAGTCTTCGTTGTTATTGTTGTGAATTATTTATTATTGGTTATTATTATTGTTTAGTTTTTTTGTTTAGTGTTAAGTTTGTTCTATTTGCGGTATTTGCAAGTGTCAGTTGGCACTTATATTATTCGCCAAATATGCCAACCGAAGCATATTACGGTTATTTTATTCGTACATTTGGTTTATAAAAAATAAAGACAATAACATTTTTCTTCACGAGTGTACATGCGCTAAAGTTCGCAGAGCCTATGTTCAGACTCGCCAAGATCATCGGCCGTATTGTACCTACTACCTATACTAGATAGTTCGTCGAATTTTAACTAGTAGATACTAGGTTAGGTATTCATGAAGATAAACCAATCGCATTACGTTCGCAAAACTGTGTCAAGAAATTCTAGAATTTTATTAATTTCGTAACTGCGGTGACTATATCAGTTGAATCAGTGGTTCCCAACTAGTGTTGCCAGGTGTCCCGATTTGCGCGGGACGTCCCGATTTTCATGGGTCTGAGGATGCGACCCGATTTGCACCAGATCGGGACGCTAAATGTCCCGATAAATCAATAACTTTATTAAAAACCATGATTATTACCAAAAATAATATGTTATTATGTATGTAAAATATGTAATTATGTGTGTTTTACATCAGTCGCATTAGAATCACCATGTCGAGAGCGACAATGCGTTCAAAATCGTGCGCATCGCATCACTAGCTTGTTCTCGCTCCCGCTCAGAACAACGATTTTATATTGTAATATGTTGTCTATTCTTCTGTCTATTCGTCCAAAAAGTTATTGTACAATTAAAATAAGATTTACTAAATTAATAATAATAGTAGTAGAAAAGCCATATTTTTTTTGTTTGTCGCGATTTAAAACCGTAAATCCCGATTTCTTTTACCATCTGCCCCGATTTAAATCCAAACGAACCGGGCAACACTATTCCCAACCTATGGTCCGGGGACCACCGGTGGTCCGCAAGAGCTTCGAATAAGTGTGGTCCGCGAAAAGTTAAAACGTTATTCGAGCTTTTTATCTTGCACAGAAGATGCAAGCTCAACCCAGCCTGATTGAAAACCTATCAGAGGCGAGGTGCTAAACATTTTTGAGCTTGCTGCTTTTTGAGATTCATAAGCATTTCTACAAAAATCTACTTACTTATTCCTATTTTTGTATGAATGCTTGCTAAATTTTTTAAGCTCACTATGATCCCTCTTGTATCTTTCTTTTTCTAAAGGTTGTCAACACATTTTCCATTTTTTGCATTCCCGCCTAGATATAATCCTGTCGGTATCCTAGGACCTAAGGCCCCTGCTAACAATAAAAACACTAAAGTCGTCCCTGGTCCAAGAAAGGTTGGAAAATAAAGCACTATGATGTAACTCAGTGGGAGTTACATCATAGTGCTTTATTTTCCAGACTGCAAATGCAGCTAAGCTCAACCTACCCACAACAGTTTTATTGAATGTGCGCGCGCCCCATTGCAATTTTGAAGCCTAATAATATACGGTTTCCGCTATAACATCAAGTTTTTTTTTAAGCAGAACTTCAGAGGGGATAGATTTCGTAACCTCGGCCTCGTAACCTGATGCCAGTAAATAAATTCTTAGTTTTCTAGCTTATCAGAAATACACTTTAAAGTACTTACGGGATAATATCCGTGATTTTCTTTATTTATGAGCACCCGATATTTCGACGCTGTTGCAAGCATCATGATTGCGGGAATACTGAAGAGGTATGCGAGGGGGGTGAAAAATTTATTATGAGCAGACAAATCTGTCTACCCTCTATCTTAGTGTAGTGAAAAACCGTGAAAGTCTAGACTTTCACGGTTTTTCACTACCTCTAGTAGTAGTCTTTTCCTCTCTCTAGACCGTGAAAGTCTAGACTTTCACGGTTTTTCACTATAGGATTTGGATTTTGGTTATCAGAAATAGTTAAATTATCTATTTTATTCTGATCGTGTTGCTCCGTCTATGCAGATTCTCTTTTTACTACATTCTACTCAGTTTTTTTTTTTATTATAATGGTCTAATTAAATTTTCTAATGTCTCAGCGACTTTTAGCTTTATCAGAAATGGTTTTTATAATTCATTCTGATCTTTTTGATGCGTCTTTCCAGTTTTTTTTGTTTATTATTACTTGCTACACAGATTTGTTTTTATTGTGAGACAAATAGGTATATTGAAATTTTCTAATTCATTCTGATCTCGTTGTTGTGTCTTTCCAATTTCCTCTGATTATAACTTGACATACAGGTCTTTTTTTATTATTCGAAGTCAATTTTGTTACATAATAGGTACATAATTATTTTAGGTCGTGCTTGAGCGCAAACGTAATTGCCAAAAACTTGGTCTGAAGTCAGCGATATGTCCCGTAATTTGTATGGGAGAATCAAAACTAGGTGGTTGAAAGCCTGCAAGAATCATATTTTCGTACACGCTATCTTCTCTCGCTCTCTTCTTACTCGTATTTCGTACGATATCTGGAAACAACCAACCGATTTCAATGAAATTTTGTGAATGTGTTGGCTCCAGCTTGAAAGATGGGATTGTTTTGGACACGATAGGTGGCGCCGTGCGAAGCAGGGGTGGAGCGCTAGTTTTTCGTTTTTTCATGAATCTGTTTGTTTGGGAAAGTAGTTTAATATGACGGGTAGACTCACCTCCTTGAAGGATCCAAGTAACTAAAACGCCCCCATCTGTATGTAAGGAAATACGGGTGTGCTCTGCCTAATTTGAGTTTTGTTTGTTGGGTATTTCCAAAATAAACTTAAATTACATTCCTTAAAATTAAATTCCAGAATAAATAAAAGGGTGCCTTTTCGCGGGTGGAAAGGTGCCTTTCAGTTTTGAATGTTGAAAATTGAAATAATCCTTAAAGTTTGTTAATAATACATATTATTATGTATTAACTTATATCTAGACTAGACACAGTATTCATCCCTGAAATATCCTCCCGAATTCGTATATGGGATATTTTTGGCATAAACTAAATTGATACCATGTATGGTCGAACAAGCTATTTGGTTTACATTTTACAATGTAAGTTGGTTAAACTGTAAACCAAATAGCTTGTTCGACCATACCTTGCCAAATATTGGTTACACGGTTAGGTTGATATCCCGCGGATAAGTTGATAAGTTGATTTCCCGCTCACCGTACCGGACGCGAACGACCGGATGCACCGCACTGCTGCAAGATTACATTTTGTGCTGTCTATGCATAAAAATGACGTTCAGAAAGCCCAACGCAACTTTTCTATCTTATTTTTTTTGAATTATTTAAAATATTAAGTAATAATACGTTTTAATAGTCGTGATCGATTAATGATCACGACCTTCTCTTTCGATAAACACGCATTTATAACCTATATTTTTCTCTTTTCAGATATTTATTCGAGCTACTGCAGTCATATGAACACTGCTCCGATCTCAACTTCGATTATACACGCCCGGCTGTCTTGTCGAGTCACAGCCGACTGCGTATAGTGGCACAATCTTCTCAACAAGCACAGTCGTCTCAGTCTACAAGGTAAGATTTTACTCTGTTTTACAGGAAGCAGTCGAAAAAGGTTGATGTAAAATTCATTTATTCATATGACAGAATCTAGATTAAGATTTTTGTTGGAATAACAAACTGTATGTAGTTTACAGCGCGTAAAAAGCTCATAGCACATTAGCACTCACATAAACACTGGATCGGCAGGGCCATCTTTCCCACTGGGCATTTTGGGTGCCACGATTCAAGGGGCCCCAAATTCCCAGTAAATGTCAAAAAAAAAAAAACTATGCCAGGCAGGTCTGCAGGATACAAAAAAAAATCGCGCACTACCTCACCTCACCTCATTTTTTTAACCGACTTCAAAAAAAGGAAGAGGCTTCTCAATTCGACCGTATATACAGGAAGTCCGGTAATTAATGGATAACCTTGAAATGGCTTATAGTAGAACAGGGCCATTTAGAAAAAAATATGAAAAAAATCTATCATAAGTAGCAGTAAGCAATATCATTTATTTTGTAAAATAAGGATTAATTAAGTTATAAACAAAGTTTAAACAAATTGGGTAAAAAAAAATGTATGCATACATGAGTAAAAAATAATTTTAAAATAATGTCGGTTTTAAGTATATTTGATAAATAAAAAAAAATAAAAATTTTATCTGCCTCAAATAGTGAATTACATGAGTGAAAAATAATTTTATAATAATGTCGGTTTTAAGTAGATTTAATAAATAATAAACAATTCATAATTTTATCTGCCTTAAATAGTGAATTACATGAGTGAAAAATAATTTTAAAATAATGTCGGTTTTAAGTAGATTTGATAAATAATAAACAATTCATAATTTTATCTGCCTTAAATAGTGAATTATTGCTATTAATGTAAACAAGGAGAAAAAATTACTGAAGCAAAAAAAAATAATATGGCCCCTCATTCTTACGCAGGCCCTACATCTAAACAATTCATAATTTTATCTGCCTTAAATAGTGAATTATTGCTATTAATGTAAACAAGGAGAAAAAATTACTGAAGCAAAAAAAAATAATATGGCCCCTCATTCTTACGCAGGCCCTACATCTGTAGATGATTTTTTTTATAAGAGATATTTTTTTCGTACTTTTTTCTGAATGGCCATGGATTCTGCTATGGGCCATTTCAAGGTTATCCATTCGTTGCCGGACACCCTGTATACATATTTTTTATGTTTATTCGCGGATAACTTCGTCGTTTATGAACTGATTTTGATGATTCTTTTTTGTTGGAAAGGAGATATCCCAAAGGTGGTACCATGATAAGGAAACCAGGATCTGATGATGGCATCCCAGAGAAATCGAAGGAAACCTTCTAAATTCGTATTGGCGACTATAGTCTGCCCCCAGATAAGTAGGAAATAGAGGTCATTAACCCGCAAACATTTATTCAAATACATAATTCCGAAAACAGAAATAATGACATAAACTTGGCCCGAAACCACTTTTATCGTGATCCTTGACTTTTTCTAGTAATAAAAAACGATTCATAATGTGTTGTCGGGGTACCTACGCAGAGAAATTAGGGAAATTCCTTCCTACTTATCTGGCGCAGATTATAGTGCGTTTGTTAATTTTTTCACTAAGTATTTTAAAGTACTACTATTTAGTGAAGGTCTGGAGTCGAACTGATTAGTCGAGTGCAATTAGACATGAAATACTCAAAAGGTGGAACGAAGTTTATAGTGGTCGGATTTTCATGGGACTTTTTTTATTGAGTTCCTAGAGGAGTGGAGAAGGGAGAAGAAAGTTTAAAAAAAAATTTCGCCGCTCGCGACTTTTTTTTTTTTTTAATTTTCATTAGAATATTTTTTTTTCGTTTATGACCAACTTCAAATTCTACGAATTCATATTGTAGCGTAATAGTGTGACCTGTGTGCACCTATTTAATGCTAATTTAGTCTGTTTCTTTGTTCATAGTAGTCGATGTAATGCAATATTTCAAGTCTTTTTTGAAAATGTCCTATTTTCTGCAATTATTTAAAAAAAAATTGAATTTTAAGACCAAGATTTCTTTTGAAATTGGTAACTGATACTTTTTCACAGAGAGAAAAATCCCATGAAAATCCGACCACTATAAACTGTGTTCCACCTTATTGTCTAATTGCACTCGACTAGATGATGGGGCCGAAAGGCAGTGGATTTACAGCAATTACCTGGCGTTTGGGCTTGATTAATTTGTATTGATGAGAAGTTTACACCTAGATGGCTTGTGACTGTCATTAGGGGTCTGATGATGAAGACGAAGCTACCTTGTGTTTGGACTTAAATCATGCATGACATAAAAATGTCATGTCTCAAGTTATTATGTCTTGTGACTGGGACTGTAGCTTTGTTTTTTTTGTATTTTTGACATTCAAAAGTGCCGTAATGGTCTAATTGAAATAAATGCTTTGAGTTTTGAGTGAGTTTGAATTTTTTGAGTTTGACATATATGTCAATCAATCGGTGTAATGATACCATCTATTGGGAGGCACTATAATATCCTTCTAAGCTCGAATGAATAGGAAGAGAATGTTCCATGTGAGCAATTGACGCTGTCATGTGCTGTTGAAACAACAACAGAAGGAATAAGTGGAACTTGTCCCTGTTTAAAATGCGCATACAGTACTTTCGCATAGCGGGATTGTTGTTTTTCGTCACACATCCAAACTGGGCTCACACTGACGTGAAATCTGTCCCAGATTCGCATATTTCAGTTTGCACTTATACAATCATGTCATTTTCCGACGTGCTCCTACATCATTTTTAGGGTTCCGTAGTCAACTAGGAACCCTTATAGTTTCGCCATGTCTGTCCGTCCGTCCGTCCGTCTGTCCGTCCTCGCTTAATCTCTGTGATCGTTAGCACTAGAAAGCTCAAATTTGGTACCAATATGTATATCAATCACGCCGACAAAGTGGTAAAATAAAAATTGAAAAAATGTTTTATTAGGGTATAAATGTAAAGTGGGAAGGGATTTTTTTTTTAAGTTCAACCCTAACGTGTGATATATTGTTGGAAAGGTATTTAAAAATGAATAGGGGTTTCCTAAAATCATTTTTTGATAATGTCAATAATTTCGGAAATAATCGCTCCAAAAGTAAAAAACAATGTGTCCCCCCCCCCTCTAACTTTTGAATTAGAAAATATGAAAAAAATCTGAAAAGTAGAACTTTATAAGGACTTTCTAGGAAAATCATTTTGAACTTGATGGAAACAACAGTTTTTGTACAAAATAATTTTCATCCCATCTATTCGAAAAGGACGACTTGGTTCGCCTTTAAGTGCACCCAAAGGTGGTGTTTTCTTTAGGAAACTTTTAGCGGGCAGTAATGAGTTTTTAATCCTCTTTATAGATGTTCCAAATTCAAAAAGTGCGCCGCAAAGATAATTGCGGCGCACTTTTTGAATTTGGAACATCTTAGTGTTCAGCGCCGAAAGAAATCGAACGCAAATATTGTTTGAATAAAGACTGGCTGGTACGACGGCCCAGTCGCGCCGCCCGCCGGCCGCCGCGCTGACTGAATAAAATAAATCAAATTAAAAACGCGTGAACTACAGACCGCGTTTTCGTCAATTTTCATGAATTGTTAGAAATTCATAGTTTTGTTTTGAAAAATTAGTTCTTCAAGTGACGGTGAATAAAAAACACAATAAAGTGAAAAATAACTTTAGATCTTCAGAAGTCGGTGACCTTTGTTTGATTCATTTAGTTTTTTTTTTGTCACCGACTTCTGAAGCTAAAGTTATTTTTAACGTTTTTGTGTTTTGTGAAGTCGGTTTTATTTTTTGCAAAAAAGTTTTTTTATTTTTCCATTTTTAGTTGTAATATCCTATCCAAATATTAGATATGCATTTATTTTACATGTTGAAATTAGACCACACGACTGAAGTAAAAATGTTCATAAAATGAAAACTACTGGGCCAAACTATGTTACATTTTTATAGGACCAAATGGCAACTATTCCGCATCAAACTAAAGAATAATCACGTCAATCGGCTCATAAATATCAGCGTAATCGATGTAAATACATAAAAAAACAGTCGAATTACCTCCTCCTTTTTGAAGTCGGTTAAAATTATGAGGCGCCTTTTATTTTCTCATAGTGGGTGATGAAAAGTAGAGTGTATCACTCGGGCGCAAAATATATTTTTGGCTCGGGCGACGTACTTTGAATCCCTCGCTACGTTCAGGATTCTATTAAAGAATCCCTCGCTACGCTCGGGATTCTACTCTAGAATCCCTCACTTCGCTCTGGATTCAAAAAAGCGCCCTCGCCGTAAAAATATTATTTTGCTCCCTTATGATACAATCTACTATTCTGGACTAAGTTTGTAGTATATTCGTATATGCAAGCATTTTTATATAATGGATACCCACCTTTAAACTCATAAGTGGGAACACTTATTGTGACGGACGGGAAACTACGGAACCCTACACTGAGCGTGGCCCGACTCGCTCTTGGCCGGTTTTTTACATATTTATTCACACGGTTCCTAGGACTACACACAACCTTAAAAAACAATGTTTTTAATGTTGTAACATCGTTGTACCTAACATTCAATATACGACCCGAATGGCGCAGCGGTAGTGAGGTTGCCTTACGTTCTTATGGTCCCGGGTTCGAATCTCGGTAGGAGCGAATGTTCGTGTGATGAGCATGGATATTTGTTTCCGAGTCATGGATGTTTATAAAGGGTGTAAAAGACATCTTAACGAAGTCGATAGGTACTTGTTCTCCCCGTCATTGGAATCATTTTTTTGTTCTAAACCATACCTGGGAACCTTCTAGTTACGGGTATATTGGGGGTCAAAGTTCCAACTTTTTGACAAGTTTTTGTTTAAATACAAGTTTTTGTTTTAAGACTTTTAATTTAAACACAACTCCACGACCCCTGTACTATTCATTCCATCCATCAGCACAATGTTTTGAGTGCGTTACATTGAGTTCTACCACAAAAAATGATCTTTCACTCCAAAATAAAAGTCGTTTCCCAGTAATAACTTTTGCGTAAAGTAGTTTGATGTACAGAATGTTTTTTTGATGGTTTCGTGATGAGGTTGATTACACCCTGTATGTATAATATGTATGTATTTACAAACAAAAAGTATCTATGTAGTATATCAACTATCTGGTGTCCACTACACAAGCCTCGTTGCTTAGTGTGGCACCAGATGCCGCTGTGTGTAATGTCCAGCGATATTGATTTATTATTTTATACATGGCCCAGCAAATTATGTAAGCCGGAAAAAGATGTTATGGAATTTGCTTAGGGTTAATGTTACTGTCAAAGCTCGATCTACGACAATTTAAAAAAAAAATGTAATTACGTATCTTTCAGTAACAGATTTTCATCTTTTGGCTCTTGACAATACAAAAACACTACTATATTTCCTAGTAGCTATCCTTTCCATTGCTGGGTTTCCTAGAATCTCTTAAGTACACAAATTCATAAACTCACGCTTTTTTCCATGAGTAGGCAGACACTGCAGAAAGTAACCCGTTATGATCCTTACCTTACGATTTTTTAAAGTATACTTACTTTACAAAAAAAAACTCTTTCCAGTGGCTTACATATTTTTCTCTTTTAATAACATTTACTGTCTTTTATTACAGCACCTACCTTAAGTTTTTTTTTAAAGTACTTATACTTACTTTACAAAAAAAAAACTCTTTCCAGTGGCTTACATATTTTTCTCTTTTAATAACATTTACTGTCTTTTATTACAGCACCTACCTTACGTTTTTTTTTAAAGTACTTATACTTACTTTACAAAAAAAAAACTCTTTCCAGTGGCTTACATATTTTTCTCTTTTAATAACATTTATACTACACTTGCTTAGTAAGTGTACCAATACTACCCCAATAATAGGCTTGAAAGCTGTTCATTAAACCTTCTCAAAAATCTAGGCAGTATGTTGTATGGAATTTCATTACTGCCCTGAAAATCAGGGTAGTAATGCATTACTAACGCGTTTTGTTTTTGTTTTTTAAGTCTTGATGACGTCATCATCATCTTCCTGCCGTTATCCCATGTTAGTTGGGGTCGGCGCAACACGTTTTTTTATCTGTTTCTTTTCTTTTCTTTTTTTTTCTTTTCATTTCTTTTCTTTTCTTTTCTTTTCTTTACTTCTTTGTGCAAGTGTAGTATAAAGCAGTATATATCACTCGAGGGTAAGTACACATTACTAAACTCGTGTGGTTCACGGCCCTCCGCTTCGCGTCGGGCCTCAAATGCACACTCGATTAGTAATCTGTGCCTTACTCCCCTTGGTGAATAAATAGCTATTACTGTCTTTTATTACAGCACCTACCTTACGTTTTTTTTAAAGTACTTATACTTTACAAAAAAAAAAAATCTTTCCAGTGGCTTACATATTTTCGTCTTTTAATAACATTTACTGTCTTTTATTACAGCACCGATGCCAATGATAACAGCAATGCTGAGCCAGGGCCCAATCGTCGCGCTGCATCGCCTCGCCCAAGTAGCAGTGCTGCTGGTAAGCTAACTTGGCTAGCACATTGACCATTGAAAAAAGAAAGAAATAGAACTCTATCAGCACACCTTCGCGTTCAAACGCTGTCGTCAAAATATTATAATGGTAAAAAAAAAATATATATTAATGTTCGTCAAAAGACGCTCTAAGGCCTCGGAAACGAAATCAGCGGGAGCGAAACGGCGGCGGCGACGGCGGCGGCGCGGACATCGGCGCGTTCCAATGCATACATTTATATGGAACTGTCCTCGAAACGGCGCGGGGAGCGGGCGGCGAGCGGCGAACGGCGTACGAGCGGTGCTTGCGCGTCTGCATTGACGTAGGAATTTACATCTTACTTTGCCCACTATAAATCACACTTTAGGAAGGAATTAGTATCAAAAAGATGTTGTCGTTGCTGTTTAGACATTTCGTTCGCTAATAAAGATACTGATTTCTCGTAACACAACACTACGCCGCTCTAGCGCCGCACGATCTGCCCGCTGACTTGGAGACCGGGTACAACGGCGCCGCGCCGCTGCCCGCGCCGCCGCAGCGCTCCCGCTGACTTCGTGTCCAAGGCCTAAGAGGTCACTAAACACAAGTTTAATCATAAGCAAAATCTTCCATTACGTTTACATGCAATGCCCTCGCTAAGATAACAAAATAGTATTACACATATTTGAAAAAAAATACTGTCATTTGTAGATCTTAGCTAGTCGTTACGGGTACGCAGTGCCCTGAAAGTCTGACAACTAATTTTTCCTAGGGATTCGTATTACCTAGGAACTGGATTGTGACTCGTGGAGGTCAGATGCAGTCGCTCCATGTAAAATACTGGCATCTGGTTAGACTGAAAGCCGACCTCAACATTGTTGGGAAAATGCTAGGCAATGACCTGTTTGAGAAAAAATTAAGAAACTACAGCTAATATTTTGTTTACAAGGAAGTTTTAAAAAAGCCTGTTCACTTTATTTTAGCCATTTGACCTAGTGTGTCGTATATACGGGGAAGTTGCCAGACAGAATAGATGAAAGATATCGAATTTTATTAACATGACATAAGAATAGTCGAATTTAGCACGATCATGTCTCTTTAGTTCAGTTTGTTGGTATTGGTAGTCTAAAATGATAGGTTTTCTGCTATTTGTCGGTACGAAGTGCGCCGAACGTAGGTACTCGTTGAAGCTCTTGCCATTCATCACACTATTAAGATTTAGCTTTTTTCGCGTCACAAAATCGTACTTCACGGGCTAGCATGCTCTAAAATTGATGCGTAATTACCTTTTAAATCATCGGTCGTTGCTGCACTCTAAGCCATACTGTTCTCACCCTTGCTTTGACCCAATAGCAATCCTGCAGATGTCTCGTTTGTGTTGACTACAGATTATTAAACCCAACTCACGATTCATTTATTAACTTTCAGGGTCAAGTTCCAGTGGATTAAAGCGAACCTCGACCGAGCTTGAGAGTGCGCCGCTAAAGAAGCGTCTGCGTATGTACGACTCCGCGTTCCTGCGGCGCGACTCGTTCATCGACAGCATGTTCGGCGGCGTGCTACTAACGCGCGTGGAGTGCACCGAGTGCCACTCGTCGTCGCTGTCGCGCGACGTGTTCCGCGACCTGCAGCTCGCCTTCCCCGACAAGGCCCAGGGCTGGCAGCACAACGTACAGAGTCTCCTCGAGTACTACTGCTCCAAGGAAAGCCTCACCGGCGAGAACCAGTACCAGTGCCGCGACTGTGGCGAACTCCGCGATGCCGAACGAAGCGTTCTCATCGAAACCACACCCAAATACCTAATTCTCGTTCTAAAGAACTTTAAGTAAGTATTTCGAATTATTATTGAGTTTTCCCTGCTTCCTCTTCTTTTAGTTTATCTGTCTTTAGTTGACAATATGAAGTTATCCGCTTGAAAACTGGAATACGATTTTAAAAATTAGAACTGTCGTTAACAGATTTGACCCGAAGCTACAAGTGCAGACGAAACTGATGCACTCGATGTACCACAACCACACCATCACGTTGCCGACGGTGCGGTCGCAGGCCGTGCACGCCTCCTACACGCTGTACGCCGCCGTCATCCACGCCGGCACCACGCTCGACTCGGGCCACTACTACACGCTCGCTAAGGACGCAGAGCAGTGGAACATGTACAACGATGACGTAGTCACTTCCTCTGATGAGGGGCAACTGAACGACCTCGAGCGATCCAGCACGCCGTACATCCTGTTCTACAGGCGCACAGATATCGAGGAGGGCACCGCTCCGGCGCTGTCAGAACTACCCCCGAAGGTCCAAGAGACAGTGATGTCGCACAATAAGCACTACGTCGAGACTGTTCGCAAGATGCGGCTGGCACGTCCATGACGGTTAAGATCCGACAAGTACATCGATTTCTCGGTGTTGGATGAGGAGGAATTGAATGGCGTTGATGATTTTGGTTCCGACAAGAAAAAGCGATCTAAGCGTATTTAAAGAATGATGGGTAATTTTATTTTAAATCTGGACGTAAGTCCAACAGTATTGAAAATAAAACTGATATTTCATTTTTGATGTTTATTTTATCGTGATTAGATATTGAAAACACTTAATTGTCTTTCAATTCTGTTGGACTTACGCGGCATTTTGGCCATCACTCTTTAATGATAAATCTTGTGATGTTACATCAACTTGGACTGGTAAACTTGTTAATATATGTTACGGTCGCTGCGGTGCAGGGCGGTCACGTCCGCGTCACAATATATAGGATATTAGTGTATCAAAGACAGGAAATTGTTCATCCAGCTCCGCCTATCTAGCTCTCCTGGCTGACGGTCTCCCTTTGTGCTTCAACTATGAACTACAAACATGGAAATATAAAGTGACGGTTTATATTACCCACGTGAACAATTATGAAATATAACGACGTGATCGCTATTGCAAGACTCATGCTTTCTCGACGCGAATAAGAAATAAGATAATATACACATCTCTGCTTACATCCAGGATATCATATGATTAGTTACGGTTGAGTATTTGTTGATTGATCAGAGTAAACAGATCTCTGTTCGCTTTTTCTGTTGTCATTTTTAGCCGAGAGCAACTAGCCTAAAAAAGTGAAACAAAGTTCACTATAAACTTCGTTGCACTTTTTGAGTATTTTTATATCTCATTTACTATTTCTTTATTTTCATAAATAATGTGCAATATTGTCTGCTTGTAAGTTCTAGAAGAACTTAATCATATATATATTTATTTTTGTGTATGTTGTAAATACACTACAGTTTTACTTGTTGTTCATCTTATGAAGCTTACACAATTTTGTGTATGGAACTTATTGTTATGAAGTGAATTTGATGCAACATCTGTCATAGGCAGTATCTCTATATTCATAAGTCTGCAGCGCGATGCAGTGTACTTTATATACATATAGCGAAGACATAACTTGCATCTCAGACTTCGTGCAGATCTATAAAATCATTATCGTGCAATCTATTAACATAATACTTAGGCCGTAACATATACATTTGAAAGTTCGACTTTAGAGATCTTCTGTATACTATTTATGGAGTATTATATATGTGAAGTATTTAAACATAAGAATCTTCAACACTTACATCTTCGTGTTTTTGCAAAAAACCTCGTTATATTGATTAAAGTAATATGGATGTTAGAATAATTTTAAAATAATATAGATAACTTATTCGTGTTGATATTACGTAATTAATATTCATTTCAAAGGCATTAACTTACATCAATATGATAATATGAGTGTTATTGATAGAAAAAAAATGGAAAGATTTCAGTGAATTCAAAGAATATTGCATAATATGCATGTTAAAATTATCGTATATGTTTAGAGTAAGTAGTTAATCGAAGACGCGATCTGCGGTTGCGGTTGTCTCTAGAACTAGAATGTTAACATTAACAGTAAAAGTAATTTTTGATGACATCTACATGTTCCGTGTATCTAATACCATCCAATCGCTGAAATCCTCCACTCTTATAAATCACCCTATTAATGTAGTGACGAGGTTTCTTGCAAAGGCTTTCTGACACAAGTTTTGTTATTTTTTGTTACTCACTGGTTTTCTATAGAAGTATGGGACATAACACGCCGACCCCAAATAAATTTGGGCAAGGCGAGTAGAACAATGAATCACTCCTATTCTTGGTTTCCAACGATGTTTTCGAAATGAGCTAAAACTCCTATTCGGCAATCAGGTACCTATACTCAATTTTTTTATTATTTGTATAGTGTGCCAACAACATTTTGTAATAATCAAAATATGCTATTCCTATTACTTTATTAAAGTATCGACAATATTTACTATATAATTATATACACTGATTGTTTTAGGTATATACATATATTTTGTTTTACATTCTGAAAACACTTTCTTAGTGTAATATCTTACAATTTATGTCTGATAGATGTAATAATTTTACTCAAAATAATGTAAGTTCATGTTTTTGTGCATTTGCATAAACTAATGTAATTGTAGTCGACGTACTATCTGTCGCTTACTCACCCTTAGCTCATTTTTTCCCGTAATTCGTTTGGTTTGCCTTTGGAATGGCATTTTCATTTTGTTTAACTCCCAACTTCAATAAATATGTTAACAGTAGTCTTCTAGTCGAGTGCAATTAGACAATAAGGTGGAACAAAGTTTATAGTGGTCGGATTTTCATTGGAATTTTTTTATTGAATTCCTAGAGGAGTGGAGAAGAAAGTTAAAAAAAAAATTTTCGCCGCTCGCGATTTTTTTTTTTGTATTTTCATTGAAATATTTTTTTTTTTGTTTATGAATAACTTCAAATTCGACGAATTCATATTGTAGCGTAAGAGTGTGACCTACGTGCATCCATTAAATGCTAATTTAGTTTGTTTCATTGTTCATTGTAGTCGATGTAATGCAATAATTCAAGAATTTTTGAAAATGTCCTATTTTCTGCAATTATTTTAAAAAATTTGAATTTTAAGACCAAGATTTCTTTTGAAATTGGTTACTGATATTTTTTCACAGATAATTGGATTTAAAAATATTCAAGAAAACCATGTTTACGAGTGAAGTGACTCAAAATGTATTCACAATTATCAGGAAATCGTCTATATAAAAGTAAAGAAGGCCATTTTTCTCAAAATATGTAGTTTATTAGTTCCTCTAGGCACTCAATAAAAAAAGTCCCATGAAAATCGGACCACTATAAACTTCGTTCCACCTTTTGAGTATTTTTTGTCTAATTGCACTTGACTATTCTTTCTTCTTCTTACTTTTTGGAAGAAGAAGATAGAAGTGGTAAATTGACGGTAGTTTCGGCGCAGAGGCTGAGATATTCGCATCTGCGCTTTGTGTCGCAGGCTCGATGTAAAAAAAAGTATAAGCGTTTTGTACAACCTGGAAATATAATGAATTATAAAATGATGTATAAAGATGTAATGTAATTATATGCTGTGTATCAAACTGTTAACATACATATTTAAATATATAATTTATATAATTGTACCGTTTTCACTTCAGTTGGTTCTTACTTATTTAGTTATTTTCCCAGTTGGAGGTTACTGCTGCGAAGTCGCGACCGTTCAGCTATTACCTACGTACACACTTGCTGAATACTTCATGTAAATATTTTTTTTTGATTTTCGCTATTAACTTAGTAACTAAATATATGTTATTATAGAAAGTGTGGTCCTCTCTATTATTTGTATGCAGTGTTAAGAAAAAGATGTATTATATTTATTAGATGTTTTACATCTTTTAACGCTCTAACATTCGAACGAACGCGACTTCGCTGATTTTATTTACATATGTTATGATTATTAAATTGTTTAGTTTATCCTTTATGTAAATAATTAAAGCATTTAAAATATAAGATAGATGGTGGTAAACACGTGGAAATTATAGTTTAAGTAAGTAGGTATATATGTATATGTTATTGTTCAGGGCATAGCATCGGCCCTCTCATACATCACTTTTGTTTATAATTAGAAAACACATTGTAAAATCGGTTTTTGGTTTAAAATAATAAAATAAAAGTTGGAAAAGATCTTTTGTGTTCCCTGTTTTGTTTCCTCATAATAATAATTATACGAATATTCTAAATCAAAACGAGTTATTCTTACTTGTGTATTACATATAAGTACAGTATTTTTTACATTTCTTCGTGTGGCTGACACTGGCAGAGCCACCATCAGGGATTTTAATTTTGATAACACAAAAATGTAATCGCTAATTAGTCGCCATCAGATTTGGTCGGTCACTGGTTCAAAAGATATAAGGGTTTATAGGTGGCTCTGCTGGAGAGAGCCTACCCCAGCAGAGCCACATTAATATCTCAAAAACTAGGGCACCTAGCGAAGATCCGTTTTCTCCCATATTTACTCGCAAATTAGTCGCCAAATATCAGAATTGGTCGGTCACTGGTTCAAAAGATATAAGGGTTTATAGGTGGCCCTGCTGGAGAGAGCTTACCCCAGCAGGGCCACATTTATATCTCAAAAACTAGGGCACCTAGTGAAGATCTGTTTTCTCCCGTATTTACTCGCTAATTAGTCGAAATTAGTCGCCAAGTTACAGATTTAATCGGGTCCTAGTTCAGAAGATATTATGAGTTCAATTATTAAGGTATAGTCCAAGAGCTAGGTCGAAGAGTTCACGGAAAATTGCCAAGAAAAAATATTTCTATTAATGTGTGTAATATACTTCTAGTTTTATCGGTCTAAAGTCCATAAAAATGTCCGAGAGAGATAAATTATCTATTAAATACATGTTTTTATGTTTTAAATTACTAGGTTAGAGTGGCTTAATTAAACTTCTTTGAAACCATTAAACGTTGCTCTTGGTCTATTTAGTGTCAAGATGTACAGTCGCATGCAACTGTTTTACTAATTTACAATGTTGAGCTCTAATTTACGTTAGAATAATAAGAACGTTAAAATGATCGTACCTATAGGGAACGTGCAGGAACTATAGGTGGCAGCACTAAACGACAAAAGAGACACTATGCGGACAGTAAAGGAAACTTAAGCCGTCACCTGTCACGCAAATCTCTTCAAAAGTATTATTTTTGATTATGATAAAAGGTATAAAACATGGGTTCCGGTCTATCAATAATGTTTGTCAGCGTAACATGAATGTTGACCAATATGAATTTTGTATGTTTCGTTTATTTTCTCTGATGAAAATTGTGGTGCATGAAGAAACGGTGGCGTAAACAACTTTCTTATTTTCAACACATGTTTTAATGGAAGGGAATCCTTTATCAGCGAGAACAGTATCTCCAGGCAGAAAAATCAATCCACAATCATTTGTTATAAGCAATCACTATAACGCCCTCCGTAGCATTTAGATACAAAACTTAGGAAACTACAAGGAGTGCAGCCAACTAAAAACTTTATTGTTTATCCATGTTTATAATCTGAGTACATGTGGACTCTTTGTTTAACTGTTGAGGAATATTCGGTGTGAACTTCAGTGCAACATATGTTTGTTTGCTGAAGTTTAAATGGTACGCCAGTACCATTTAATGTTTGCTTGCACGGTTGATTTTGAAGGCTATTGAACTTTTTCAATGCAGAGTGTAACAAAAACAAATTGTGTTCAAATATTTTTGTTACTGCATTTATCCATTTTTTGCGTTTTTCACTTATACATGGTATGAGAGTACTATTCTTTGGAAAGTAATAGAATTTTATTATTTTACGCTAGGTATTTGATTAATTTTCATTTTTGTGGATGTATTGGTACATCCAGAAATGCAACAATGGATTATGATTAGCTAGAATAATCATTTTCAATAATAAAATTAATTCTGTTTACTTGTTTTACATGTCAATGTCAAGTATTAATTTGGTACATGATTCGGATTGGTGACGCCAGTTGGCACCACCGTCGTTGTGCACGTTCCCTATAGTAAAATGTTTAGATACTTAAACGTTGAAAACGTATTGTAAATATGTAAGTATCAAACCCATTGCTTTAAATACACTACAAAAAAATACATTGTAAATACTTACTTATATACCTAATATGAGCGGCTCTAAGGTTTGATAAGTTTAATAATAAGTTTATTTATTGCTTCTTAAAAATACAACATGTTGAACTGTATTTAAATGCCAGAAACTAACCAGTGTTACGCGGACTCGAAATAATAAATAAACCAAAATCAAATCAGATTATTTTATAAAAATTAATTTCCAAAAAGTTGGTTTGTTGTGTGATGTGTTGGTTGGTTTGGGTGTGTGAGTTTGTTTGTGTGTGTGTTTGTATTTTGAGGTGAGTGTTGTGTTGTCGGTGTGTGTGTATTGGGTCGTGTATGTAGGATTTGTATGGACGGGTTGAGTTTTTATTTAATTTTAATTTTGGGATGGAATAATAAAACTTCTCTTGTGGAAATATAAAATGATTTATTACTTACCTACCTTAAAATTATTGTACCAACAGAAAATGAAAATTTCATTAAAAAATTTAATTAATAAATTTAAAAGAAAATTTATCAGAGATATATAAATTTTGTGAATTTGGATGTAAGGTAAGTACCTACCTAATCTTCGGTACCACTGATCCGATTTAAAAAAATCTTTATTCCTTTTGCGAGCTTTTTCACTCGACGCAAAGTTGCGTGGGTCAGCTAGTTTCTCAATAAAAAAAACAATGGTTACACTTTAAACTGGCTGACTTTAACTTGCTCATCTGTACACGCGCATCTATCTCTTTCTAATCTTTGTTACTTACCATGTAAATGAAACGGAGCGCAGCGACTAAATGCACACATATATTTATTGTAGATCTTGTTTATAGGTAATGAATACAGCTTTCCTTTGGTGGGTTGAAGTTATAGAATTCCTCCAGACGTCGTAGATACACCTGTCTGAAATAAAATTATTATTACCTGTCTAAAAACTAGTATTTTGTACTTGGTTGTACCACTGTATGGGGAAATTGAATTCTTTAATATCTTTTTAATGATACACCGACTGAATCTGTAACTTGGCGACTAATTTCGACTAATTAGCGAGTAAATATGGGAGAAAACAGATCTTCGCTAGGTGCCCTAGTTTTTGAGATATTAATGTGGCTCTGCTGGGGTAGGCTCTCTCCAGCTGGGCCACCTATAAACCCTTATATCTTTTGAACCAGTGACCGACCAAATCTGATATTTGGCGACTAATTAGCGACTAAATTTTTGTGTTATCAAAATTAAAATCCCTGATGGTGGCTCTGCCAGTGTCAGCCACACCATTTCTTCGTGTCGCTGGCACGATATTTTTTTTTATTTTGCTAGCCCACCGTGTCGGTGGCAGTGCAAAGGTAGCAGCTGCATGTTTTTGAGCTAAGGAGAGATCTTAGGATAGGAGATGGAGCATGGTTTGCGACACAGCTCCACATCCACACGCCGCTGTGCATTGAGGTATGTCGAGCATGGCTAGGATCTGGATTATTTTCTTTTTATATTTGTCCAGCGACAAGCGATATTTATTTATTTATTTGGGTAGTGGATAGGTGGACACATGAGTGTCTTGAACAAACAAAAAACCTACGGAGATGGTGTTCTCAAGTGTCACGCTGCCGATTCAGTGAATAAATCGTAAAATATGATCCTTACATCCAAACCGGCAATGTGATTAAGTGACACCTTAAGATTTATAGAGAACAGTGTAGGTAGGTATCCTGATATCCCTCGATATTGTTTGTTGGTTCATGTTTAGTGTCCTCTTCTCGTACTATCGAGGACACTCCCGCCTGACCACCACTAAACTCATTTTTGCTTGCACTCGCAACATAAAAACGCTCTCTAGCCCCGCCCCGTTGACTTTGTGTAGAAAAAATGAATGAAAAGATACCGAATCGGCCAAGCGCACTGACGACGCACGCCAAACGAGAGTTATTGTTATTTTGCGCGCCAAAGTTGACGCTTTCCTAATAGGCCCAAACTTTAAGGGGGCGCGGCTCGGCGCCTCCGCATGATTTAAGGGAAAAAAAAAAAATGGTCAGGCGGAAAAGACCCCCATAGTATATCTACCTACATACATGACACAGTATGGCTTATTTACTGAATCCTCTATATAAGAGATTTTCTAAAAAGTTACCCCATCTAAATGAGGTTTTTAAAAGTTTTTATTTGCTAACAGCATCCAGGCCCGGACTGGGACCTAAAATCGGCCCGGGCATTTTAGAGACGGTCGGCCCTCCACTCTTAAGATAAAGGAAAACGTGTGGCTGACTCTGGCAGAGCCACCATCAGGGATTTTAATTTTGATAACACTAAAATTTAGTTGCTAATTAGTCGAAATTAGTCGCCAAATATCAGATTTGGTCGGTCACTGGTTCAAAAGATATAAGGGCTTATTGTTGGCCCTGCTGGAGAGAGCCTACCCCAGCAGAGCCACATTAATAACTCGAAAACTAGGGCACCTAGCGAAGATCTGTTTTCTCCCATATTTACTCGCTAATTAGTCGAAATTAGTCGCCAAGTTACTGATTTAATCGGGTCCTAGTTCAGAAGATATAATGAGTTCAATTATTAAGGTATAGTCCAAGAGCTAGATCGAAGAGTTCACGAAAAATTGCCAAGAAAAAATATTTCTATTAATATGTGTAATATACTTCTAGTTTTATCGGTCTTAAAGTCCTTAGAAATGACCGAGAGAGATAAATTCTCTATTAAATACATGTTAAATGTTTTAATTACTAAGTTAGAGTGGCTTAAATGTCTTTGAAGCCATTAAACCTTGCTCTTGGTCTATTTAGTGTCAAGATGTACAGTCGCATGCAACTGTTTTACTAATTTACAATGTTGAGCTCTAATTTACTTTAGAATAATAAATACGTTAAAATTATCATACCTATCTTTAGTAAAATGTAATACTTAAGGCTGATGCTCCAGGGTAGCCCGCGAAATTCAAATTTTCTTACGTTTTTGGCAAATTGCAGGCCAGTGCTAGGTTGTATGTTGATTAAAATATTGGACGCGATTGTAAGACGTATGTAGTTTTACAGAATTATAATCATCAAAACCATCAATACAACCCTCCAAGTTCATAAAGGTCGAGAAACGATTTTTTCAAGGTCAAAGTCATTATTTTATCAGGCACTTTTCCTTTGGATAATTTAAATAATTGCTACATCCTTTGTTTAACATATGTTTGAAATTACAACTAAATGAGATAAATGAAGTAAATATGTAGCAATTATTGACGCAATACATTTCGGGAAACTCTGCACGCTTGACTTTAAACTAGGAGGTGACCAGCCAACCAAACGTCAGGATTGCTGGTCAAAAAAAAAATTATTTCTAAATATATACACACATCAACACGGTCTAGGGATATTTCATACTCAATTAAATAACTCGAAAAGAACTGGCCGCATTGGAATCTTTTATACACCGATTTGTTTGTAATTTATCTCAGACTAATTCCAAATTCAAATTTTTGAAAATTCTTTTGTTTCGGTGGCATAAAAATGTCTTGCTGTATAGGAGAGGGAATTTTCATTTGTGCGAAATTTAGAAAACAATACGAATTACGTTTAGTTACAGTTTTTTTTTCATTTTTAAACGAAAGATAAAGTTAAAATTGAGGTATTGTAGCCATGCAACGCCGACATTTGACGAGGGCGGAGATTTTACGAGCTGTGGGAATGCTGGAAGCTGGATCTGTTCAGCGTAATGTTGCTGAGGCCATAGGGACCCATCAAAATGTAATTTCAAAATTGTGGACACGCTATCGTGCCACAGGTGAAGTAGCGGAGAGGCACCGGGGGCCAAGTCGCATCACTACCCCCAGACAAGACCGATTTTTGCAAATTACTGCGCGAGCACAACCAAATGCAACGGCGACTCAATTGGTCCAAAGGCTGCGAGTGGAACACCAAGTGCTTGTGAGTGACCAAACTGTAAGAAGGCGACTGCATGAAAGCAATCTACGCTCTCGTAGACCACTCTGGGTCCCACCTTTACGGAGAGGCAATCGTGGACGACGATTAGAATGGGTTCGGAACCACGTGGACTGGGGCCGTGACCAATGGTCCAATGTGCTGTTCACGGATGAATCCAGGTTCGGCTTCCATCCAGATTCACGAAGGACGCGTGTTTGGCGAGTTCCTGGACGATGGAGCCGTCTCCAGAACCCTCAGGAAGTTCACCCAAACCAAGGAGGAACAATTATGGTTTGGGCAGGAATTCGTCTTGGAGGACGGACGGATCTCGTTTGGGTGCGGGCAATATGACGGCAGAACGATACGTCGAACAGGTGCTGGGGCCCGTAATCTTGCCCCACAGAACACAAATGGGGCAAGATTTCCTGCTCATGCACGACAATGCCCGGGCACACACGGCGAGAACGGTAGCAGCTTGGTTACATACACATAATGTTAGGGCCTTAGACTGGCCTGCTCAATCGCTAGATCTAAATCCCATTGAGCATGCGTGGGATATGCTGCAAAGAAGAGCTCTGAAGGAAGTTCCTGAAAATCTGGCTACAGAAGATCAACTTTTTGCGCACCTCAGAAGGACATGGGACAATATTCCGCAGCAAGACATTGACAACCTTGTTCTGAGCATGCCGAATCGTTGCCGATGTGTTATGAACATCATGGGCGCTTTCTCAGACTACTAACTTCAAGTTTATAAACACAAATTAAATGATTTTTCTATTTTTTTCTGTTTTTACTCACAAATTAAAAGTTCATTCATATACGGTTTCCGTCTATGCTTCATTTTTTTTCCATAAAATCCTGAAATTTTAATCTATACCTTAACCATTATTAAAAAATGGTAGAATATTAAATAACGTATCTTTTAAATATATACATGTCATATAAATAATTAACACATTGATAGTAATTCGCTTTTTTAAAAATATCCCTAGACCGTGTTGATGTGTGTATATTTTTTTTTTATATTGTTGGACATTACACATAGCGCCATCTAGTGCCGCACTAAGCAACGAGGCTTGTGTCGTGGACACCAGATAGTTGATATACTACATAGATACTTTTTGTTTGTAAATACATACTTATTATACATATAAACATCCATGACTCGGAAACAAATGTCCATGCTCATCACACAAACATTTGCACCGACCGGGATTCGAACCCGGGACCCTAAGAACGTAAGGCAGCCTCACTACCGCTGCGCCAATCGGGTCGTCAAATATATATCCTATGTAGCAATTATTTATTATATGTAGCAAATATAAGCAATTATGTAGCAATTCGATCGAATCAACTCTCATAGACCAACGCCACAGACAACCAGCCATTCTGACGCACATGTTATTTTAATCAATGAAATTAGAGAATAGCTAAAGAAAGGCGACCGCCAATCGGCCACACCGGCCCACCGAGCATCCGGCCCATCCGGCATTTGCCAGATTTGCCCGTATGGCCAGTCCGGGCCTGACAGCATCTCTAAGTACTTAGGTACCTACCTAATTTTACTAGTGGTAAAAAATAAAAATACACTGATATTAGTCACAAAAATATAATTATCACTAGAAAAAACTTGTTCATTATTGCTATTGCTTACATCTACTTAGATTCTAGTCAAGTACGTAGGTATATGTAACTAAATGAGCCTCAAGTATTATTAAGCTATTTTTCTTTGTGATTGAACTCATGTCAATATCATTGACTCATGTGGTATCGGCCGACAGTTCTTCAAAATTGGCTTTTGACACCAATACAGTCAGTTTAATTTTCACCTCTGAAAATGTACAGACCTACTATTGGTTCCACATCTTCACCTTCGAATCATAAGAATTTAAGAAATAGGTAGGTATATCTACTTACACAAATTACTGTTTTCTACCTAACTTGATTGAAGCAATTGAGAGTTTATCCTTCAATTGAAATTTTATGAAGGTAAGCTGCCTAGTAGGTAGGTATAAAACCCAATTCTTTAAACCACATCAACTTTCTAAGTAGAACAAGGTAATCAGACAATTACCAGTACCTACTACGAGTCCTCATACAATAATTACTAGGTACCTACCTACTCAGCCACAGGAATATAATTACTTATCATTATGATACTTACTTAGTAGGTAATAATTAAGCCAGGGTCCATTATTTGGAATAACAAGAAAGTAGGTATTTAATCACCTAAATTTTTTGGTTGATTAGCGGATGGTGTGAGTACCTACCTTTATTTCTACGTAGGTTCAAACGAGTAGGTAGGTATGAAAGTAATTACTTACCTACTTATGTATCTACCTTTAACCCAAATTACCTTAAAGCTAGCCCGCGAAATTCAAATTTTCTTACGTTTTTTGCAATTTGCAGGCTAGTGCTAGGTTGTATGTTGATTAAAATATTGTTTGCGACTGTAAGACGTATGTAGTAACACAATTATAATCATCAAAATCATCAATACAACCCTCCAAGTTCATAAAGGTGCAAGAATGATTTTGACCTTGGAAAAGTAATTTTGCCACCACTATGAATTTTGAGGGTTGTATTGATGATTTGGATGAATATAATTCTGTAACTACATACGTCTTACAGTCGCAAACAAAATTTTAATCAACGTACAACCTAACACTGGCCTGCAAATTGCAAAAAACGTAAGAAAATTTGAATTTCGCGGGCTACCCTTGAGCATCCACCTTAACTACAAAGCCTAGAAAGAACAACAACGTCAACGCCTGCGGTCTAGACCGATCAGGTTTAGATTGCTATCGACAATTCGACACTAAGAGGAATAAAACCATCACGGCCGTATTTTTCGGCGGGATAGGCAGAGGCGCAGCAGAGATAATGATAACTAGAGAAGGACGTAAACGGAAGCTTCACGAAGCCGTCTACCAAGCCACAGATAAGTAATATAATCTCTAGCTAAAGCACGGGCCTTTTGGAGATGTGATATACTAATAAATAAACGTAGCGTGAGCTTTAGGGTACTGCACCGATTTCAAAAATTATTTCACTACTAATAAGCTACATTTACCCTGCCCGAGTAACATAGGCTATATTTTATCCCCGTACTTCCACGGGAACGGGAACTACGCGGGTGAAATCGCGTGACGTCCGCTAGTTAATAATAAATGTTTGAACTTTTTGCCATCGAGACACTAACCAGTATAAGTACGCCGTATTCCGGTAACCTAGACTACTTCTGCTAATGATGTAAGGATCGTAGGCCGTAGCAGACGGCATTCTGTAGTGCCTGCCTACTTACACCCGTGAGGAAAATTCACGCGCGTACGTATGAACGTATCATACCTAATAATTAATATGGGAATGTTCTATGATGAACTTTGATTGACCTTTCCCGGCCGAGAGAAATGGAGCTCGGGCATTAGCTGCATGCATATTGATTAGCGAGGCATGAGGCGCGCGCAATGCATTACTTATGTACCTGGTGTAATATAGTTTCATTCAATGCACTACCCTACCCTCACCCTCTCTTCATCCCCCCGTTGCTAGGCTACCTTCCTCATCCACCCCGACCTACCTACTTACCTCAGCAGTCTAGATAGATAGGTAGGTATCTTGTCATCAATATTAACTAATTATAAAACAAAGTCGCGTCTGTCCCAGTCTGTCCCTATGTATGCTTAGGGCTACCGCACACTTAAGACAATTGTAATGTAATGTATTCTCGCTCGCACTAGTAGGGTAATTGTCTGTCTCAATACAGTCTTGTCTTAAACTCTTAAGTGTGCGGTAGCCCTTAGATCTTGCTTAGAAACGGATTTTGATGCGGATTTTTTTAAATAGATAGAGTGATTCAAGAGGAAAGTTTTGGTATATAATTTGCGGGCGAGCGAAGCCGCGGGCATCAGCTAGTAAATCAATAAGCGGATTCACTCTGCGCGTCGGCCGGGACACAACCCTATAGAACTACATTATTGTCTTTTTGTTTATATACATGGGGTGTAAAAGACCTCATCACGAAGCCGTCAACCAAGCATTCTGTACATCAAACTAAGTAACTTTACGCAAAAGTTATTGTTGGGAAACGACTTTATTTTTGGGGTGACAAATCATGTTTTGTGGTAGAACTCAATGTAATGCACTCAAAACATTGTGCTGATGGATGGATTGAATAAATAGTACGGGGGTCGAGGAGGTGTTTAAAGTAAAAATCTTACGTTAAAAACTTGTATTAAAAAAAAAACTTGTCAAAAAGTTGGAACTTTGACCCTGTAACTAGAAGATTCCCAGGTATGGTGTAGAATAAAAAATTGATCGCAACGACGAGGAGATCAAGTGCCTTTCGGCTTCGTTAAGAGGTGTTTTACACCCTTTATAATTTGCGGGCGAGCGAAGCCAATCAATAAGCGGATTCACTCTGCGCATCGGCCGGGACAACACAACACAACAGTAACTACATTAAGTATTGTATAATATGTGTTAGGTACAATTTGTTTATACAATGCGCTAGCCTTGCGGAATAAATTGCGGACCGTCGCAGTCGGCTCTTAGGGCCAAGTTCACCGAAAAGATAACAGTCTGATTATCTAAAAACAGCTGTTTAAAACACATTTTTGAACATGAAAATGTGTTTTAACAGCTGTTTTAGTTAATCAGACTGTTATCACTTTTCGGTGAACTTGGCCCTTAGCCTGCTATAAGTACAACTTACAAGTATTACGAATTTACGTCTACTTACGTAACATTTTAATGACAATATTAGGTACCTACCTAAGTTTTAATATATTAGCTTCATTAGTAGGAGCACTTACCATACTAATCATTTATACAGTATGCAACTACCTGTTAATGACTAAAGATCATCAGAAATCATTCATTATTAAGTTAAGTCGATTGCATCATTCCGAGTTTCCGACTCATGGTTAGCCATGAATTGAGTCGCAACTCGCAATATTGCAATCGAAATAATGCCGAAACACACAGAACTTTTGAGTTTTCTTCAAATAAAGTTGAATCTGAAAGATACAGGGAGGTAGATAACTATTAAACAAGTCTCTATGGATCTAACTACGTTATTATTATAAGCCAATGAGTTTTCCTCCGATATTGTTGAGCTTCTCTGTAGCGGCGCGGGAGATCTGTGTGAAGACTTTCCCCGGCACCTGGTACAGAAAGATAGGGAAATATTATGAGTGCGATGAGTGCCATCAGTAGGTACTGTCGTAGGGTGTTGATCATTCAAATCTCAGTGTTATAAGTGTGTAAAAGGACTGTAGTTAGCCATTCGCATTCACCCTAGCTTTTTAATAACCTTCGAGGCATATGGGTAACATTCCACCCAAATCCGAGCTGCTATTGAGAAAAGAGATTCCGAATGCAAAAACTCATTAACACTGCCCGAACTGGGAATTGAACCTAGGACCCCACGCTCTGCAGTTGCTGCTTGCCAGCATGACACCGACATTACGAGTGTGTGTGTATGGTCGATGTATGCTGTCTAAGTACTTATTATAGTGTCTTTATCAAAACGGTAATTATTTTGGCTCGCTACAATATCATGGCAAAGTAGGTAAGACATTACATTACATTGGTGTCGATTCTGTTGTGCACAAACTAAACTTAATTTAGGCTAAGTACTTATTGCTATCTTTTTCTTTAAAAAAAGCACTTTTACAGTGCGAGAAAAATACGGATATAGCTATGAACTAAGTTCTCTAACTTAGTTCATAGCTATAGCCGTATTTTTCTCTATGTCAAACTAGTTTATGCCTTGCGCTTCACCGTGTTTTAGTCGACATGTTTTTACGTGCACCCTTCATTTGTATGGAAATATTAGGTCCAATTAAATTTGACAGGGGGTCTAAAATGGCCGCTTTAGCAGAATCGTAATATGAATCTATATATATAAAAGACAAGTCCACTCACTGACTGACCACTCATCACGAAATCTCGGAAACTACTGGGCCGTGAGGTCTAGAATTTGGCACAAGCACTCTCTATAGGGTGTAGGCGCGCACTAAGAAAGGATTTTTTTAAATTCGCACCCCAAGGGGTTGAAAAGGGGTCTCAAAGTTTGTATGAAAGTCCTATGTTTTTAAAGTTAGAGAAATGAATGTGGGCCTGAATGTTTCTTTCGGCTTCTAGGTGCTCACTAAGGTTTAAAGTTTTACGAAATACGGACCTAAAGGGTATAAATAAGGGTGTTTAATGTTTGTATGAAAAAAATTAATGATCCAAATTGAATCTTACGGTAATGCGTTATTGCACATTTTACATTGAAATTAGAATTCGGAAGCCGAAAAAGATCCATATTGAATTTTACGACAGCGAGTTAATGCATATTTTACATTGAAATAAGAATTTGGAAGTTCCTTGAGGTTTATCTTCAGTTATGCGAATTTGTAGGTGGCCAGTATGTTTCAGTAATATGCAGGCGTCTGCTGAAAGGTAATGAAATGAGGTTCTATAACGTTCTAAAGTTTTTATGCCTATTTCTAGGTGGCCAGTATTTTTCGTCTGCTGAATGGTAAGAAAAAACGTTTCAAAAAACGAACTCATGAATCAATCACAGATTACAGAATAGTGTAAAACCTGAGGTTAGGATACAATGACTTAGGCGATTCACGTTCAAGCTCATTTCTGTTCTGCGATATTTTGCTATTACTACTAATTTGCTTTGAAATATTTGTCATCATTGTTGTTTGGTTTGTCTTCGTTTTGGTTCAAACTATTTCATGCCGTGGCGTTTCTGTACAATGAAAATATTTAGAAAAAAATAGTAGGGTGTTAAAGGATCACTAACAGAACCCATTTCTACCATTTTTTTTTTTTTTGTCTGTATGTCTGTGCGGGGTCTTTTGTTACAGCATCACGTGTAAATTATAAATCCAATGTGGTTAGATTTAATGCACAAATATTGGGCATAACTTAGAGAAGGTTTTAGTTTTTGTCTCATTGTAATCGGTGCTTTCTATCAAATGATATAAATGAACTAAACGTGTTCAAGAAGAACTTATATTCAACCAAAATGGTACTAATAGCTAAACATGTGCTCACAAGTTAACTTTTAAAT
The DNA here is from genome assembly GCA_905147715.2 of Xestia xanthographa. Taxonomy (NCBI): domain Eukaryota; kingdom Metazoa; phylum Arthropoda; class Insecta; order Lepidoptera; family Noctuidae; genus Xestia; species Xestia xanthographa. The sequence goes on from LR990641.1 coordinate 28,359,712, forward strand.
CGAGTGACAGTCTTTAAAAAAAGTTAAGATAGCAAGAGGTACTCTAAATTAGTCTATATGACGCTGCTTTAAAAATCTACATAGCCAATATAGTGTGTGTTAGACCGCTTTCCATGTCTATAGATGGCGTTGTTCATTTCACTCCATTTTTTGAATCGCGTTAAGATTTTTCGTGATAGGATGACTCTCGCCCGAGTCAGTTGCCTCAGATTTGGTGTTATGCCCACGAAACAAATTCAGGAGGTTTTCAATTCAATGCGTATATTTTTTTATATAGGACCATGCATAACGTTTTACAGGTAATTCTGATATTGCATGATATTTTTTTTTTGTGAAAAGCGTATAATTATCTCAAAGTTGGTCCTATTTAAAATTGAAAAATCGTGCTTGGGATCATTTCATGCACCTTAATGAGAACTTTAGACCTAGCTGGAGTATGAAAGTCATCGAAGGTCTGACGATGGTGACTGAAGACAGTAGCCAGAGGTCCCCGAAAGTATACAGCAGCTATATCGCGTTTGGGCTCATTTTATGTATCTTGATGAGAACTTTCGACCTTGCTAGGGTAAAACTATCATCGAGTGTCTAAGGGTGAAAACGTAAGGCTGTCGAGGGAAGCCTCTAATTGGAAAAAACAATATTTCTGAGAAATTTAATTGTTACCCACTTGATCTATACTTATTAGAAAGGAGAAGAGTTTTTTTGTTTGGTTGGCTCAACGCGCTAATTTTAGGAACCACTGGTTCGAGTTAAAACGTCTTTTAGTGTTGGATAGCCCATTTATCGAGGAAGGCTATACGTTATATAAGATCACGCTATAATCAATGGAGCGGAGCATCAATGAAAAATGTTGCAAATACAGGGAAAAAATATTGCTTTTGAGAGCTTCCGTTGCGTGCACTGCGTAAATGGTAAAAGTTACTCAACAATCATGCATGTATGACGGGATTGTTTCTCTTATAAAGTTCACATGTCTATCTATTAAGGTTGGCTCACACTCTCTCTAACCCTCTCTCTCTCTTATGTAACGCAGACGAAGTTGCGCGGGTCAGCTAGTCTAAATATATAAAAGAAGAAACTGACTGACTGACTGACTCATCTATCAACGCACAGCCCAAACTGCTGGGTCTACAGATTCCAAATTTGGCAAGTAGGTTCCTCATTTCGTCTAGGGGTGCACTAAGAAAGGATTTTTCAAACTTCAACCCCTAAGGGGGTTAAACGGGGCTCCAAAGTTTGTATGGGGAAACAAGATTAGTTAGACTATTTTATTCGAAACTTCACAGGAGTGCTCCTATTGAAAAAGGAGTAGAAATGGGTTTCAGGTTTTTTCAGAATTCAACCCCTAAGAGGGGGAAATGGGGTGGCAAAGTATAAAAATCAATGCACAGCCCAAACCGCTGAGTCTAGAGATTCCAAATTTGGCACACTGGTTCCTTATGTGGGTTAGGGGTGCACTAAGAAAGGATTTTTCAAAATTCAACCCCTAAGGGGGTTAAACGGGGCTCCAAAGTTTGTATGGGGAAACAAGATTAGTTAGACTATTTTATTTGAAACTTCACAGGAGTGATCCTATTGAAAAATGAGTAGAAATGGGTTTCAGGTTTTTTCAGAATTCAACCCCTAAGAGGAGGAAATGGCATGGCAAAGTATAAAAATCAATGCACAGCCCAAATCGCTGAGTCTAAACATTCCAAATTTGGCACATTGGTTCCTTTTGTGGTCTAGGGGTGCACTAAGAAAGGATTTTTTGAAGTGCATCCCCTAAGGGGGTTAAACGGGCTCCAAAGTTTGTATGGGGAAACAAGATTAGTTAGACTATTTTATTCGAAACTTCACAGGAGTGCTCCTATTGATAAATGAGTAGAAACGGGTTTCAGGTTTTTTCAGTATTCAACCCCTAAGAGGGGGAAATGGGGTGGCAAAGCCTGAAATTCAACATAGGTATTAATTTTATGGTGAATTGGGTCGGGTGTATTACAAAAACAATGATTTTAAGATTTAATGTGGTGGACCTGAAATACAATAATTCCCTGTTGGGGTGCGATGGGGTTGAAATGTCTAAAAATCAATATGGGTGTCGATACCGAGATTATCAGGGGCACTGATTACGAAAATGGCATTCATTTATCCAGAAGATGGTGTATTCGACTTCTATACAGGGTTATTGTTGATTTATAGTGATGATTGTGATAACGATGATGATGATTGTGATAATGATGCTAATCATTATGATGATGATGATTGTGATGATGATGATTGTGATAGTGATTTTAATGGTGATTGTGATGGTGATAGTGATTTTGATAGTGATTGTAATAGTGACGGTGATTGTGATGGTGATAGCGATGGTGATGGTGATTGTAATTGTGACAGTGATGGTGATTGTGATAATGATGAAGATGATCGTGATTACGATGATGATGATTGTGATAACGATTGTGACGACGTTAGTGATTGTGATAGTGATGGTGATTGTAATTGTAATTATGATTGTAATAGTGATAGTGATGGTGATTGTGATAATGTTTGTGGTTGTGATAGTAATGGCAATTGTGAATTTCTGATCATGATGATTGTGATTACGATGAAAATGATTGAGATTATGATGATAATGATTGTGATGACGAGGATGGAGATTGTGATGATGATTGTGATTGTGTTTGTGATTGTGATTGTGATTGTGATGGTGATTGTGATGGTGACGGTGATGGTGATTGTGATTGTGATGATTATAATTCTGATTATTACGCAGATCTACCTGTTATTTTAAGACCTTGCACATATTATTTAATGTATACTCATGCTATTACAATAAATATATTCTATTCTATTTTAGAATGAAATTTGGCACATAGACAGTGTATATCCTGGATTAACATGTAGGATACTATTCATCCCTTTAATATGATCCCATGGGACAGTTACCGAACTTTACGCGGGCGAAGCCGCGGGCAACAGCTAGTCATGTTATAATTTAATATTCTTAAAATGGACGTATGATCATAATCGAATTTTAAATTTTGAACGTGATTTATACTAAGAATCTGCGTGGATTCTGCTAAAGCGGCCATTTTAGGCCCGCAGCTCTTCGTATACATTACGTCCGTCTCTTTCTCGTTATATTAGAGAGAAAAATATAGCAATAGCCTAAATTAAGTTTAGTCTGTGCACAACAGAATCGACACCATTGTCAAATTATGCATTTGACTTCGAGGCCGTTAATTAGTTAGGTGCCTCTTTAACAATATTAAATCTTACCTCAAGTGCTGAGTTGACGAAATTTGAGATGCCCTCAGCGCCACCGACCAGTGCTTTACCAGCGCTATAAAATTTGTCACCAGAGTTGCCATACTTTTCTTCTTCACTTATGGTGTCTACGATAGGCTTCGGCTGAAAAACGTAATATTATTCTGTAAGTAGTAGACCTAGAACTGACTTATTGGTGAGGGTCTTCAGAAAGGACAGGTGTGTATAAAGGGTGTAAAACTCCTCTTAACGAAGCCGAAAGGTACTTGTTGTCCTCGTCATTGCTATCATTTTTTTGTTCTACACCATACCTGGGAACCTTCTTGTTACGGAGATATTGGGGGTCAAAGTTCCAACCTTTTGCCAAGTTTTTTTTTAAAATACATGTTTTTAATGTAAGATTTTTACTTTAAACACCTCCACGACCCCCGTACTATTCAATCCATCTATCGGCACAATGTTTTGAGTGCGTTACATTGAGTTATACCACAAAACATGATTTTTCACCCCAAAAAAAAGTCGTTTGCCAGCAATAATTTTTGCGTAAAGTTACTTAGTTTGGTGTACAGAATGCTTGGTTGACGGCTTCGTGATGAGGTCTTTTACACCCTGTATAGAGGCTTCGCGACCTCCCAGGGGGTCGCGACGCGACCAACAGGTTGAAAAACACTGCTATATACTTTACTTCTTTTAAAGGGTGAAAGAAAAACTGACCAAGTGCTTGTAGGAACACACAGTGAGGGGTTCCGTACTCGGGTTGAACAGGTACCCCCGAGAAGAAACTTACATTTGCAGTTAAAAAACATGATGTCCCATACGAAATTAATGCAAATGTAAGTTTGTACGCACTATATAGAGGTATTTATTTACCATTGTCATTTTGCAACTGCAAAATATGGATGTATGAGTGTCAAAATATTCCGCATTTAAAATGTCATAAAATCCTTGCCTATATCTTTTGATTAGAAGGTAGATTTTGGGACCATAAACCTAACCGAAGGTGGTGTGACGTCTCGTTTGCGGGCGAATATGGCCAGCTATTGCAAAGCATAGAGAAGTTTGGAAGGAGAAAGGAGAGGCCTTTGGCCAGCAGTGGGACACTGAAATAGGCTAACTATAAAAAAAAACCGGCTAATTGCGAGTTGAACTCACGCGCCGACAGGCGTAGGCGTTGTTGGTATCTTGTTATTAAACTACATACGGTTTTCAAATTTTTTGCTTTACATGTGCTGTTATAGCCAAATTATACGATTCTAGGTCAAACAGACGGACAGACGGACAACAATGTGATCCTTTATGGGTTCCGTTTTTCCTTTTGAGGTACGGAACCCTGAAAAAAGAAAAAAAAACCGTAAACCGTGAGCTAATCTAAAAATACCTAAATCTAATGCTATTGAAAATGGGGGGAGGGGATTGCTATAACTGCTGATGGTTTTAACTATTCTGCATTCATCGTCAATGTATTTAACTCATAGTTCGGTATGAACGGTATGTATTAAAACCCGTCTATTATGTTCATACAAATTAGAGAATGTAGCGGGTGAAACGATCTCAAAAATGTTAGCTCCCATTCTGGGATAAATTTCCTATGAGGAGGCTCCATGGACCAATGAGCAGTCGGGCCATGCATGACACGACAAATGTCTGCACACGCAGGCACACCACAGGAAGGCATGAGAAACAACCTACTCTCAGAGTAGCAATAGAAAGGTACCTCCTCTGGTACCTAACCTATAGACTGAAATACTGTAGTGCTTTGTACGTACCTGAAATAGTCCAGCAACAAACCCTTGGATATTCTCTTTGAATGACAATGTCTTACTGCCGAAACCTTCTGTTTCTTCCACAGCACTTTCCAAAGTGGGTACTGGTGCATAGAATACTCCGCCTGCTTGTAGAGAATTTGCCTATAAAAATATAAATTAATAATTGAGCTAATTAAATTCGATGTTCGATTGAGACGAAATTGAAGAAAGAGACAACGTTAGACAACTGGCGTCTGCTGTTAGTACGTGTACAGTACTGTGCAAATTGTAGCACATTTTATTTACTTTGAAAGTGTACAGATTGACTTTTCCGTAGGCCTTTAGAGGGAAGAAAATTTTCGAGCGTTTTGGTGCACCACGTAGAAAGAGAGACATCTCTTTCTACGTGGTGCACCAAAATGCTCGAAAATTTTCTGCAGAGGGGAAGACATTCCCCTCTGCCAATCAGCCCAAAGATCTGAGCACCGTAGGAGAGCCAACAACAGCCCTTTCCTGAAACCAGGTTATTGTGGAGATTGCAAATCCCAGCCAGAAGTAAGGAGGAGGAACACCGTGTGGTAAGTAAGAGTCTGACAGACTTGTCCACTCGCCCCATGGCGGAGGTACAATGTGCAGTTCTCTGGTTAGAGTTTGTTACATTACACAGTCATTATAATCGGTTAGAAGAATTATGCGGTTTTGTTAAATAGGTACACGGATAAATGAAAGGCTGGTGCACGGAAGGTGGTTCGGCTTTGTGGTCGTCCTGCTCGCTTCTGTAGAACCTTTGTGTAGAACTGAACGAAAATGGCAACGCGGGCTCGCGGCGCGCGGTACAAAAGCGGTCAGGGGCCCAATTCTATAACTTTGTGTTAAGCAACACGCCATTGACACTCTATCGACACACTACAGACATTATGTTGCCACTGTTGCAAATTTGATATTCTGCAAAAACCTTAATGGCGTTTCAGTGGTGTCTCAGTAGTGTGTCGATAGTGTGGCGGTACAATATTTTTAAGTGTTTTCGTTGTTCGATGGCTTCACAATGGCGAACCTTCTTCTTCTTTTTCACCGATAGCGGAGCGGAATTAATGACTTCTTTTACCTCGCAAGAGAAAACTGCTTACTTGAGTTTCCACCGACAAAGAGTCGAGCGGAAATGACTCAGCGGGCAAAAAGGGTGAAAACGATCTCGCTCTGCTCATTCTTGTTTCATTTAACTTTTGCGGTTTTCATGAAAACGAAGTCCGCTTAGCTTTGCCATTTCCGGCTCATTACTCTTTCGCGTTGGAAACCGGGCTTAGGAAAGGGGCCGGTGATAGAGATGGAAAGTATGATGTAAATACCTCACTGATTTCAAAATTACCTTCGCATTCAACGAGCTTCCCAACAGATTCGACGCTGCTTGAAGTTTGTAGGTAACAAAGTTCTCTCCATTTGGTTGAGCATTATCTTTCACAGGGTTGCCTCCAGGGTAATTTTCGGGGTCTAGAGGTTGAGACAGGAGCACGTCTGGACCGGATTGGGGTTGGTCGTAAACTGGCAGATCGATACGAATCGGATCATCTAGAGGCGCTGAGAGTGTGCTTACGACCAACAGCAGTAGCGTTACCGTTGATGAGAGAGCCATTCTGTAACAATATTAATAATATAGGTATCTAAATATCTACATAAACATATAGAAATATACAAAAATTGATGTTTGTAATTTCAACTTAACAGCTTTTTACTGAATACTTAAGAAAGTAGGTATATAGGTACAATACAAAATCATTTTATTTTTTATTTTTGTCAGTCTTTTTGTTCCAGCGACATAGCAAACTATGGAAAGGCTAGGCAGATGATGATGATGTTTGTTCCAGCGAATCTCCGAAACCGCTGAACCGATATTGACAGGACTTTTACTGGCAGATAGCTGATGTTTTAAGGAATACCTAACCTACTTTTATTTAAGAAAAAGGATTAGGGTTCCGTGCAAAAAAAAACCTTTAAATTGTTAACAATATCCGATTCAAATAGAGAAGTAATATTTTTACAATAATTTCACACGGACGAAGGTCGCGGACAACATTACAGCTAGTCAATATAATAAAACTGACTTAAAAAAAAAAAAACAAAAAGAAAAACACAAAAAAGTGAAAAATAACTTTAAGAGCCTACCGTCTACCTTTTTTTTTTTTTTTTTTCAGATGTGAAATCATCAAATAACTCCTCCCGCTCTGGGCGGAGCAGGAGGGAGTGTCAGACTTTTACTGACTAAAACCCATCCATGTTCCTTCATCGCCCTTTGTGTTCCGGGGCCACGGTATCTCTTTCGAATAGTCCCGGAACCCCGGCCTACCTACCTCAAATTAGCAACTCTATTTGTGGTGGTTCAAACTTCGTTTGAAATACTGTTTAGAATAACTTTCTATTCAGCTTTCACTACAGTGCTGTTCATTTGCAGTCACTGCGGCCGAATAGTGCGAAATGAGTGGTTTTTATTCTTTATAAAATCAAATTTTCGTCTTTTGGAAAAAATAAAAAAACATAAGACCTGCTTTATAGTTAGTTCAGTTAGTATGCAAAGTTTCATGATCTAATTTGAAGTACTTTTTGAATACCAGCGGTCTAATGTTCGATTTGGAGGTAACTTTGGATTTATTTCTATGTAGAAAATTTTATGGAATCGAGTTTTCGCCAAACATAGGACCTAACATGAATCCTCAACTTTACCATATATTTATTTTAAAATTAATGCTGCAGTATTTTAGGCGTAACGGAGGATCATGCTAAGCCATTTGAGGTAGTATAGGCCCTTAACTTCAGATAGTCCAGTCAAATTAGCTAAAAAAATAGGGGCTAGGTTACAATAATTCGCATAGAGCTACACCTTGGTACGAATGTTGAGAATACCATTATAAATGAAATTTCAAAAGTCGCAATCGATCCGACCTTTGCAAAAAAAAATATTCAAGGTCAAAGGTCGTGTAAATGGGTTTTTTGCTGTTTTCAGGCAAACGGTATGTTTTATCATAAAAATATGTCGGACAAAATTGTAGATCGTGCAATTATCTATAAAAACTGATTTCATACGTCTTTTTCCTAAGAATGACCATTTCTGAGATATTAGCTGTTCAAAAAGTTGAATAAGTTGTGTACTTCATAATAATCAAACGTTTCCACGCCACCGGTGAAGTGGTGTACCTGGCGTGTTTTTTTTTTAACGTGGTTACCCCGGTGAGTCTATTCCACGATCTACTGCAGCCATGTTTAATAAAAAAATATTGTTTTAAATATAATAATGTACTAATGGAAATTGTGGTGAAAATTATGAGTAAAGAGCTTATGCCCGCGGCTTAGCCCGCGTGGAGTTCGATAATTGTCCCACGGGATCATATGACGGGGATAAAAAGTATAATATGTGTTTATTATACAGATCATAAACTATCTGTGTACTAAATTTCATCTAAATCCGATCAGCAGTTTTTGCGTGAAAGAGTAACAAACATACAAAATTTCGCCTTTATGATACTACTATAGTGTGAAGTATGATTGTGTGTTGTGTTTGTGTGTGTTGAGGAGCTCGTGGTTAAATAATAAAAGCCACTCGGGTCGATCTTTAGGTTAAGCCGTGCTAGCCTAGTTTGGTCTTTGGATAGGTGACCACCCATTACACCGAATTTATTTTATATTGTTACTTAGCAATGGTAATAGGCTTGGCTTATCCCCAATAAATGTAGCGATTGCAGCAGTCAGCAGTGTATCACTGCGGGGGGCCTACTGAAAACCAGCGCTGAGTGTTTTACACCCAGCATAATATGCTGAGTTGGTTACCCTTTCGTTATGGGCATGCTCAGCGCAGTTGAGCTGTTTAATTCATTGTTCTGATTGTTGTTATATGTATGTGTTGCTCTATTGTGTTGCTGCTGTCCATTAACGAATAAATGATTATTCTATTCTATTCTATTCTACATATTTAGTCACGACAGATTTGCCGTCTATTTTTGAAGAGTTCCATTGTATATCTCCGAAGATCAGCATCATTCACCAAATTTAAATGGAACCACCTCCGAAGTATACTTTTACAAATAAAAAAAAGATTTTTTTAAAATCGGTCCACAAATGGGGAAGAAATCAGGTAACATAACATAAAAAAAGAAATAAAAATACATACACACGAACATATATTATAACCTCCTACTTTTTTGTAGTCGGTTAAAAACAGCAGCAACCCAAACTGCTGTCACAAATAAAAAAAGAGTGAAAGGACCGTCATTTGGAGACGAGGCTTAATATTTGGTATTCCCAATGTCTAAGTTCTAAAATGCGTAAGTACAGAACTATAGCTCTATAGTAAGTACTTACTAATTCCATAGTGTTTCCAGTGTCATTGGCAACATTACTAACCAGTAGACACGTGCCAGTGCCGTATTGACTATTTTTGTCAATTTTACGAAACCAAATTGTGCCAAACATATTATTCGGCTAACGAAATTAACAATGTTTTACAAATAAAGATCAAATATCAAAACAAGAGTAAAATAAGTATAAATATACCTAAATAGAGAAACACACTGATGTACACATAAATTGAGAACAGCATTTATTTATCAATATGGAGACAATACCAGAAGTGCCAAAATGTTTTGGAGTGTTTGCACCTAAAATTGCATGCTTTTTTATTTCAATATTCGGATTATCCACCGGGGGATTTGGGCTATTAGCAGTCATCCTGTATGGCCTCGCGGAAGACAGTTTCATTTCGTTTTTTGGCATAAAGAAGCCTGATGATGATGTGGAAAAAGTTGTACTTCTGGTGGTTGGTTTGTCTTCCGTCTTGCTGACAGTAGGCAGTTTGTTATTGTTTGTAGGGATAACTTGTAGAATGGATAAAGCAGTCACCGTATCCGCATGGATAATTTTCTTTATGTGTATGTTTGTAATTTTTATCGCTATCGCAGTCCCCACTATGTGTTTTTTTTATGAAGAGTTATGTGTTATAAAAAAAATTAAGACTGGTGAATACGCATTGGCTTACATAATTGTAACGATCTTCCTTTGGGTTTGGTTTTATTATATGGCAATTATATTTAATCATTTGAATGACCTGTAAATGTAAATAAAGACGTTTTTTCCTTAAAATCCATTACAACGTTGTTTTTTTTTGTTAGAAAACTATTAGGCTACGTTCGCACTGGCAGGTGCGTGTCATTGACACTGGCTTGGCCACCATCAGGGATTTATAATTTTGATAACGCAAAAAAATTGTCGCTAATTAAACGAAATTTGTCGCCAAATATCAGAATTTGTCGGTCACTGGTTCAAAAGATAAAAGCCCCCTCCCCAGCTTGGCCACATTTATTATATCTCAAAAACTAGGGCACCTAGCAAAGATCTGTTTTCTGCCTTTGTCGCCAATTAGTCGCAATTTGTCGCCAAACCACAGATTTAATCTTATCGGTGTTAGTTTAGAAGATATAATGAGTTCAATTAGGTATATATATCCAAGAGCTAGATCGAATGAACTCTTTAAATTCTTTCGATCTAGCTCTTGGACAAAATATGGGAGAAAACAGTTCTTTGCTAGGTGCCCTAGTTTTTGAGATAATATAAATGTGGCCAAGCTGGGGAGACTTTCCAGATCGGCCATCTATAAACCCTTCTATCTTTTGAACAAGAGACCGACAAATTCTGATATTTGGCGACAAATTTCGAGTAATTAGCGACAAATTGTTTGTGTCATCATAATTAAAATCCCTGACGGTGGCCAAGCCAGTGTCAATGACACGGCAGGTGCTGCTTTTAGAGCCTAGTGATTTAATTATTAGCTAGGGAAGGCGCCAAGCGCGATGGGCGGCCAGCCGGACCAGCCGAACTCGCTACGAAAGCACTGACAGGTAGCTTGCTTAGTGCCTGGCGAGTAGCGAAAAGAATGTTTTAGAATTTCCGTATCTGGCCGGACTGCACGCTTGGAGCCTTCGCTTCGCTAGCAAGTAACCAGATGTTAAGGGCCTACCATGCCTCAAATGGCTTAGCGTGATCCTCCGTTACGCCTGAAATACTGCAGCATTAATTTTGAAATAAATATATACTTAGTAAAGTTGAGGATTAATGCTAGGTAAGTACTATGTGTGACGAAAACACGATTCCATAAACTATCTATACATATAATAAATCTGTAGAAAAATCGTTTTTGTACATCGAAAATATTTCGAAAAAAAAATGCCAGGGTGTGAAAGGATAACCAACAGAACTCATTTCCAGCATTTTTGGAATTTTTGTCTGTTTATCTGTTTGGATGATCAAGTATCACGTAAAATTTATAAAACCAATGTAAGTAGATAAATTTTATACATAAAAATTGTACGTATCTTTAGGTATTATTTAATTTTTATTTCATCGTCATCGGTTAATGCTATCAAAAGATATATGAATTTAAAGTGTTCAAGAACTAATCATCAAATGTAAGATGAAAATGTGCTCACCAGAAAACTTTTAAATCAACTGACCGGCTTTAAAAAAGTTATTACAGCTGGTACTCTAGATTAGTCTACATGATGTTGCTTTGAAAATTTATATAGCATGATTTCCGTGCATTATATTATAGCAGTTAAACATTTTGGTCAATAGATGGGGATGTCCATTTCACTGCATTTTCTAAATCGAATGACCCTCGCCCGTGTCAGTTGCCTCAAGATTGGTTTTTTAATCGACATAGCAAAAAGAAGGAAGTTCTCAATTTGACGCGTATATTTTTTTTATGTATGGCTACGCATAACTTTTTACAGAGAAGTCCGATATACATGGTCCTTTTTTTTTTGGTGAAAAGTTTAGGTGTATCTCAAAGTTGGTGCCACTTATAATTGAAAAATCGTGTTTGGGTTAATTTCCTGCACCTGTGATGAGAACTTTCGACCTAGCTGGAGTATGACTGTCATCGAATGTCTAAGGATGAAGACGTAGGTAAGGCTATAGAGGCAAGCCCTTATTTGGAAAAGCATGAGAGCATCAATGATAAATGTTGCAAAAATAGGGAAAATTTGTTTCATATAGAGAGCTTCCGCTGCGAGCGCTGCATAAACGATTAAAGTTACGCTACAATCATGTATCGGGTTCTAAAAAAATCCACGATAGATCCACGATATCCACTTATGTATATCTTTTAAGGTTGACTCACATTTTCTCTAACCCTCTCTCATGTGACGCTGACGAAGTTGCGCGGGTCAGCTAGTTATATATATTATTATAACAGTATTTCTAACGAAGTTTGAACCACCACAAATAGAGTTGCAAATTTTAGGGTTAGAAGGGCCTTATGGGAGCAGGGGCTGCCATTTTTCATAAAAATTGTATTACCTTTTTTCCTCTGAATAATCCCTCTAGGAGCAATCTTTTTTTTTCTTCATAAAATCATGGTTAACTGTAGAAACGTCCCTGTCCTTATTTTCAGCAACTAATAAGTAAAGAAAATATGAAAAAACGGCCAAGTGCGTGTCAGGCCAAGTGCAGAGTAGGGTCCCGTAGCAGCCCGTTATCACGATATAGAACGCACAGAGTACATTATACTTATAGAACGTTTCTGTTGTTAAACCACAGTCAATGTTATTCTGTTGGCGATGAACGCTGGGGTATTGGATTTTAGAGCTGTCCAAATACGGAAATAGAGCGTTAATGTTTACTTGTTGGGAAGGACTTAGATAATTAAATAAGCTGTCATAAACCCTTATAATTCCATTTATATAATAAATGCAAGTCCAATGGCCTACCGACCCAACATCTCCACCGTATATGATCTGTAGATGTGACTCGTCTTCAGGCACTGGCTATATCATATCGGGATGCAGGTTTTATCTAGGGTCTTAGTCTTTCATATAGATTTTACCCGCGAATGTCGTGGAAAATGGCACAACCAAAGACAGACACAGATACCTACCTTTTTTTTTTCGGATGGGAAATCATCAAATGACTTCTCCCGCTCTGGGCGGAGTAGGAGGGAGTGTCAGACTTTTACTGACTAAAACCCATCCATGTTCCTTCATCGCCCTTTGTGTTCCGGGGCCACGTTATCTCTTTTAGAATTCTCCACGCATACGGAAAAGTAAAGCAGTTTTTTTTTTATAAAATTAAATTACTACTTAATCAACACTATCACTCGTACAAACGTATTATAAGTACATAATTATGATGTGACTAGGTACTCACATTATAATTATGTCCATTTTTATGATGTAGCTTTGGAGCACCTGGCAATGTTTTGCAACAAACAGTAAGTATATATATAGCACAATTCAAAGAAAAAAATCCAGATTTTGTTTTAAATATCCGGAATTTACTCCGGAAAACTTTTCTATAGATCTGGGAATCCTATCTATGCCCAGAATCGAGTGAAATCGGCCTGTGAATGATGATGATGATTTTAGTTTTTAAAAGCTAAGTAGGTAAGTACCTTTAAATCATCAGTTTTAGGTACTTTTTACTCCAACTTGGTAATGTAGTGGTTGTTGTAGGGAGTCAAACTTCGCGTCATTAATTTTTACTCGACACCGGCAAAGTCAAAGGAACCCTCCTGATTTATGATTTTAAAATGATGATTAAAATAGACACATTTTAATGCAATTCGTAAGTAGGTACCTAAAGTAGGTATCCGTCAAAATATCGTAGATTTTTTAAAAATAACTTCGCAACAGCTCATGATGTAATAGTGTGAGGTAACTTACTTGTAAATCCGCGCGGTGGTCGTCTGCAATGCGTACGCGCCGGCCAGCCACTGCCGTAGACCGAGTGGTTATGCACACTTTCACGACTTACGTCATAGGGCCTTGGCACTTGTACCAAATGTGATGTTGATGTGGCCACACTGACTCTGACGACCTCCGTCCGTGCAACTAATGGCTCTAAGCATTGATGTGCCATCATTAGGTGGCTGCCCTGCCCCGTTTGTCTCGCGGTAACAAGTGCGACTGCTGAGCGTTGGTGCCTGGTTTCGATTCCCAGGTTGGGCAAAGTATTATAATTATGGAGTTTCTACAAGGAATTTCACAGTACCAGCCCGGAGTTTGGAATTTAGTGGAGTTTCGCTGGTGCCTCAGAAAACTCGTTATACAGATTATGATCCTCCGCCCGATCTTCAGCGGTCGCGGTCTTCCTGTCGGATAATGGGAGTACTTACCTAAATAAATAGAGAGTTCGTTCTCCTGCTTATTACTTGGCTAATCTGCATTCTGATTGGCCGCCATGACCGAAACTCGGTCGAAAGGATATTTTTAGACATTATTTATTATTAAGGTCAAGGTGGGGAAGTTCGTCTACGGGGGAACACCATACAACGTCTTTCTAAGCTGTGTTTGAATAGCTACGACGTTGGTAGCTCGGTCGGTAAAACAGAGTCACTATTTGGTCCTACCTTTAAATTATAGATGACGCTGTGTTGAGTTTAATATCAAAAATCGGTCTCACAAATTTTTAGTAGCTGAAAAGTTGAAACACGAGTTAGGTGTGTCGACGTTTTACCTAACGTGAAATGTGAATATCAACAGATTTTTACATGTTGGAGTGGTAAGTGTCTAGCTTGTATTACTTTTAATTGTTTTATTTTATTCAAATCGAATTTAAATCTATATTTACAGAAATATTAGTTGTGATAAAAACTAAACCTAAAAATTCAATAGTGGGGTAAGACTGTCTAGTAATTTAGGGAAAGGCCGTCATGTGCCGATCTTGCCCCAAGGCAGATGTTGTTAACCTTTTTTGGTTTAAGCGTTTTATTGATCATTTTTTTTTTGTTTGTTTTTAGGATTTTAGCAAATATGTCTTTCACAAACCGCTCGCGCTCTGAAATAATATTAGAGATCTTAGAGGAACCGGACTCCTACAACGAAATGTATGAAACTTCAAACAACGAAGACGAAGATCACGTACCAGAGTGCAGCCAAAGTAGGTAGTGGGACGGTATTTTTATACCGTCCCACTACCTACTTTGGCTGCACTCGACACAAATGTAAACTTGGACTCATCAAGCTTGGATTCGTCAGATGATGTTGATCTCTTGACCCTTCAATTGAAACTACACCAACGTTTCTTCAAAGGAAAGGATGGAACATGCACTGAACAAAACAATCGCAGATTTCGCGGAAGCATCCTCTGATGAACCTCCCCGGCAAGTTCCTGGGGCTTGTAGGAGATGTCAGGTGTGTCCTTCAAAAAAGGATAAGAAAACTAGCCACACTTGCAATGCTTGCCAGATATACATAATATGCCCTGATTACATCCCATACTGCGAAAATTGTAGCAGTTCCATGGCTAGGTATGAGGAAACTGAGGTTTAATTACCTATATGTATAATTGAAGCTCCTAAGTGTGTATGATCTCTCTATTAGTGAATTAGATTTTTGTTTTGTTATTTTAGTAAGTTTTCTATAATAAAATTTAAATAAATACTCAAGTTGTGTTTTCAAAGTTGATTTTACATTTTTTTTCTGTGAAAAATGAATAAAAGTCGATTTTATGAATATTTTGGCATTTTTGTTATTTTACCCAATAAACAGTAACACAAACTAAAACATGATCATTAAAATAGCCTGATATCATTACATAACATTTAGAAAAATGCTGATAAACTTTGGGTCACCATGACCCGGTGTCAAAGTCAGCATTATTATTTTTACGTAATTGGCGCTGGGTTAAATACCCTCTGGATCTGGTTTGTATCATCTAAATACCAAAACGTATTAAAGTTCAAATTCATTTCACCTAATAAACATACTTACATTTAACCTACAGTCAGAATATTCAAATTTAATTAACAAAAAAAATACTGATTAAAATGTTGACAATCCCTGCACTTGAAAATATACCGGACTTACCCCACTTCATGATTTTACCGCTGTAGATTGTGATTGCTACCTTATTTCATAGAACTTAAAGCATGGATTTGATTAACTTTTATTTTCGAATATTTACTGAATATGACTGCTGCAAATATCTATCAAATTACAAACAAATCATGCATATGACGGACTTGCCCCAATTACTCGGGAAAGACCGTCTAATATCTACCTTTAAAAAAACGCGGTTATTTTCATATTGGCATTAGTTACATTGATGTTTGTAAAAGTAACTGATAAATAAGAAATCTATAATCATTATTAATATGCAAAACATACAATTAGGTAAAAAAATCAGGCAGGGGGGTTCATCAAATCCAATTTGCCATAAATTATGCCGGACTTCGCCACCTTGACCTTACTTAAGAATTATTTATTTATTTCATACAATTAAACAGAATTAAAAATCAACATCAACATCACAATTAAAATTAATAAGTAGGTACCTACCTATCAAAATTAAATCAATCTAAAACCAAATTAAAATAATAGGTACCTACCTCAACATTATAGTCAGTAGATAGGTAAGTGAACCATGCAGCAGTGGCTCCCGTACTGACAGTCCTGGTAAGGACTGTCAGTACGTGACACGTACGTAGGTATCCTGACGGTACGGGAAGGTATTCTCGTACCGTCAGGATACCTACTGAAGCGGCTGGCCCGCATCCTGCACACCAAAGATGCGGGGGATGCGGGGTGTGGGGTATTTGTCTCGTGATTCATAATATGATTTATCATGCAAGTTTACCTAGGTACCTACCAGGTACCTACGGTCAAACAAGCTAAGTATTTGGTTTACAGTTTAACCAACAAATTACATTGTAAAATGTAGGTAAACCAAATAACTTGTTCGACCGTAGGTACATTTCGCGTGTAAGAGTAGTTTTCACAGGTAGACATCTTAGGCTAGCATAGCGATCAGCCTCCCCCCACCTTCCACTGCTGCTAGTGGTCTGAGCTGTGACAGGACAGGGCTGACCACCACGCACCAACTAGAAACAAAAATTGAGGTGACGCCCGTCACGACATTCAGTTCAAATCAATGACAGATATGTTATGAGCGCGCAATCGTGAAGACTCGAAAACGCGCCAATTGGCCTGTTTTTCCTTTATTCTGCGTAAAGCTAAGCTAAGCTACACTTTTTTCGGTGGGTTTGTAGGTGTATAACATAATTATCTGTTTATTAGAATATCATTGGTTCAAATGGTTTTGGTAATCTCACAATTTTCCTCTGCTGTTTTTATGCAATAATTTGCTTAATAACAGCGAAGTGAGTTAGTACGTAAATTTATTAATTGAATTATGGTGCAAAAATCAGGCAGCAACCGTCTACTACTAGACTTTTAGTGCAAATAACACATGACTAAATAAATTATTTTACCAAGAATATCATGACATTATAATAAATAATAATAGTAATAAATATTGCTGGACATTACACACAGCGCCATCTAGTGCCACACTAAGCAACGAGGCTTGTGTCGTGGACACCAGATAGCTGATATACTACATAAAGTCCCCGTCACGAGAAGCTATAAATTTTGTAAACACACATTCGGGTTCGCAACCTTTGGATCAAATACAAAAAAATGACAGCATTGACAGCGTCACCGTGAACTTACTTCAAAACGGCGGCCCAAATGTTTACGTTCCATGAATTCAGACGCGTTCAAGTACCACAAAACATTAGACGACAGCGCTTTATATCGCTAACATATAACCCGACCAAGTGAAATTGCTCGTTAGCTTCGTATAACACGTATGTTACTTTGAGTTGATTGAATTTGGGATTATTTCTTGATGATGAAATTGTCGCTACGTAACTTGGTAGAAGTTCATTATTTACAAAAATTATAGCTTCTTGTGACGGGGACTTTAGATACTTTTTGTTTGTAAATACATACTTATCATACATATAAACAACCATGACTCGGAAACAAATGTCCATGCTCATCACACAAACATTTGCTCCGACCGGGATTCGAACCCGGGACCCTAAGAACGTAAGGCAGCCTCACTACCGCTGCGCCAATCAGGTCGTCAAATAATAATAATAATACCAGCCTAGTACTGTCCCACTGCTGGGCACAGGCCTCTTCTCATACAGAGAAGGCACGAGCATAGATCGCCACGTTTGCTCAAAACGGGTTGGCGATATAGGTATTAATTATAAGTTTGACATAATTTAAAAAAGTCCTTGTCTCGTAAGAGATTCTGCTAAGTTTAGAGCACATTTGTTAGACATTGTCTGTGGAAATTGTACTGAAAAACAAGATGGCAGCCACGTGCCAAAAGAACCTCCATGTTTTGACGTCCTTTTTGTATTTCGAAATATGGATGTCAGAGTGACTACTGCCAAAGTCCAATATTTCAACGTCAACTAAACAAACAATGAAAGCATTTTGCAAAGTTCATTATTTCAAAAGGAGAGAGTAAATATTTATATATAGTTGACTAAAGACATGAACTTTTTAAATAGTTGCTGCGCTCGATACGGTGGTGTTACGTTTTGGACCACTCCATGTTGTCGTAGTGCTGTTAAGGCTTTACAACTGAAGACGCCCGAAGAAATATTGATGAAAAAGAAATCGTGCACTGTGAGGAACGTAGAAAGACCACCAACGAAATTATGCACAGGAAATTTACGTGTGTCTTTTGGACCGACAACGTGGACCCAAGTCAGATTTAGACCCGAGTGTCCGCGTCTTCACCGAGACATGGAATTTCCCAACTTCGATAGATACAGGAAATCGGAATACAAAGATGTGCGAAAAACTACTTGGGGTTCAGGTGATGGGAAACCCGGATATGTCTACGTTGTTTGCCTGTTCGGTATACTGGCCGGGGCTTACGGGACTAAGGCTCATTTGATTCACTACGTAGCCTTCATGGATGCTCCAGCAGACGTGCTCGCTCTAGCTCAGATAGAAGTAGACATATCAAAGGTAATAAAAGGTACTTGCATGTCCATCAAATGGCGTGGAAAGCCATTGTTTGTCAAAAGCAGAACTAATTCGGATATAGTACTAGAAGAAAAGACACCGTTATCTGCATTACGTGATCCCGAAACGGAAGAACAGCGGACTATAAATAAGGAATGGCTTGTGGTGATTGGTATATGCACCCACTTGGGTTGTGTTCCCATACCAAACAGTGGAGACTGGGCAGGCGGATTCTATTGTCCTTGCCACGGCAGTCACTTCGATAATTTGGGTAGAGCCAGAAAAGGTCCTGCTCCTAAAAATTTAGAAATCCCACCTTATACATTTCTTACCGACACACTTCTTCGTGTAGGGTAAACTTATTCAATAATAATTATACTGTACCTACTTTTTTAGTGAATATAGGTACTTCATATAAAATATATGAAATTTCATTTTTTTAGCTTATTCCTGCCGATTTTTTCTACGGTCAGATTTTTAGATAACTTTTATCTGGGGAATACTTAAATATAGTACATTTGTATCAAATGTCAAAAATACTTTTTGTTCTGTTATTTTATTTCTTCGTACGTTTATTGAAAAACTTCGTTTGATTCGCGTGGGCATTTGTCACCGCGGTTCTCGACTCAATAAAACCCTCGCCTATGACTCGGCTGTGAATTCCGCCTGAGCTGCAATGACAGTTTCCCACTTGTATCAAAATTAATTTTCTAGGTTTCAAAAAAATTAACACAATCCTCTTCTTAGCATGTAATTCTTTTGAGCCACGTATTTGTCGCCTTCAGTAGGGTCCATCAGCTCGTTCCTGTAATTAGTCAACAATAGCACCCTCGGAACACGCTACTAAGGGACCCACCCTTTATCCGCTCGCCAGTGGGTGGTGTGACACACTTCAGAAGGCTGTTTGGTCTTAACCTTTCGCGCAAAAGATGTCGTGAATCTGAAGCCCTTTAGCTCTTTCACTATAGCTTGCCACCGCTCTGCGAACTTCTGGCGATGCTATGCCTGCCAGTGGATACCAGCCAGGCGCGGATACAGGGGGGGGCAATGGGTGCAATTGCCCCCCCCCCCCTGAACCGAACCAAATACGTCATTACCCAAACTTAAACTAGTTTTGATGGAATTGAAACTATTAAGTATCAAAAAGGCTCCTTTTTCTCTACCTCTGGATTAAATTGGCACTCCTATTGGATTTTTGCATGATCGACCTATACATACAGACAGAGCCTGAAATAAATTAGGAACCCCTTGCCCCGTGGCCTTTTATGCAACTATACTATAATTATCTGACGCAATGATGTAAAAAATTTCAAGCTCGCTTCGCTCGCTTTTGCAGGCTAGTTTAAAGAGAGAGAGAGAGAGAGAGAAAGGGTAGAGTCTTAACTTTGTCCATAGGAGGCCCAGGTAACTCCAGTAAAGTCCAGTAGGTCGGTAGGAGAATAGTTTTAAAATTTTTGAGCTCGCTTCGCTCGCTCTACAGACTACTTTCTCTTGAATTCATCTAAAAGTCGACCAAGTAACTCCTATCTTGCATATCATGGATTTCTGTAAAATAACGCCTGATTCCATTTATTATCAAAAGTTAATTTTATTTTTTAATGAATTTTCCTTAGAGTAGGTAAAATCAAACAAAAATTGTCGGTTTTAGGAAAAGTAGTGAGCGTCGTGACGTTTTCATTTCAGACATTCAGAGCTTTATCAACTAACTTTACATGATTGTGCGGGGAGCGTGAATTTGTCCATACAAACGTAATACCAATATAATGTTCAGTCTGAGCATATTTCCACTTTAATATGCTGTTATTCGGAACAAGATGGTAATTACCTAGGTTTCTATTGTTTTTTATTTGCAAAATACTTACCACTTGAACGAAATGCAAACAAATTGAATATCTCACATTTTTACAGTTTAAATACGATGTATTCATCTCATTTGATCTATATTAAAAACGGTAGTATTTGTAATATTGTTCAAATCGAAACATGTGTTATATTGTAAAGTTAAATAATATAAAAAAAAAAAATGGAAAAGCATTGAGTTTTCATTCATCATTTTTGGTATTACGGCACACATTCAAATTAATCACAAATGTTCATCGGAAGTCGTGCTATCGCATCAAGCATTGAGCTGGGGCGGGGCGCGGGGCGCGGGACAGAACATTTGGATGTGTTGAGTATAGTGACAAATGTAAATGTGTGCGTGCGCACCTCGCCACCCGGCCGGCCGGGCCGGGCGGGCAATTCGTTCGTCAATGTTAGACGATTACTTGATTGCATTGTGCGCGTGTATCGTAATATTTCTGACACTTCTTGACCTATGCTACGGATTTGGATTTAGATTTGCCTTTTGATTTGGAATCGAGTAACCTACCTACCTACTTTATTACGACTTTTGTTTTGTTTACGGACTTCGATATTTGCTTACGATTTGGTTAAATTTAGGTTACGAAACAGGTACCTACATAAACATAATTATATAAAGGTTAGCAACATGGACTCCAAACGTTGGGATGTATCTCACAGTAAGTATCTACCTACCTACCTTTTTGCTTTCATCATTTTTTTTAAACTCAGACAGAAATAAAAAAGAAAGAATATGTTAAGTTCCATATATTGGGGATACGCCTACTTATTCATCATCAGCCTGTTAATGTTTCCACTGCTGGGACACAGGCCTTCTCTCTACGAGAGGGAATGGGCTATAATCCACCAAGCGGGCCCAGTGCGGGTTGGTAGATGTCACATGTCTTTGATTTTTTTGCACATGCTTTTGGACATGCCGGTTTCCTCAAGATGTTTTTCTTCACCGTTTTGAGAGCAGTGGTGATGAAATAAATTACACAAAGTAATACGCCAATCTGGGTTCGAACCCACGACTTACTGTTCGTAAGTCGGGGCCGCCACCACTGGGCCACCGCTGATCACGCCTATAACCATGACATGTATTGGTAACAATGTCAAATAAATTCATGGCAAATATTTGTTTGGGAACAACTAAAAATGGAAAAATATAAATCTTTTTTGCAAAAAATAAAACCGACTTCAAAAAACACAAAAAAGTGAAAAATAGCTTTAGCTTCAGAAGCCGGTGACAAAAAAAAAACAATCAAACAAAAGTCACCGACTTCTGAAGCTAAAGTTATTTTTCACTTTTTTGTGTTTTTTGAAGTCGGTTTTATTTTTTGCAAAAAAGTTTTCTTCTATCAAGAAAGTTCATGGAATCGTGTTTTCGTCACGAATAGTACTTAGCATTAATCCTCAACTTTACCATAAATATTTATTTCAAAATTAATGCTGCAGTATTTTAGGCGTAACTGAGGATCATGCTAAGCCATTTGAGGGAGTATAGGCCCTTATTGACAATACTATCTTCATAACTTGTAGCAAAAAGATCCAATTACAATAAATTATTCGAAAGAATATAGTTTCACCACTACTTGAATGCTTTCTTTCCACATTTTTGCATGTTCTGATGATTTTTCAGAGGTGGATGAGGCGCATTTTCAGGATCGCGAAGCGAACTTAAAAATGTTTGCAGTGTATCTCCAAGAGTTGCGCTTTTTTCTTTGTAAAATAAAACTTCATTCAATTCCTACTCTTTTTATTAATAAACATCTGTGAAAAACAAATTTAATTTTGCTGTTGTGTGTAAATTTGACATAATGAATGTGCGTTAAAACCCCTTTGTGCGCGAGTCCAACTCGCACTTGGCCGGTTTTCTTTCACGGAGGAGTATTCATCCGCGGTGGTCTCGTTTAAATTGGGTCAAAATCTAATGCTGACCACCAGAGATAGACAATGGAATTCTTTTATAATGGACAGCAAATCTGTGATCAAGAGTGCTTACATACAGTGGCGTAGCTACGGGGGGGCGGTGGGGGTCATGGCCCCAGGCGGATACGGAAGGGGGCGGCAGGAAGCGCCAATTTATTAATTTGGAAAAAGTAAAATAAAATATTTTAAATAGCGCGCGCAATGTTATGCCATTCTTGCCATAGAAAACGATATAAATATTGATATACAGGGTGAATGGTAAAGACCCCAAGTTATCGGGGTTAATATAAAACAAGGGGCGGCGTATTTCCGGTCGGCCCCAAGCGACGAAAACCCACGCTACGCCACTGCTACACAATTCCATAACATAACACGCCTGCTTTCTCTGAAGGGGTACACAGTTGTGTAGGTACAGCAAACCCATTTTTTAAGTTTTATTTAAGTTCCATTTTAATGGGGATGACCAGAAAACTATCGCATGTAGGTACCTAGGTATTGTTTAAAGGCATACAATTAACGAACCACCAGATTTAGCTAAATGTAACGGCAAAAAAATCACGTTTGATAGCCAAAATTAGTAAATGATCACCAAAATTAATCCACATTTTATCGTGAAATTAGAACCAAAATTTTTTTTTTTTATATAATGACCACTGTAGTGTATGTAGATATCAATATACATATATCGCATTACAAACCGATATTAGTATTGTGAGGTTGCCTCGGGCGCACACGTCGCTCGGTTATAAGTACCGGTCCGAGTGGTGGGGAGGTTAGTCGTTGTCAGACTGTCAAACTGAGCGGTGGTGCGTTGGCGAGTCAACTAGTGTTATTAAATGTGCATATTTTACATTGGCGACGAGGATAAAACATTAATTAAGTGGAAGTGGGGTATAGTGTAAAGTAAAAAACAAAAAGAAAAAAAAACCCCGTGGTGAGTTAAGTGAAATAATAGTGTTCCATGGGAGGAATACTAAAGTGCGCGACACTATTAGGTGAGTTCCTTAACTATACCAGATCAGCCTACCTATGATGTTTAAATAATCATATTTAAATAATTGTGTTATTACAATTACCAAAGAGATGTTATGATTCAAGTAACCAAAACAATTTTATAAGTAATGGAAGCGACGACAGCCTTTAGAGTGTTACGACTCATTAGATCCGAACGCAGCTGCACTGCTTACAGTGTTTTTAAATGATTAACTTGGTTATTTTATTAGTAGTAGGTATCTATTGCTAAACTGACTATTACTGAGGTTTAAAGTTTTTATAATACAAACAAGGTATTTGTGTGGATGTAATGTGGAGTGCAAATAATCACAATCACGCCTATAAAACTCACCAAGTGATATGTGTACGTGATTCTGCTATTTTTAACAAAAATCATGATCAAATCAAAATCACGCTTTATTTCTCTTATATTTAAGAGATAGGCAGAGGTGTTTAATAGTGGTTACTTTGGATAATTTCAAAACATAATGAAGCAAGTAAGCTGGCGTAGTGCCTGAAATAGCAAAGTTATATTTTAGTTTTGTTTATGCAGTGTAAACAGTTTATACTGATCATTAAATTGATATTATGGAAGCAGCATAGCTGGTCATTTAATTGACACTGTTTGACAATATTCAGGGGAATTATATCCTCAACAGCTTTTTTGATAATTAAACTGACGTGATAAAAGTGAGCAATGTAAAGTAAATAACACACAGTCATTGGCTAAATAAAAACCAAAAGCTTCAGTTTTTAAGCAGTGATTTGAAGTGTGTAAGGTGCAGTTTCAATGAGTGTTGTCTCAATACAGTGTGGAAATGAACATGCAAAATTAATTTTTAAAAGGGTACCAGTTTGTAACATTTCATTATTAATTGGGATAAGTTACATCGATTAGATAGATGGTATGTTACAAACAAATTATGGGTAGATAGGTTACGAAGTAACAAGCAAGTACTATGTCACCTTAGATATGTATTAAATATTTGGGTAGTACAATTAAGGTCGAACCCGGGACCTCACGCTTGGTTATTAGATTTGTGCTATATGAAACCAAAAGCAGTAGAACATTCCTACTGGTCATTCAATTGACAGTTGTGAAATAACAGTGATAGCAGTAGAGTATACCTACTGGTCATTAAATTGAAAAGTCATCAGATAATGACAGTGATGGCAGTAGGATATACCTACTGGTCATTAAATTGACAGTAAACGTAGTAGATTGTATCTACTGGTCATTAAATTGACAGTAACCGCAGTAGATTGTCTACTGGTCATTAAATTGACGGTAAGCGCAGTAGATTGTATCTACTGGTCATTAAATTGACAGTAACCGCAGTAGATTGTATCTACTGGTCATTAAATTGAAAGTAAACGCAGCAGATTGTATTTACTGGTCAATAAATTGACAGTAACCGCAGTAGATTGTATCTACTGGTCATTAAATTGACAAGTCGTCAAAGGACGACGGTGGTTGCAGTAGAATATACCTATTGGTCATTAAATTGAAAAGGTGAAGGAAAACATCTTGAGGAAACGCCGATCCTAGAACAAATACTTCGAAAGACATGTGACACTTACCACGCACTGTTTTCGCGTGGTAGGTTAAGGGCATCCATTAAATTGGTAGCATTGGGCATCCATCAAATTTGAAGCAATTAACAACCATGAAATTGGAGGTATTGGGCATCAGATTGGAGAAGAATCCGGATCATCATCATCATTTCAGCCGAGAGACATCCACTGCTGGGCGTGGGCCTCCCCCGGGTGTTACCGCATTGGCCGGTCCCGTGCGACTCGCATCCAGCGGATCCCCGCAACCTTCACGGCGCATCAAACGGCGGATGGCTATTACCAGATCCTCCATGGATCAGCTTGGAAAAATATGGAGAAGCGGAAACATCACAAAGGCCACTAAAGTGAGACTTATCAGGGCTTCAGTGTTTCCCATATTTCTTTACGGTGCTGAGACATGGGCTTTAAGAGAACGCGAGAAAAAGAAGTTAGACGCCCTCGAAATATGGTGGTGGAGGAGAATGCTTGGCATAACCTGGACACAGTTCCGAACCAACCAACGTCTCAATCCTCCAGGAACTTCGAATCAAACAGCGTCTTTCTTCCATCGTCCAATGTCGTATCCTCACTTTCTTTGGATATATCACACGTCAAGAAGAAACATCTGTGGAGCGACTTGTAGTGCAGGGAAAGGTTGAAGGCACAAGAGCGCGCGGCAGGTCACCAATGCGTTGGATCGACCAAGTCAAAACTGCACTCAATGGTCCACTCCACGAATGCATAAGAAAAGCCACAGTACGGGAGGAATGGCGACGGGTTGTGAAGCTTGCCACTACCCCTGATGTTACGACCACGACCACTCTGCCAAGTGTTTGACGACGAAGAAAAAGAAGATCTAATCACTGGCAACATACACTGGTCATAAACTTTCGTTTTGTGACACTGCGGTAAGTTCGACGAGAAGACACCGCGCATCTGGGCATCTTGAATAAGGTGAGGCGATACTTCACATCTGGACAGCTTTTAAGTTTGTACAAAGCACAAGTCCGTTCCTGTATGGAGTATTGCAAGTCACTTGTGGGATGGCTCAGCAAAATACCAGCTTGCTGCACTTGACTCGGTGGAACGCAGAGCTAAAAGGCTTATAGGCGACGAGACGTTGGCAGCTTCGCTTGACAGCCTATCTCATCGGCGTAATGTTGCCTGACTGTCGGTCTTCTACAGACTGTACTTCGGTGAGTGTGCGCAGCAGCTCCACGACCTGATCCCACCATCACCCTTTTACCAACCGGACTAGCAGACGTACTGCGGCGTACCATCCGCACTTGGTTGACATCCCGATGTGTCGTACTAAGCGCTTCTCCTCCACTTTTATTATGCGCACAGCCAAAGTCTGGAACTCTGGGCCTGCGTCTGTGTTCCCATCCATATTTAACCCGCCTGCCTTCAAAGCAAGAGTGAACAGGCATCTTCTGGGCACGCTCGTTCCATCATAGATCTCATCCATCGCTTTCCATCAGGCGTGATCGAGGTCAAGAGCAGGCCCATATTGTAAAAAAATAAAATATAAAAAAACCTCTTTCTCGAAGTTGAACCTACCTAACTGGACCGTTTGTCCCAGGTACACGTAATATAAAGTAAAGTGTGGTGTCTCCGATCTTGATAGGAGTGGGTGTTACATGGGCGTTTAACGTGACCTTGGTTTTGTCCATGTTCATTTTGGGACCTACTCTTTCGGAAGCTCTACTGAGGTCATCGAGCATTGTGCGGGGTCCTACAGGGTCTCGGCCATGACCACTGTATTGCCGGCATGCCGAAGGTGAGTGATGTGCTCGCCGTTGGCGTTGATGCCTGGCCCTCTCCAGTCCGGAACCTTGAAGACGTCCTCCGGTGCGGTGGTGAGCAGTTTCGGGGATGTGACGTCTGCCTATCTCACACCTCACTGCAGAAGGATAGGCCAGAGACTGGGCGTACGTATAAAACAACCTCTTCAGCTTTACAGTATTGGTGTAAATGTAAATATAAAATATAAATATAAAAATCTTTATTGCAAGTAAAAAGGGTACAGTAAATCTCCTTAAACATAATTAGTATTAATTTTGAAATATCAGATTGTGTACGAAGATATAGCCAGATAGAGAAGGAAGAAGCTTAGCTCTTGTCTGGGCTATCAATCATTTAAACACCTTTATTTTATGAAGCAATTTGATTACCGACCACAAAATATTGAAGATATAATATAATATTGATAAAAGTCAAAGAAGTAAGAGAAATTCACTCGGTATATCTCATGTTGTATGAAGGAGAATGGTCATGGATATATGGAATCCCGTACCATGCTGATTTAAAATCAAACTTTGTTTTCTAATCTACACTTATCATATTAACTCCTTCAAGAGTTCTTTTGTAAATAAAATCGGAGTTTTGGAGTAATTTTATAAAATCGAAAATAAGTTGTAAAAAAATAATTTGTAATAAATAATTTGGTAAATGATTTTGAAGCAAATGTCATAAGTATTTATAATAAAAATAAACTGTTGCGTTGACTGATTAGTCGATTTATCAAAACAGTTCCTATAACATGCAAAGAGATTTAAAAAGACTTATACAAGTAATATATTTGAATGTCTTTGTACATCCCTATGACCGGTTGTGTGAACATTAAGTAAAGGGAGTAAAACATTATTCATACTTCTATACCTTAAATTATATTCCCTGTACAAAAAATCAAATTCCTGATGCGTAATGGCGGAAAAATGGAAAAAAAAACTTAAGATTCATTGGGAAAGGAAACGAAAAAAAAAAATGGAAAGGAATATGGAAATAGGAAAACGAAATCATACTGACCCAGAGGATAAAGTAGACGATAAAAATTATAGAAAAGTTAGTGGAGGTTATTGGAAGAGACGTTCAAATGGGGTAACTGGGTAAACCCTGAGAAGGTAAAGCATTAAAACAAATAAAAAAAAAAAACTGGTTGTCTATCTAGTAAAAGGGAGAATTGGTTATTTAGATAAAATATAAAATGTAAATCAGTATGATTATCTAACAACTTTGAATACTTTTACAATAAATACAATTTGTTGAAAAGGAAGGGATGTAGTGGTTGTGTCTATGCAATAGATATAATGCATTGTCTCATGTATACGTGTGGAGGGGGTCACTGTCAATCGGTCAGTCTAGCGATAGACACCGTGAAAGGTGGACGTCTGAGCCCTTGCTGCGTGTAATAGTGAGACAGTGATATAGCGATTAGTAGTGATAGCCTTGATAGTGAACACTATAGGTAGTAAGCAGATAGTATCCTTATAGAAATAAAATTAATTAAAAGAAACTAAAATAAGGGAGGGATGTAGTGTATGTAGATATCAATATACATATATCGCATTACAAACCGATATTAGTATTGTGAGGTTGCCTCGGGCGCACACGTCGCTCGGTTATAAGTACCGGTCCGAGTGGTGGGGAGGTTAGTCGTTGTCAGACTGTCAAACTGAGCGGTGGTGCGTTGGCGAGTCAACTAGTGTTATTAAATGTGCATATTTTACAACCACCACAAATTGAACGTTATGCTCTTGCATCCGAGTCGAGGGAGACCCGGTCGACGGAGCCCCGCATGCCGGCCGGGGCTTTCTTCTGAATGGTTTATAAAAAAATACCGTGTCGGGGTGCCCCAAGTCGGCCTAGTCAAAACTAGTTTGTCGTCAACCACCCTAATAAAATTTGGTGCTCAATTTACTAAATTTGGTGATCAATTGATATTTTAGGTGATAGATGTTAGTGGTCACAAACTCACAAAGTTATTTTTGGTTGTCATTATATTTTCCCCCTTGTTAAAATATATTCAGAATTTGTGTTAAACAAAACCGACCTCCGATGCTAAAGTTATTTTCCATGTTATTGGATTTCTAAGAAGCCACTCAAGATATGAAGATATTTTATGTCTATCCATGGTACCTACTATACACCCCTACTGCCTTATCCTTCGGGGATGTACAAGCATAATCATGCTTGTACATCACATAATCATGTGTTATTGTCCTAATGATGGGTATATAGGTATAGATGAATAAAATGAATTATAGTTAAGTACCTACTTAATCCATGAATTAGGTAATATTACAAAGCTAAATTTTATTGCGGAATTAAAACTGTTTTTACCCGACTGCGCGTCGCAAAGGAGGGTAATGTGCTTATCAGTCTATGTATGTATGTATGTATGTTTGTTTCTATGTGGCGTTCTAGAGACCAAATGCGTACGCCGATTTTGATAATTCTTACGTCAATCGATTCGTCTTAACCTTGCGAGTGTCACTAAAGACATAACAGTAATCAAAATTTACCACAGCGACAACCAGACGCCATATTGTAAAAAAAAAAAAAGGGGATGTACTATGTCAAGTGGGGTGTCGTTGAATAAGTATTTTAAAATCATCTTTAGGTTCTTTTTATCATTTTTCATTATAAATAATAGTTTAGGATATATAACGATTTAAAGTTGTTTAACATAGCAATCATTCTCGCTAATTCTTACTTATTGATTTAAGTTTAGTATTAACGATATACAAACAAAAAAACAGTGAAAAAGCATGAAAAACCGGCCAAGTGCGAGTCAGACTCGCGCACGAAGGGTTCCGTACCATTCTCTATACATTAGACAAAACGGCAAAAAAATCACGTTTGTTGTATGGGAGCCCCCCTTAAATATTAATTTTATTCTGTTTTTAGTATTTGTTGTTATAGCGGCAACAGAAATACATCATCTGTGAAAATTTCAACTGTCTAGCTGTCACGGTTCATGAGATACAGCCTGGTGACAGACAGACGGACAGACGGACAGACAGACGGACAGACAGCGAAGTCTTAGTAATAGGGTTCCGTTTTTACCCTTTGGGTACGGAACCCTAAAAACAGAATAAAATTAATATTTAAGGGGGGCTCCCATACAACAAAACGTGATTATTTGCCCTTTTTTGATAATAATGGTACGGAACCCTTCGTGCGCGAGTCCGACTCGCACTTGGCCGGTTTTTTTGTTATCATCATTACATTTGTCACCAACCAAAAAAACTATTACGATTCGGACTAAAGGGACTAATCATCAGTAGTTTAGACCACCGCAAGTTACTTAATAATCCCCACGATATTAATCCCTCAATGAAATGACTAGATTGCGAAATTTCCCGTCTTATAACGAAGTCAATAAATCGTAACTAAAAAGTATAAAATAAAAAAATATAATTTAAAGAAAAACAAAAAACCCGACTGCATAAAAACTAATTTTAAAAAATACGTGAAAGAATTAACTTAAATAAAAACTAAAAAGAAAGAAACAAGCCCAGTAGCTTAGAATTCTGTAGTAAAAAGGGTTACAGGGCGTCGAAAAATTCGTCCACATCGCTGTCAACAGGAAAAGTGCCCAGAAGGCTGGCAGCACTGCCACGTTGGATGGCAATGCTGATTCTTTGGCCAAAAAATAGCCCCCCCTTTGGTCACGTGAAGAGTCGACCAACCGTTTGGCGATTTCTCGAAAAACTAGGTGGGCACTCGGACCCCATGGCCCTAGTGTGTCAACCCCAAACGGCTCAAACACATAATTACCAATTAAATTATTGTATTTGCGCCGTTTGAGGTTTGCAGCACCTGCAGCAGCCGCCCCAGCGCAGCACACTGTGCTAGGAAGATGGGATGGCGCAAGGGTGTCGACGCAAGTTGCGTCCCACACCAAAGGCCTACCCAACTTCCATGGCATTATGGTCATACCATCTGGTCTCTTGCCATCGACGCGTGCCAAGCCAGTGGGTTCTAAAACAGCTGGCACCCCGGCGGTGGCAAGAGCACGACGGATAAGATCATTAATGCTAGCGTGCCGCGCTATCCGACCTGCACTCTTATTGCAAGAAAGGCCATGGTGTCCGAGGCAGTCGACTGCTTCACCACATTGACAGCGATGTGGAGCCCCACAAGGAGCGCCCAAACGCAAACATGTAGCGAGCCGGAAGGTTGTGTCACCTAATATAGTGATGGTAGTGCCTGAAGCCAGAGGCCCGACTCCCATTCACCCACAGCAAGCAGGCGGGCACGCTCAGCAGTATTGGTAGACGTATTAATAATTCTGATAATAATAAATATTAATAATTTTTATTATTAAGAATTCTGTTAAGTAATACTAAATAACTACACAATTGAAATAGTTTTATAATAGATACACACATAAAACAAATCATAAATTCTAATGCAGAACAGAACGACTCACAGTCGGGGCCCCTTGGGAAGATTTGATTGGTAAAATTTAAATGGGCCCCGACTGTGAGTCGTTCTGTTCTGCATTAGAATTTAAGATTTGTTTGTGTGTATCGATTATACAACTATTTCAATTGTGTAGTTATTTAGTATTACTTAACAGAATTCTAAGCTACTGGGCTTGTTTCTTTCTTTTTAGTTTTTATTTAAGTTAATTCTTTCACGTATTTTTTAAAATTAGTTTTTACGCAGTCGGGTTTTTTGTTTTTCTTTAAATTATATTTTTTTTCTTTTTTATCTGTACTAATCTTTGAATGATAGTCTGTGTAAAACTTTCCATCTACGTTCCAAATCAAAATGAAATGTTAGAATAATCAAAATAATTAAATTGTAACCCAGGGGGATCGGCGTACGGGAGAGGGAGAGAACCTCTCAGCGTCCCGGCCGCCGCGGGAGACGCCCCGGGCGTCGGGGGCCACCACGTGGCCCCCGGCCACCACGTGGCCCCCGGCCACCGTAGGCGCGGGCCTGTGGACGGTGGGCTATGGGCTAGCTCGCCGTCCGTCCGTCTCATGACGACAGGCCGTGTCGACGGCGCGTTCGTGTTCCACGCGCGCCTCAAAGAGAGTCAGCAAAAACGAAGGGGTCCGTAAGGACCCATGCCTGCCGGGGTTGCGGGACTGTTCGAAAGAGATACCGTGGCCCCGGAACACAAAGGAGATGAAGGAACATGGATAGGTTTTAGTCAGTAAAAGCCTGACACTCCCTCCTGCTCCGCCCAGAGTGGGAGGAGTCATTTAATGATTTCCCATCCGAAAAAAAAAAAAAAAAAGGGGATTGGTGTTGAGGGCTGAAATACAGGCTCTGCCTAGTTCGGCCCCAAATGCTAATACTTTTGTGTACCTACATTAAGTTTAGATTAAGCACTGTATTTGTAAAAAAATACATATATTTTTGAACATATACTTATTACTTATTATTATATTACTTCTGCTTAACCGGACTACCCCGTGGGTGCAAGGCAGGTGTAAGCCTTCCAGCCAGGGCTCGTACACCGTACGAACCTCGGTTTATGGCCTCGCTGGGGTAGGGCAGCAAAAGGATCTGAGTGATATCATTACTTAGGGGTTAATTTAAAACTACTGGCTCAGCATCGCAGGCTGGTTCGAGCAGGGGTCCAAGGGGTTAGTGAAGGGGCCCTACTCTCTAACGTTTCTTTCGTATATTCGGATCTATCCATCTCTCTCACCCGCACTCATCTGCACACGTGCGCGAGAGAAACGGATAGATCCGAATACACGGACGAAACGTTAGAGAGTAGGGCCTCAGGAACGTCGAGACGAACCTCGGAATGACGGTGGTTTTGTGTCTCTGTTTCTTTTAAGTACTGGTTTCCGCATTGCTTTCCTGAAGGATAGGTTCGTCGGGACTTCGGGAGTGACTAGGGTATGCCGCGGTCGGCGAGTCTTAACGCGATGATTCGTATCAGACGGTGCGTATGCGAACCGAACAAAGGGTTTCTAATTTCGATGCCCTAAGGCAGAGCCGAAGAAATGCTTGGAAAGGCGTTTCATTAACTGAAGGACGGTAGGCATTAATTTGAGGTCTAAGTGGATTTCCGAGAAATCGGCCTGTATCTAGAGTTGACGCTGCGCCTACAGCCTACCGACCGCGTGTCTATCGTGTTTTCGCCAAACATAGGACTTAACATTAACCGAGGCTCTGAAAGTCTGGCGAATATCATGGCTTGCGAGGTACAAAAGGCACTGTCACAAATGCAGAGTGACAAAACACCTGGTGAGGACGGTATTACGGTTGAATTATTGCGTGCTCGTGGGCAACCCGTACTACAAGTTCTCGTTTTCTCTTCAGTGCCACGTCACCAGATGCCTGGAAGAAGGCGACAGTCGCTATATACAGGTCGCGGCACGAAAGTCTAGCGGTGACCGTTATTGCGCAGGATTTAAAATAAGAATGTCTTGGGGCGTGCGTTGCGCCGTTTGGCTCTCCAGTCGTATAACATGCGCAGATATCCCCTCCACGTTTCGTTCAGCGCTAGACTTACGTGCCACGACCTGTAAGAAAGATAATAAAAACCGGCCTAGTGCGAGTCGGACTCGCACACGAAGGGTTCCGTACCATTGACTATATTTAGTATTTGTTGTTATAGCGGCAACAGAAATACATCATCTGTGAAAATTTCAACTGTCTAGCTGTCACGGTTCATGAGATACAGCCTGGTGACAGACAGACGGACAGACAGCGAAGTCTTAGTAATAGGGTTCCGTTTTTACCCTTTGGGTACGGAACCCTAAAAAATATAAGATAGAAATATATATAAGAAAGGAGACCATTCAAACCTTAGCAACTACCGCCTATATCTCTTCTTTCTCAAATTTATAAACTGTTTGCCAAAACTATGTAATCGTCTCACCCGCCAACTAGACGACTGCCAGCCCGTTGAAAAAGCCGGTTTCCGAAGTGGGTTCTCGACGATTGACCACATTCATACCGTGAAGCAGATGATGGAGAAGAGTGCAGAATACAATCGGCCACTGTGTTTAGCTTTTGTCGATTACGAGAAGGCATTCGACAGTGTCGAGCATTGGGCCGTGTTTAACTCTCTTCATCGCTGCCAGATCGACAGTCGGTATGTAGATGTACTCAGGGAGATGTACAATGCGGCAACAATGCAGGTCAGATTGCATGAACTTACAGCACCGATTTCGATCAAAAGGAGAGTGCGACAAGGAGATACCATTTCGCCTAAACTTTTCACTGCTGCCCTGGAAGACGTGATGAAAACACTGAAATGGGACCAAAGTGATGTAAACATTAATGGTGTCTACTTGTCGCACCTTCGGTTTGCGGACGACCTTGTGTTGTTCGCCGAATCCTTGGAAGACCTTCAATTCATGCTGAAACAACTTTTCGATGCTTCCCTACAAGTTGGCTTAAGGCTGATGCTGCAGGGTAGCCCGCGAAATTCAAATTTTCTTACGTTTTTTGCAATTTGCGGGCCAGTGCTAGGTTGTATGTTGATTAAAATATTATTCGCGACTGTAAGACGTATGTAGTTACAGAATTATATTCATCAACCAACTAACAACCCTCTAAGTTCATAAAGGTGCAAGAACAACTTTGACCTTGAAAAAGTCATTTTTCCACCTTTATGAACTTGGAGGGTTGTATTGATGATTTTGATGAATATAATTCTGTAGCTACATACGTCTTACAGCCGCGAATAATATTTTAATCAACATACAACCTAGCACTGGCCTGCAAATTGCAAAAAACGTAAGAAAATTTGGATTTCGCGGGCTACCCTTGAGCATCCACCTTAAGAACATGAACATGTCCAAGATGAAGGTGATGTCAGGCATTCCGGACGACTCTGTCTCAGCGGTTATTGTTGGAAACGCGTGTCTGCGACGCGAGCATATTTTTCGGTCCACAAAGATCCATCAGTGCCTAAAAACCCGCCTTTTCAACCAATGTGTCCTGCCAACAATGACTTACAGTGCCGAGACATGGACGCTCACAAAGGAGACTGTCTACCGAGTACGAGTGGCACAAAGGGCCATGGAGCGAGCCATGCTCGGCATAACCCTCTTGGATCGAGTGCGTAACACCGAAATCCGCCGTCGGACGAAAGTCTACGACGTCGGGGACCGGGCGGTGCGCCTCAAATGGACCTGGGCAGGACATCTGGCTAGACGCGGAGATGGCCAATGGAGCAAGGCTTTGAGGCCGTAGAAACCAGGGCCGCCCTAAAGCTCGTTGGGTCAACGACATCGTTATCGTCGCAGAAAACACCTGGATAAGGGACGCGCAGAACCGGGAACTGTAACAGAAAAAGGGAAGGCCTATACCCAGCAGTGGATGATTCTGGGCTGATATGATGAACAGCTAGTTTATAGGTACCGGATACCTACTTATTAACTGCGTCAGTGACCATTTAAAGAATTTTAGGTAACGTGATTTATATTAATAAGCTATTATAATTCTGTTAAAGCGACCATTTTACGCCCCCAGGACTACCACCTGCTAGTCCTGCTACAATCCTTAAACACTGCAGCTTTCGCGTCATCCACATTCATACCTAGGTACATCTGATAGTCAGTTCGTCACGCACATTGGTTGCGAGTATACGACTGTTGCGAGTACTACGCAACCGATCTTGTCTAAGTGCCCTAATTTGTATGATTCTCGTTTGAATTATACGGGTGTGCCGTATAATTCAAACGAGAATCATACAACATTAGTTAGGAAAGAGGTGTAGGAATTGTTAAGTACCTACTTTAGCGATAAACTTTTAAAACTTCCTGAAAATATAGGTAGGTAGGTAGGTACTTTTCCATTTTCATTCAATACCATTTATGCATAACGCTTTGTGGTCATTAGCGGTAATTAGTGATTGGCAGGTTTTTAGTGTAGGTATGTACCTATCATTGTTGTTGTTAGGTAAATAAAATTACCTGCCAGACTACACAAAAGAACTAAGGAGTTGACGGTAGGGTGTGCACCAGCGTTGCTAGATATTTTTTTTGCCAAGGCGGGACCCTAGAACTTTTTGAGTAATAAAGCGGGATTCTTTCGTCGAAAGCGGGACATAGTAAAAA
The DNA here is from genome assembly GCA_905147715.2 of Xestia xanthographa. Lineage (NCBI taxonomy): Eukaryota > Metazoa > Arthropoda > Insecta > Lepidoptera > Noctuidae > Xestia > Xestia xanthographa. Next base: position 28,395,661 of record LR990641.1, read on the forward strand.
AAACCTATATACCTACTCAGAAGTTTTTAAACATTTATTTATCTTTTTATTTGAGTTCAAATTACGTTTACGTGACAATAGTTAGCAAAAATAGCCATAGAAAATGTATTTTAATAAAATACGTTATTTTAAATCAGATTTACCCTATCGTTAAATAGTTGTCATAATCGTCTTATGAATTAAAAAAAAAACTGAAATCAAAATCTATGTAATCGTACTGTATTTCGTGAGGCGATATTGTTTTCCGGTTCCGAGCAATCCGAAACATCACTATCGATTTCACCTTTGAAAGAATCTAATAAGTGAGTGAATTTCTCAGGCGAAAAATTTACGCGTCTAGGCTGAAATCGCAGTGTTGCTTTACAGATAATGCAACGATTTTTTTTCTCAAAATTCAAGTGACATGAATCTAAATGAAGCCACTTAAATTATATTTATAAGACTATTACTTTTTATGAAAAAAATGGTAAATGATGAATTATCAATTTCTGTGTCTTGTCCACAATCACTTTCATACACAGCATTTACCTCTCAGGAAGATAATCTCCAACATATATAGGAAAAAGTATTTTGATTGCGTTATGTAATGATTGACCTACAAGACGTCAATTAGTTTTGAATGTTTAGACTCATAGTTAATGAGTACATGTCAACGGTAGGTCTGTCCAAGCGAAATTACTAATTTCTATGGTCATTTTGTTTCACCGTCCTGAGCTTCCACCAATGAGTTTAAACGAACAATAAATCCCTGCTCGGCAAGATACAGTCGTGCTCTTACGTGCAGTAAGAATGGTAGTGCACCATATCGCCAGGTCTTTCCGCCAAAAATATAAGTACGTGAATTCAGTTTACTCGGAACGAAATTTTTCAATTTCGGTGATAAGGTTTTAAAAGGATTTTTGCAAGAAATAAAGGTATCACTTTTATGCATGCTAAGTAGCCTTTGGTACACATTTAATATTAAATAAAATAATAGTCATAGCCTTGATAGTTTCTTGTCATTAAAATAAAATAGCCAAGTTTCCAATTTCTATGGAGCAATTTCAGTGGTTTCCGTGGCATCTCGTGGCCCACGGAAATTACACGACTCCACAGAGATTATACCAATCAATTATTGTATTAATGTTAATGAAGATTTTTGAAAAGAATCAATACTTGTTATGCATAAATTACTTTGACAGAACTAGGTCCTTAGCCCCGGACATTAAAATAAAATTGTATTACTATTTCTTGAAAAAGTCATTCAATTGGATTAACTGAACTTTGAGGGTTGCATCCTTTAGAAGCTCCTCCTGGAAGCCTCGATCGTGCAGGCCTGAGTGACATCACCGGCCAGACCTGCCGACGTTGACAATGAGGCAGGGTGGTTCCAGGAGGCCATGTCCGACATCTGCGACGTGCGCAGATGTCGAGTCCCCAACATCTCCTCGTGGGCCAGGGATCTGGCTCGCGAGGAGAAGCTGGGGACTCTCGACAGAGATCCGTGGGGGCGCCCTTACAAGATGGTGCGGGATAAACTCCGCACCTGGGCCCCCCTACTGACGCAGAGTCTCCGGCCTGAGCTCATGGAGGACATGGTGAGTACTCTCTTCCCTTCGCGAGGGGAACATCCCCCCCGTCTATGGTTCCGTCGCCTGCTATGCTGGAAGCGGACCAACAGGACGACGACGAAAATGCTCCGAAAGTGACTGGGGTAGACCTGAGAGTGGCGGTACGTAGGCTCAGTGTCAAAAATACCGCCCCGGGACCCGACGGCTTGCCTGGCAAAGCCTGGGTCCTGGCTTCGGAGGCTCTCGGGCACCGACTAGAGGGGCTCCTAAGCGCATGCTTGGAGAGAGGCCAGTTCCCGCTTCGTTGGAAGACGGGAAAGCTGGTCCTCATTCGGAAGCCGGGGCGCCCTGTGGAATCTCCGTCCACATACCGGCCCATGGTGCTGCTCGGCGAGGTGGGAAAGCTCTTTGAAAGGGTAATTGCAAACCGCCTCGCCGAGCACCTTGCGGGATCGGGGCCGGATCTAGCGGAACACCAGTTTGGTTTCCACAAGGGGCGCTCTGCGGTGGACGCCATCATGCGCGTGAGAGCCCTCACGACGGGATATGCGGTTTCCCGGGGTGGGGTTGTCTTGGTGGTGTCTCTCGACATCGCCAATGCCTTCAACACCATGCCCTGGAGCTGCATTAGGGAGGCACTCCGGTATCACCGGGTGCCGACCTACCTTCGTCGTGTGGTCGAGTCGACTTTGAAGTACCTAGGACTCGTCTTCGACAGCCAGTGGAACTTCGTGGAGCACTTCCAACGTTTGGCCTTCAAACTGGAACGGACCGGCGCTGCCTTCAGGCGGCTCCTGCCCAACCTGGGGGGGCAAACGCCCCCTGCCGGAGGCAATACGCAGATCGTGCGGTCCATGCACATGCAGTTGTGGCCGGGGGCCACGTGGTGGGCCTGTGGACGGTGGGCTATGGGCTAGCTCGCCGTCTGTCCATCTCATGACGACAGACCGTGTCGATGGCGCGTTCGAGTTCCACGCGCGCCTCAAAGAGAGTCAGCAATAGGAAGGAGTCCGCAAGGACCGATGCCTGCCGGGGTTGCGGGACTGTTCGAAAGAGATACCGTGGCCCCGGAACACAAAGGGCGATGAAGGAACATGAATAGGTTTTAGTCAGTAAAAGTCTGAAAGTCCCTCCTGCTTCGCCCAGAGTGGAAGAAGTCATTTGATGATTTCCCATCCTCTTCATAGAAGTAAAAAACATAATCAGTTCCTTGATTGCTAATTTTATAAGACTGATTTATCCAATTAATAGTACACCACGTTGTATTTTTAGAAATGCTTATTAAAATGATCAAGTCGTTTATTTGTGATACATGGGTTACATGCAGGTGTTCATTACATAATTACAACGATAATATATACATGTATTAACGACGATATTCGTATTATATCAGTTTTTTAATTAAACCTTATCTTTCTTTACATATTATATAAACATATTATTAAAAAACAATGTATTTATATAATAATTCACAATTTCGGTGCAAACGCAGAATTTCTGTGTCACCAATACAATTTCGGTGGCAATAATAAAATTTCTGTGGCTCGCCAATTTCGGTGGCCCAAATAACTCTCTAAGTAATTTAATTATAATATCCCCTTTCAGAAAATGTATATATAATGTGGATATGTTGCGCTTTGTTATTAAAGTTTTTCAAAAAACCTGAAAATGAAAATGTCCATGGAAATTAGGTAAAAAATCGAGTTGTTGAAATTGACTCAAGTAAACTATAAACTCAGACATAAGTGGTATGTCGCAGTTTCTTGTAAATATGTCTACGGAAATTAGTCATCATCTGCCTAGCCTTTTCCCAACTATGTTGGGGTCGGCTTCCAGTCTAACCGGATGCAGCTGAGTATCAGTATTTTACATGGAGCGACTGCCTATCTGACCTCCACAACCCAGTTCATACTGGGTAATACGATACCACTTTGGTAAGACTGGTTGTCAGACTTTCTGGGTCACTGACTACCTGTAACGACTGTCAAAGATGGACAAATGACAGCCGGGACCAACAGCCACGGAAATTAGTAATTATACTAATTGTAATTTTACAAATATTAGCTTAGATTTAAACTAGTCAGTAAGACAATAGAAGGTACGAGTGACAATTTAGTTAAACTTATCAACTCTAGGGTATCTTCTAGCTCTCAATTAATAAATTGTCAAAAAGGGGTTGAGCAGAATTCCTTTAAATTATTTCATCAGAATATTCAGGGTTTTTCTTCCAAACAATGAGAGGTTTTCCTTTTGAGGTTTTAAAAAAAAACTTAGTTTCCAAGAACTCTATAGATGGCGTTGAACTTACTATGATAGTTGGTGCCAAAGCCAAAACTCTTGAAAAAAAAAACATTGTGTCACGTCACATACTCTCGTTGACTGACTTTTTCATTTGCTTAACCTTCCGAATATAACCAACATTTCTCGCGCTTTGTTAAAATCAGTTTTTTAGGTTCCGTTCCTTGCATTATCATACTTACTCCTAGCGCCATCTATCCAGCGACTAGGGAAGAGCTAAAAAGAAAATCGCTCATTAGAAATTCAACAATTTTTAGAAAAAACCAAGTTTGATATTATCTGTATATCTGAACATTGGATGAAAGATTATGAAATGCAAATAAATTTTGAGAATTATAGTATGGGCAGTTGCTTTAATCGGAAATCTAAGATGCGTCGGGGTTCACTAATCTTAGTTAAAAATTGTATTAAATTTAAGCCTCGAAATGATATTGTCGAGCTATCGGTTGAACATAGCATCGAATTGTCTTGTGTTGAGCTAGATAGGCATGTGATAGTGTGCGTTTACAGACCCCCTAATTACCTGAACTACTCTATCTTTGAGTCAGTAATGGAAGATGCTTTAGCAAAACTTGTTACTGCTAATAAACTAATAATTATCAGTGGTGACTTTAACGTTAATATCTTAGAAAATAACGTAAACAGCAGTACATTTTTAAGTCTCTTTAAATCATTTAATTTGTAAAATGTTTTTTCAGAACCTACCCGATACCAATACTGCTACATGTATTGATAATGTTTTTTGTTGCTGCGACTACTTAGACAAATCCATTGTAAATTACCTCCCATTCAGATCACAGCGGACAGACTGTGACTTTCGCATCCAAGATACAATTACAAAGAACTCAGATCCAAACTAAACAAATAACACCTAGCAGTTTAGAAAAATTTAATAATAATTTAAATAACAAGTTAAATATACCAGGCCATATTAGAAACAATGTAAATGAATTGTATGAAGAATTCTTTTTGGTAGTGCACACCGAGTTCAATAATACTTTAAAAAAGAAAACTAAAACTATTGGCAAAAAGTTTATTTTCAGTGACTGGGCAACACAGGGTATTAGGAAAAGTAGGAAACGATTGTTTGAGCTGTACGGCCTTAAGCCTTACATTAACACAGAATCTTTTAGTAAATATGTTGCTACTTACTCGAAATTTTTTTAAAACTCTTGCAGGGTAGCCAAATCTCTTTTTATTAGCAACAAGATTAAATCAGCTGATAACAAAATTAAGACAGTTTGGAAAATTATCAACAGTGAAACAAATATAAATAAAAAACAAAGTAATGACATAACACTAGAGACCTCACGTGGCCTCGTGAGCTCTAATAATGAAATTGCTCAAGAATTTGTAAATTTCTTAACCAGTATCCCACTTAAAACTACAGAAACCTTAAATTCCTCTCCCTTGCTCTCTGTTGATTTATTGAAAGCGAACGTTCCAGCCTGTTCAAATGAATTTAAATTTCAGCACATAAACCCCATAACAATCGTAAAAGCTTTTAAACAAATCAAGATTAAATTAACCGAAGATCTATGGGGTATGTCTATCAAAGCTTGTACCTCAATTATTGAGACTGTAGCACCGTATTTAGCCTCGATATTTAATTTGTGCGTGGATCAAGGGGTCTTCCCGGATTTAATGAAATTCAGTAAGGTAATACCTCTTTTTGAATCCGGAGACAGTAAAGACACCAATAACTATAGGCCCGTATCCGTGTTGCCGGTTTTTAGCAAAGTGTTTGAAAAGATTATGCTTAATCAAATGCCTAACCACTTTAACACCAATAAAATATTACACTAGCAACAGTACGGTTTCACCAAAGCTCGTTGTACGACTGACGCCGGTGTCACTTTATTAAAACAAATATTTACTGCGTGGGAAGAGGCACAAGATGCCATAGGAATCTTCTGTGACCTTTCGAAGGCATTTGATTGCGTAAATCACGAAACCCTGATCTTGAAACTGGAGCATTACGGTTTAGGTAAACTTGCGCTCAGTTTAGTAAAATAAATGGTGTAAATTCAATGGGTTTAAAAGTAAAAATGGGTGTACCACAAGGTTCGATATTGGGTCCCTTCCTCTTTTTAGTATACATAAATGACCTACCCCATTTATTTAACAACTACCCGCAATTGGTGTTGTTTGCTGACGATACTTCTTTAATATTTAGGATAAACAGACGTGCCACAAGTCTTGACGACATAAATAACGCCTTGCTGCAGGTTCATAATTGGTTTACCGCTAATAACTTAGTACTAAATGGGAAAAAACAAAGTGCATAAGATTTGCTTTACCAAATGTCAAAAGTACGTGACGTGGTATTGAATCAAAAGAAACTAGAATTTGTCGATAAAACGGTTTTCTTGGGAATGACGCTCGACTCAAGGCTACAATGGGGTCCTCATTTAACATCTCTTGCAGGACGGCTGAGCTCAGCAGCATATGCTGTTAGAAAAATCCGTCAATTTACAGATGTTGATACGACGAGGCTAGTCTATTTTAGTTATTTTCATAGTACTATGTCATACGGTATTTTACTATGGGGACGGGCTGCAGACATCGAGTCTATATTTATTCTGCAGAAAAGAGCCATCAGAGCCATATATGAATTACGTAGACGCGATTCTCTAAGAGAACTGTTTAAGGAAATAAATATCATGACAGTACCTTGTCAATACATCTATAAGAATATCATGTACGTTAGGAAAAATCTGGATTAGGAAAAAGAGGTGATAGACACCACTATAATACTAGAAATAGGGACCAACTAGTTCAGCCAGGGTTCAGGCTTGCTAAGGTAGATTCATCTTTCATGGGGTACTGTTTAAAATGTTACAATAAAATACCTCCCCACATTCTACAACTAAATGAGACGAAATTTAAATCTTGTATAAAACGCACACTATGTAGTCAAGCATATTATAAGTTAGGGGATTACATGAATGATAAAAATGCTTGGCTCAATGCTGGTCCTGCTCCACAACCATAGGGGAAAACTAATTGGGCAAATTATTGTGGTAGCTGCAGAAGATTGTAAAAATATCCTTGCTTTGTATAGACTCCATCTCTTAGTATTGTATAATTGCATAGCTCATGTGTGAGTACCATGTACTGTAAAACATTTGCATTTAGTTATCTTTCTTTTGTATCTTTCATTTGCATTTAGTTTCTTTTTAGAGAATGTCATGCTCACTCAAATGTCTCGCTGATGGTGGCGGGTGTGTCGGGTCATTTAGTTCCCTTCAATCTGGTTGAGTTGAATGGCGCCGGCACATGCGTCATGTTCGTGTACGGGCGCTGTCAGTTGGGACTGGTCATCTCTTAACTGCCATGGTTCATTTTAATTACCTACTTTATTTATACATTTTTGATTTAATATTTTGCTCTGGACGCGCTTAATGTGCACGTCTTTCTACATCGTTCTCACATATATGTATAATCTTAACATGAATGATGTAACCAAGATTTTGTAACAATATTTTGATTTAAAAGTGTCCATGGAGTTTCTTGCCCGTTCTTCTCCATCGAGATCTACGCTAGGGAATGGGCAAATAAAGTACTTTCTCAAGTTATTACGAGGGTGCGATTTGATGTTCGCGGAATGGGAGGGAGGGGATAACAATAGGTCATTATCGGGATGGCCACTCAATATTTTTTTTTTTTTTTTTTAATTTTTTTATAAGTACATATAGGTTTGTCTTTGTACCGTGTCAATCACAATCTGGTGGGGGTGGGGGTTCTGCTTTCCTAGCTAGGTTAGAATAACCTGTATTAAGGATTAGCAGTCCCTGTCCCTTACAAAAGTTACATTAAACTAGTACAATATTTTATTTTATTTTTATACTACAACTAGCTGACCCACGCAACTTCGTCTGCGTCACATAAGAGAGAAAAAGCTAACAAAAGGAATACATTTTCCCCGTTTTTGCAACATCTTTCATTTATGCTTCGCTCATTTTGGTCGTAGCGTGATGTTATATTAGTTTAGTTGTTTTAGTTGTTAGCCTATAACCTTCCTCAATAAATGGGCTATCCAACACAAAAATAATTTTTCAATTCCAACCAGTAGTTCCTGAGATTAGCGCGTTCAAACAAACAAACAAACAAACTCTTCAGCTTTATAATATTAGTATAGATAATTTTTATAATTGACTACATGCAAGTGTCTGTGAGTGTGTGATTGATGTGTGTAAGTGGTATGTGCGTGCGTGTGTGTACGAGAGTGTGTGTGTGTGTGTGTGATGGAGTGAAAGAGAGTGTGTGTTCATTTTGATTGTAGTTGAGTGAGGTAAAATTTGATCTCTTACTGTCGCTGACACCTATTGAGATAATTTTCTGTTTCATCATAGCTTTTATTTTGAAGAAATGAACGTAGATTTTTTTTACACTTAAAGTTGGATAGTCCGTAGATCAAGCAGATTTTGTTAAATTTATTGTACAAAGTCGGGCCTAAGCAGTTGCAAAATCTACGTGCAAATGATGTGCGTACTTGTGGAAGAGTTCAAATTAAGTCTTTCCTACGCTTAGTTACTATTTTATAAGGGGTTTTACGGTGCTGTAGGAGAACTGTTTGAAGGATGAAATGTTGTCGAACGTTAAGAACATTACAACTAATAAACAATAGATCAGTAGGAAACATGAAAGGTCTTGAAGTAGCTACTTTCAGTACCGCTCTGTGTGCAATCTCGAGTGGTTTTAGTATAGTTTTCGCAGCACCACCCCAGCATGTGATACAGTATGTAACAATAGATCAACACAGGGAAAAATAAACTAAACGTATAATGTTTGGGTTCGCGATACTTACTTTTAAATATATAAATTAACTTGCGGACTCTACTGGTGAGTTGATTAATTTGAGTTTTGAAATTAAGGTTTTTGTCAATATGTACTCCTAAATATTTGATATTATCGACTACATTTAGGGATGGGCATTTCCTTGTAGACACCTGTATTTGTGGGCTGTAATAGATACAGGAAATCTTGGCTGAGTGGCAGGACTAATTGAATAGGTGATAAAGCTAGTTTTGGAGGTGTTGAGCGTTAGTGAGTGAGAATAGAGCCAATTTAGGGTTTTGTTAAAACCAGACTGTGCAATGTGCTCAAGTTCCGACCAGGTGTTAGCAACAAAGGTTATAGCAGTATCATCTGCAAAAGTTACTATCTTTGTATTTGTAATGTTTAGGTTGCATAAGTCGTTTATAAAAACTAGAAAAAGTGTCGGACCCAATATGCTTCCTTGGGGCACTCCGTAATGGATGGGAAGCTCTTCGCTTTTATGGGTATCTATACTAACCATTTGAGCGCGATCCGAGAGATAGTTTCGGAAAAGATCCAATTGCAAGCCCCTGACACCAATCCTCTCCAGTTTTAGTAAGAGCATAGAAATTGGAACGGTGTCAAATGCTTTCGCAAGATCTATAAACATAGTTAATACCCTTTTGTTTTTGTCTAAGTTATGCACTATATTGTTAAGCAAATCTTGCACCGCATCTGTGGTGGATTTACCTTTGCGAAAGCTAAATTGTTGCGAAGATATAAGATGATAATGTTCAAGGTAATTAACCAGTCTTTTATTTATGAGGCGTTCGAGGACCTTTGACATGGCACTCAGAACAGCTATTGGGCGATAATTACTGGGCACCTTCCCGTCCCCTCCCTTAAAGGGATGTAGGAAAGATACCAGTATCGAAGCATATATTAAAAACATGGCTTAGGATAGGTGCCAGGATATCTGCGTATTTTTTGAGAATGTAAGGCGTGATGCCATCCCAGCCAGTAGCAGCGTTAGACCGTAACGTATTAATGACAGTAATGATTTCTTCGGGATCTACACGGTCTAGGACAAATGAAGAAGCCGTCGAGGGATTGTGTGTACCTTGAGTCAGAGCCAGTGCTTGATTCCCGTTATCTTTTATAATGTCATTGGCAAGCTTTTCGCTGATATTAACAAAATATGAATTAACACTATTACATGGTTGTTTAGGTGAGAGTGACAATGAAAGTAATTGTGTAGCTGTGGTTTTAGTTTTTGAAGTATTGGTTACACGTTTGATGGTATCCCATAAGGTTTTTGGGTTATTACCTGCCATACAGTCTTTTTGCTTTCTTTAGAATACTATACTAACACAATGATTTCTGTATCTCTTTTAAGTAATTTTAATTATCTCATTCTCTGGAGATTTTTTTACTTTTTTATGAAGCGCGTCTCTATTCCTAATGCACCGCAATAAGCCAGGTGTAATCCAGGGCTTTAAAATCCTTTTTTTAGGGGGGACTTTTTTGGTAATCATATTATCCGAAATGGCAGAACTAATAAGTTTTATGAGTTTATCAGTAACAGTATTAGCGTCTCTTTCGTCGTGAAGAGGCTAAGATCTAATTGCCTTATACTTTCATCAAGCCCCTCATAGTCTATCTTCGTAATTGTAGAGAAAGCCGCTTTTTTCAAGTCTTGGTTTTGGATGCATAATAAGGTGGAGAAATGGTCGCTAATTGTGGAACTATAGACGAATGTACGAGTGGGACACTTTGTTCTTAGTATCGTGTGGTCTAGACAGTTATCACCTCTGGTTGGAAGAACATGGGCAGGTAGATAACCATGAAAAGCAAGACAGTCCAAGTATTCGTGAGAACGCATGTCAGACGTGTTTGATTTTATATCTAAATTTAAATCACCAGTTATTATTACAGATTTGAATGCGTGAAGCGAAGTGAGGACATTGTTGAGGGCAGCTATAAAACTTCGTATGCAGTCAGTAGATGGTGAGGGATATATGCACACTATCGCTACCTCAGAACCAATTTTTATAATAAGACCAGAGGCTGATTGGTAAAGGTCTGGTTCTTCACAGGTAGCTAACAAGTTTGACTTGAGATATACCACAACACCATCACTTTGGTTTTTATGTTGGGTGGTCTTAAATATATTATAGTTTTGCATGACTGGAATATTATAGTTACTAGCACAAGGTAGCCAGCATTCGGTCAGTACGACCAAATCGCAGTCAAAAGAAATGCGGTGTAAGAGCGTTTGAAGACTTAAAAAGTTACGATTAATAAATCGAATGATTTGTGTCAAAATTTTTATATACTTGTGCAGATGCAATAGTATTGAATGAGTATCTTCAGGTGTACATGTATGTGTTATTGACACAGAGAGCTGGTCAATATTGTCAATTATTTGGTTAATGTCATCAGCCATTGAAATGTTTTAAATACGGGCAAAACTGTGGTGATAGCGAGGGTAATTAGTATTCCATAGAGTAATGAGTTTATTTGTGACTGCATTGAGATATAATTCTGTATATTATTTCGATAAGCTAAGTAAGTGAATAGACACCAAATATGGCCACAGAGTGGTTGTTCAAACCAATTATTGAAATGATTGAGTGGTTGTATGAATGTTAGGTGTGTAGTAGGGTTTTGTGAATGAGTTGTAAATATGATGTAGTGGTATGTACCTACGTGTGTTGTGTTTTAGTATAAGAGGTAAACATACAGTAGTTATTTGTAATTTAAAAAAACAAAGGTAGAACAACGGAATTTAAAAATAGTGAGAATAAACAAAAATAATAGTAAATGAACTTATAGTTACGTAGTCATGCATTGTTGGTTAAGGGCAGATGTTTCAGTTGTTTTTCATTTTTAACCACTATGGATTGGCTATCCGAGTCCTTCTTGAGAAACACACGTCCGTTCGATGTCCAGCAATAGCTGTATTGATTTGACTTGGCGTATAATCTTGTTAAGTAAAACAGCCGTTTAGAGAGTGGGTCAGCTGTTCCGCAATGTAGATAGGTGTTTTTTGTGCGGCGTTGAAGTTAAGATGGGCGGAGTTTACTTTATTACTGGCATTCAGTTTGTTGTAGTTTTTGACGGCAGTTAGGAACTTAGTCTTCACGAGTGTGTTTGAAAACTCAACTGATATATTTGATGTCAAGGCTTCCTTTTTAGACGGTTGTCGGGTTATATCACGAATACAGGTTAGCCCCATGTCAGCTTCCAAGTGTTTAGACAAGGGCATTATAGTTTCAAACAACATTATCTTTGTGTCATGATTTCTTTTGGGAACATTGCGTATTTCTATGGACGTTTTAACGAGGTTCCGATCTAAAGATTCTATCTTTTCCTCTAACGTAGATAGCTTGATCGCCATAGAGCTACGTTCTTTTTCAAGACTCGTAATTTTCACCTCGACAGACTGCAACTGATCCGAAATGAGAGTCATTGTTTTTTCGAGTTCATTATTGGTTGCCTTAATCGAGATGTAGTGATTCTTTATCTTAGTATAAATAACTAATATTAGTATAAATACCAGGTTTTATCTTAATTGGATCATTAGTCTTTGAACTATCGTCAATCAAACAACTCAATCGGGAAGAAAGTGTGAATTATGGAAAAAATCGAGTACCGTGCCGTAATAAAGTTCCTTACCAACCAAGGGAAGTCAGTTCAAAATATACTGGAAGAGATGGAATCCGTTTACGGGGACTCTTGCCCGGGTAAAACCATGGTTTACAAGTGGCACAGTCTCTTTAAACAAGGCAGGACCTCACTTGAAGACGACCCACGGCCCGGACGGTCGGTCGAGGTGACTACTCCGGAAATCATTAAAAAAGTCGAAAAAATAATATTGGAAGATGCCAAGACTAAAGAAGAAACAGCTTGCAGAAATGGTTGGAGTATCGGATACAATTTTCAAAATTCTACACGATCATCTTGGCATTACAAAGGTCAGTGCAAGATGGGTGCCAAGAAAGCTCACGCTGCCTCAAAAACAATACCGCGTGGAGTGTTCTCGCACGTTTTTGGACCTCTGTAACGAAGATAAGGCTGGACTATTAAGTCGAATTGTTACTGGAGATGAAACTTGGGTTCATCATTATGAACCTGAGTCGAAACAGGACTCTATGCAGTGGCACAAAAAAGGCACACCACCACCCAAGAAGTTTAAAGTGTCACAATCGGCTGGAAAAATCATGGCAACAGTGTTTTGGGATTCAGAAGGGATCCTGTTGACTGATTATAAAGATAAAGGCGTTTCTATAACCGGAGAATACTATGCTTCTATCCTCGAGAGGTTGAAAGAAAGCATTAAAGAAAAACCGGCCAAGAGCGTGTCGGGCCACGCTCAGTGTAGGGTTCCGTAGTTTCCCGTCCGACACAATAAGTGTTCCCACTTATGAGTGGTGGGTATCCATTATGTAAAAATGCTTGCATATACGAATATACTACAAACTTAGTCCAGAAATTATTTTGTACAACTTTTTGTCTTTTTTGTACAAAAACTGTTGTTTCCATCAAGTTCAAAATGATTTGACTTTTCAGATTTTTTTCATATTTTCTAAACTTATGGTTCAAAAGTTAGAGGGGGGGGGGGACACATTGTTTTTTACTTTTGAAGCGATTATTTCCGAAATTATTGACATTATTAAAAAATGATTTTAGTAAACCCCTATTCATTTTTAAATACCTTTCCAACAATATATCACACGTTAGGGTTGAAATTAAAAAAAAAATTACTTCCCACTTTACATATAGGGGGGCTACCCTAATAAAACATTTTTTTCCAATTTTTATTTTACCACTTTGTCGGCGTGATTGATATACATATTGGTACCAAATTTCAGCTTTCTAGTGCTAACGGACACAGAGATTAAGCGAGGACGGACAGACGGACGGACAGACATGGCGAAACTATAAGGGTTCCTAGTTGACTACGGAACCCTAAAAAGGAGGGTAAATTGACCAAAGGTGTCCTTCTTCTTCACGACAACGCGCCTGTTCACAAGAGCCGTGTTGCGTTGGCTGCCCTGCATAAGGTGGGCTTCGATATTTTAGACCATCCACCCTACAGCCAGCCCAGACCTGGCTCCCAGTGATTATTACCTCTTCCCAAAACTGAAACAAGAACTTCGTGGGAAGAAATTTTCAACTGATGAAGAAGTGAAGGACGCGGTTTCAGCTTATTTTTCGGACAAAGACAAAACATTTTTTTATGAAGGAAATTGAAAGATCTAAAAAATGTATAAGGGTAGCAGGAAATATTGAAAAAGAAAAATAATTTAAGTTTTTATTTTCACTTCTCACCCTCCATTCCGCGAACTTAAAAACGCCCCCTCGTATGTCTTGTGACTAGGACTGTAGCTTTGTTTTTTTTTGTATTTTTGACATTCAAAAGTGCCGTAATGGTCTAATTGAAATAAATGCTTTGAGTTTGAGTTTCAAACTGCAGTAATTTACGAACAAAAACACCTCCCCGCCTCTCAGCACGCTGCACGCACGGTCGAGTTATACCCGAAAAGCGGGGCCCTCAGGTTTGCTCCCGGGAATTCTCGGTACTAAAAATACCGGGAATTCCCGGGAAATTTGAAAATGTTTAGTACCGGGAAATCAAAACTATGTCCCGGGAATTCCCGGTACTGCACAAACACTAAATCCTTGGTACGAAATTTTGATTATTAAAACTGCGTGTGTGGCGCGCGAACACAACCACGACAGAAGTACGTGCACGATTCGTACTCGAGGGTAGTCGGTACTATTCGGTAGTTTTCGTTTCGGATTCGCATCTTCCCCGCCGCCCGGTCCGCCTGCCACAGTGCCGCACCTAACTTGATACTGTGACGACGCGACGTAGTGAGTGTTTTGTAAAAAGTAATAAACTGGTGAGTACAATATTACATCCTTGTTTAATTATTTTATCATGAACTAGATGAGTTTGTATATACTAAAATAGTCATTGATTGAACTGAGTTTAGGTTTGAATTGAATGTATAACGAAGCAGAGAGATACGTAATTTTTGACGTTATTGAGACTTGTCAATAAGTGGGTAGAACAAAAAGCTCAATATTTTTTTTTATAAACTTAATATGTAGTTGTAGATGCCTGAGGAAGTAAACTTAGGATAAACTTACAGACATGCAAACTTACTAATACGATGCAAAACATAACAACTTAACGATAATAGTCTTGGCTATGGTCTTGGTACCGCGTACAGTACATGATACCTACTTAAGCACAATAGAAAAGATCGAACTTATGAATCTAGTTACCTTACACTTAAAATAATTTGTTCAATTTTCAAAATGCATACATTATCTTACCATAGCTCACAAACATTTAAGCACCATTCCACCAACCAGTGTTGAACCGGAACGCATATTCAGTACAGCAGGATATATATGCAACAGATTGCGAACAAGACTAAGTGGCGAAACCCTTGACGCAATTTTATTTTTACGTACTTACTACCAACAGTTACGGTCCTTTAAAAAAAACATTTGAAGTTATTCTCACTAGGTATGGCACTAAATGCATGACTGATTATTTTTAAAATTATTTTGTTTTCAACATCATTGATGCGATGATTGATATCTCTGGAAGAGTAAATATTTTGTTTGTTATTGTTAAAAATGATTTATGTTATAGTAGTAGAATTAAGGAACCTTATTATAGAGAGTGCTTGTGCATGGCACGACGACAGAAATGTTAAAATTATATTATTATTTCAATCGTTTAAAAACTTTGTTGATTATTATTAGATAGTTACTGTACTGATTGTAAATTTAAAGACTGATTGTGAAGTGGTACTGTGGTAGGTTGTGATTTGTAATCTCAATTACAAAATTTATAGCTAATTAGTAAATTACTAAGTTGATTAAATATTTTGAAAAGTGTCTGGGTGTTTAATTTTGTCATACTCATAAAATAATAACGAAATTAAAATATTTTTATCCAGTACCGAAGTTTCGAAATTTCCCGGGAATTCCCGGTACTGGGTAGGCTCCAGTACCGGGAATTCGAAAATCCAGTTCAGTTCCGGTACTGCAATCCCTTCACTGAGCCTGTCCCGCGCCGGACATTAAATTTGAAATGAAAAAGCGGGACCGTCCCGCCAAAAGCGGGACGTCTGGCAACGCTGGTGTGCACTGAGCAACCGTACCCGCGAACAAAGACAGGGACGAACACTGAACTCCTGTCCAGCCGCTCCACATGCTCGGATTCCCGGGCAACTGCACCTGCACATAATCCTCCCTCCTCTCTCCCGGAGTTTTGCTTTGCTGAGCGCAGCGCCGCCCGGGAACAACAATCTAATCAATATACATGTGTTCAGTGTTGCCATTTACAGATCAAAAACTAGCTGATAAATTTATTTTTACTTGACTATAGCACATACAATTTGTAAAATTATTCTCTATTATTGATCGAAGTACTAAGGGCAAAAAATTTGATGTAAACAAGGCAGATTGTGATTCTTGTATTATTAGGTAGTGTATTATCTATGTGTGATACGACGTCACATCATGGCCGCGACAGATATGGACGTTTGAACTGTCGTAGGAAATTGCAGGAGTTTAATATTATTTTTAAGCGACAAGCAGTAGTTGACCTTAACTTTTAATACTTTTCTTGGGTTGATAATTTATTGATAATAAAACACAGTACTTTGTTTTATTAATTTATGTAAAGAAAAATTACGTACATATTCCCTTTGGTACGTGTTTTTTTTATGAATCTAGAAAGTCCAGAGAAAATGTACGGTACCGAAGGTTTATAAAAAATCTCTTGTTTCATTCAAAACGTCAATGGTAATTTTATGTACTTAACAGCTGATTTTTTTTTAATAACTGAAAAATGTTAACGCTAATGGGTCTAGAATAATGCGCATACGAGAGTAGTAGTATTAATAAAACAAGGGTTTTACAGGAAACACAGTGTGCATCGATATCTCATAGAGAATCTTGTACACAACGACAGGCCCCTCCAAATATCAAGAGAAACGGCAACTGGTTGAAGTCAGCTGTTTGCTTTAACAGCAGTGCCACTAATTAATTGTCAAATTCAACTGGGTAGTTTTATAGAAATTTCTTTCAAAATATCCATCTCTCCAACATAAAACCATAAACTGCTGATTGTGAGCAATCTACGCCATTCAGGATGATCAATTGCCTTTTTAGTAGCTCATGAACAAGTGAATCCTTCAAAAACCAATTTGTCAACTAACTTTTTTGCAAAAAACAAAACTAATTTAAAAAACACAACAAAGTGAAAAATAACTTTCATTCCAGAAGTCGGTGACTTGTGTTTGATTCAGTCCATGAGTCCAGTGTCACATTCGACATAACTCTATAAATTCCGTTTTTAGAAAGAGATAGAAACAAAAGTTTTATTGGTTTTAATAACTTTGTGTTGTTTGGCCGATTTTCGTCTTGTTTTCACTTGTTGTCATTATTTTATAGTATTTTTACACTCCGTATCGAAATTAAAAAAAATATTCCCCAAAACAATCACTTCTATATACTATAACTAAAACTAAAATCTAATGACTGCCATTTACTGAAATTTATTGACGAAGCTGGCAACACTGGTTTTATAATCTGCTGCGCTGGCTGCTGCTGGCTTGTCGCAGTCAGTTTCTCTCTCTCTGCTGTTCGAGATTGTTTGAATGTTTGTTCGTTGACGTTCGGTCCGGTGTGGGTTCGATACTTCGATTAAGCTACGTCACACGCGATACGCGATGTAATAACAAAAAATATTATTAAATCATCTGGTTTTCTACATTATGTGCGATTAAGGATATAAGGATTGACTACAGTATACGATGTGCAACAGGTGCCGAAGGCAGCTATTGATATTATTTGTTTGTTTTCTTACGTCCCTCTATTTTTATAATTACATTTTGTACTATTGTTTTGTTAAATTTGGAGCCAAACGTGATTTCGAACAACTTGGCAGTGATATTATGAAATTATTTGCTGAACTGATGCATAGCTAGAGGGCAATCACAAAAAAACGACTATGGTGTATTTTAGAAGAATGGGCAAGTTAAATAATTCGTTTCTTTGGGGTATTTTATTTGCGTCGGTAACATGGAGTGTTTCCTTGTACTTGTACTGGCTGCTGAACCTGAGTGGTGAGTATTAAAAATTATATATTATGAATCTTTAGATTATGTTGGACGATAGCCACACCTGTGAAATTGTTAAATAACCAGTCGTGAATCCTTGCTTGGGATTACTTAGAAATGCTCACAAGCGACGACTAAACATACACGCATCCATGGGCACTGTGCTTCCATACAAGACGAAAGGCAATTTGTAGAATTCTAACAACATTACTGAACCAGTAAGAATTCCCTTGTGCTAATGAGTTGAAATTTCTTTGTGAATGTGACAAGAATCCAGGTTGGGCATAATCCACTTATCTTCACAGACAATCACTCCGATTAAGTGTGTATTTGTAGCAGGAAATCTGACTGCTTTTGGATGAGCAATTACCTACGATTCCAGGACCATAGCATAAGCATAGTAATGCTACTATTGATTATGCAATCAGCCTATAATGTACCCACTGCTGGGACACAGGGCTCCTCTCTATGAGTGGGAATAGGCTATAATACACCACGTGGGCCTTGTGCAGGTAGGTTTGGGCCCCGTTCAGGTTGGTTCAGGCTCATAGCGGGTTGGTTCAAGCCCAGTACCATGTCTGAGACATAATCTGAATCAAATTACTTCTATGGTTCGTAGCCTGACAAATGAACCAATAGTAGTAATAAGAAAATAGAACTCTAAATGAGAATAAAATAACTCATTGAAATCGTGGAGCTCTTGGTGGATTGTAGGTAATCACTTGATGGATTAAGTGTGTACTTGTAGCAGGAACCTCTTGACTCTTTTTAGCTATGTAGTTTTGATTCTAGTACTATATTAGACAAATAATTTGAATCAAATAGCTTGTATTGGCATATAGAACAATTCTTGAATGAACTCTTTTCATGAAGTTTTACTATCTTGGTATGGTATTAGGCCTATATTATATAATATTGATGGTAGTGGCTACTCTAGTACTGAATCAAAATTGTAAGACAATTTTAGAAAGATATTAGTTTTTTTTTAGGGATCTGTACCCAAAAGGTAAAAATGGGACCCTATTACTAAGACTCCACTGTCCATCTGGCTGAGTATGTCACCAGGCTGTATCTCATGAAACGTGATAGCTACAGTTGAATTATTCACAGAATGTGTATTTCTGTTGCCGCTAAAACAATATAAAAAAATAAATAAAAAATAACGAGAGTAAAACTAACTAGAGTGCAAAAGCTAACTAGAGTGGAGTAGCAGATTGGACCAAAAAGTCCTCTTTCTTTTATTGTATGGTGTAAAAAAAAAAACAAATCACACATCTAACTCATAACTAGGCCTGGATGACAAATCTCTGTCCAATATTAAGCTATACATTACAAGCAACTTCCTTTGCTTTACACATTCCGGCACAAGACCACTCCCATCATTCCAATGTAGCTTCAGCTTACTGAACTGAGCTTTTGCTTCATCATCTTCCTGCGCTTGTCCTATGCTAAATAACTCATATTATAAAAGAAACATAATATAATATAAACTAGCTATAAGATTCTATTCAACAATATGCCATTCCATTCAAGTAACATAATTATTATGCTTTCGAAATTTCAAGACAACACCAATTGTTTCATAAAGCTTCAATTTATTGAAATGATGAAATAAAAGCACTAACATGATGCAATTATGAAATTCAATGCTAGTATCATCTTATGCTTTGCACATTCCAAGCAGGGTTACATTGAAAAGGTTTTTCTAAGCAGTTATTTAAACCTAACCTAAGGGTAACTCTTGTGGAAGACTAGCTGTTTAATTAGAGCCTTTCTGTAGGAAAGAAAAACTTTCAGCTCTCTTAAAATTAATATGGTGCATGGTGCCCAACCGCCTACTTAGCACAAATATGATGAATAACCTTATGATGGCTGTGCGTGTGTAATATAAATTATCATAATGAAAATTAAATAGTACATATTAACATTACTTGATCCTACACATTTAGTCACTCAGAAAATAAGCAAAGTCTGGCCGTCCTGGGGTCTTGGACCATCAAAATAACTCCTCACTATCATTTTTCATAAATTTTAGGTGACAGTACCATTAATAGCACTGAGTACAGAATCCACTATCGATATGTGAATTTAGACGAAAAGAACAGTCTAAAGAACAATGATAAATCTATTGCAGCATTAGAAAGCAAGAATTTATTAATGGATGATTCAAAAGCTCTGCAAGTGTATTCAGGCACCAACTGGAAGCTTCATAAAGGGAAATCCGACTATATAAGCAAGATGCTGTTGAGGGAAAAATATGCAAAACACCTGGGATTAAAGATAACAGCACAGCCCGATAATGCTTTGGGTAAGTGTATGAAGTATTCAGCATTTTGATCATTTGTAGCTGTGTGGCATGAATGTGTCACTACAATTGCTGATTTATGGATTCCTTTAAATAATTCTTCTTTGAGTGTCGATGTCAATCTAAATTGTGTCGGCCCAGAACTGAGCTACTAATTTGGCGCTTACGGTACCGTCCATAAGTACTTGTTGTGATCAAACAGCAGGACACACAGGACACGATATTAAGTGCCCCATCGTTTGTGGGACAGCACCACATTTATACTCCAGGGCAGAGTCATTAATGAATCTCCACCTCAGCAGGTTTTTCTTGCTGCAGTCAACCTGGGTCAGGAGTCTATTTAAAGCCTTCCAAATCAGCCATTTCAACTCATGTCCAGGTGGTAGATTTTCAGCAGGTGGAACGAATGGGATTGGTAAGGATGCACTACCTCGTCACAGCTTTAGTCTTTCCGTGGAGCGCTCGCCACTGAGTGGAGTGACACACTTCAAAAAGCTGTTTCGGCTTTTCAGCCTTTACGACACGAGAGTATTTAGGTGTCGTGTGTCTGAAACCATTTTGGCTCTTTCGCTAGAGCTTGCCACTGTTCTGCGAACTTCTGGTAGCGCTATTCCTACCAGACGGTACAGCATCTGTACCGGGGTCGGTTTAAGGCAACCAGTGATACGTTTCATTCAGAGCTGTATCCACTAACTTAGCATGGGCTGATCGGCTCCACACGGAGCAGGCAAATTATAAGGAACAAACAAAACATAAATAAGATTACCGACCATGCACAATGGTCCAACTCCACTTTAGGGACTAAGTGCGGAAACCAAAACCCCATGATGAAGATAACCGACAGCTGATAAACCTTGGATTTCTTTCTTTTTGTATTGTTAAGGTCAAACGCCTAATAAAAGTTAAAACTAAAAACTGACTACTGAGTAACACTCTACTACTCCTCCTTTTAGGAAAGAGATTGAAATACACTTTTTAATACAGTTGCTCAAAAAGTGGTGTATTGCAGGGACGTATAGCGTTCGGGATGTGGGCTATTACATACTAGTGCTTTTCTTTTACCTTTCCCGAACTCGTGCGTTCTCTTTCCCAACTGTCAAAATAATGTTTATTAAAAAGAAAAACCAACCATGGAGTTTTTACTAAAGAGTTTTTGTGATTAATACAAATACGTATATTTCTAAAAAGAAGCTACTAATTAATTTCAATATCAGATTTAATGATTTAATTGAATGAGTTAGGTGTGAGTTTGGTTAGTTTACTTAGTTATGTTTCATTTCATTTCATCTCATTAAATTTCATTTTCATTTCATATCAATAAAAAAAATCTACTGTTGACTAAGCTGTATGGATAGTTCCCTTTGCCTACCAAAATGGGTGAAGAAAAAAAAAAACTCTGCTTGTATTCTACGGTTGGCGCCATTTTCCAGAAATTTTCTTTGCGAGTTTAGTTGTTTGTTGCACAAAATGAGTAATTTCGACCCTATTTTTTTTAAATTAACACCACCGGAACTCAGTATAATAAAATTGCGCAAAATGCTTCGGAGAACATTTTACCGGAAAAGTCAAAAAGTCGTTACATACTTATCTGCCTATGACGAATTTATTGCGTGGAGAGAAGAGAAAAAAGCAAATAGTTTTTCAGAAAATGTTATGTTGGCATTAGGGCTTGTAATTCGAATATTCGAATATTCGAATAATGCGAATATTCGTTCATTTTCGCTATTCGAATATTGGGTGATGTTAAATTCGAATATTCGAATAATTTTTAGTTATGGAAAGTTTGAAAATAAAAACTAAATCTGTCTTACAAGTTGTTACCTGCAGACCGCGTTACCGGTACCGGCATTATACGATAGAGCTGGATCGAGACAAATACACTTAAATTAAGTGTATGAGTTTCTGATGTCAATACCGCCCTTGAGCGTTGAATGTGAGAGGGTATTTTCATCCTCAAAATATATTATTAACCGATAGAGAAATATATGATTATCAGATAGGCAGTCGCTCCATGTAAAATACTGGTACTCAGCTGCATCCGGTAAGACTGGAAGCTGACCCCAAAATAGTTGGGAAAAGGCTAGGCAGATGATGAGAGAAATATTTAGATCGCATTACCAAAGTTTACGTCAATCCCTCGAATGATTATTGTGATTGCAGTGTGATTTTTGATCTTTCATTTACTTTCTATAATAAAACTTGTTATTGCTTTTGAGTAGGTTACTTCAATGTGACTAATTGTAGGAGTAATTAGATCAAAATATTACGCAAAGCCGATTTGATCTCTAGAATTCTCAAGTGCTTAAGACCCTAAAACTTAAGTTTTGTTATGTTTACTGATTTACTCACGCAGTGAGTGTACATTTTTAATAAAAATATTTTTGTTTTGTTTAATTTATTTAGTTAATATTTTTGTCTTGTTTTTTTTTTCATTATAATGTCAAACTATGTTGCTGAAAGGTGATTCAATTTTATATAAAGGTCAAGGGGGTCAGGTTTCAAGGTTTTAATTTGGTTTCAAAGGAAAAAGCTAGTATTCGAATAATATTCGAATAATTCGAATACTGCCTGTAAAAACATCGAATATTCGAATATCTAAAAACTTCGAATATTTACAAGCCCTAGTTGGCATATTTCTCCGAACTCTCAGCAAAATTAAAACCGTCTACGTTATGGTCGAGGTTTTTATTATTTTATTAAATTGCTTCATTTTTTCGCAACTGTATTAAAAATAGTCGTTCAGTACACCTGCGGAACCGTCATTGCAACTTGTTCCGACTAGGGTTACCAGATGAAAAAATCAAAAGTCCGAAGAAAAAGCCTGATTTCCATTGAAAAATCCTGAGATTTTTTACAGTTTCAAAAATTCTCAAACTTTTTTAAATTGTTAAGTTTAACAATTTTAAAAAGACGTAATATTATCGTTTATATACCTACACTGTGGACCTCACTCACGCGTTGCACATCGCACTCGAAGCGCGGGGGGCGGGGTATTCAATATAATTTTGAAGAGCTTAACATGTGGGGCATTTTATAAATCCATTATTAAAGAAAAAACCTTACTTAAAAATGTATCATCACATATTAAGTATGAGAAAACTGATTAAGTACCTACTTGGATAAATAAGTACTGATTTTTTGTGCAATTATTACCAAAGGAAGATTATTTTTAGTTTAACTTTTTATTAAAGAGATATTTAAAATGTAAGCTGAATTTTATTGAAAATTCAAAAAATCCTGAGATTTCATGAGATTTTCAAAATCCAGCCGCAATCCTGAGAAGAGTCCAAAAATCCTGAGATCTCAGGACAAATCCTGAGATATGGTAACCCTAGTTCCGACTGTCAACCCTCGCCCTTCGGCTGCGCCTCGGCTCGGGTAGACCATGGGGTAGACATTTGTCGGAACTCTTTGCAATGACAGCCTTTCCGCACTTGTAATGAAATATACTATATCTATTTATTTTTCTCAGGCGCTTATAATCGAAATTTAAAATAAACGTTGTATTTAGCCATAGCTAGCACAACCAGTGGTAAGGGTACAATTTTTATCAAACACTTGTTTGCCTAATAAGTAAGTGTCTAAGTAAAATTATTAAAATTTTACTTGCGGTTGCTGGGGAGATGCTCTACAGTTAGTCACAATTCAGTTGCCTGTACCTGTTTATCTGTTAAGGTACTTATTTTTTTAAGTATGTACTAATTCGGTACACATATTATATGAATTTATAAACAGAATAGATGATGGGGTGTCTGGGGAGCATGACGTCAGTTATCGAGTGCATGGAAGCTAAACCGCATGGCAAGCAGCAGCTAACAATACATATTATCTGTTATGGTACATAAGAAATCGGCATACAATATATGTGTTACGGGTCACCAGTATGAACGCATTCGCCAGTAAGAATGCCGTGCTTATTGCACAAAAACTCCTCTTTTTTTCACAATATGCGGCTCAATTGAATTTTATTCTATCTAACAAGATGGAATTGGCCTATTATGGACTCTAGAGAGATCTTCCTCCGGGGGGGGCTTAATTCACTAAATGGGTAGAAAATATTCTGCTGTACGTGTGTAAAAAAAGATTGTACGTGTGTGTGTGTTCTGTTTCTGTGTGAACGTGTACATTCTACATTCATAATTATAAATTCGCGATTCCACGCGTCCAGCAGCAATCGTTGCGAAAAAAATACAGAAAATTACTGAAATTAAATGATGCATGTGTGTCATAATTATACTTACGTCACTCTACATATAATACATCTCTCATCATTAAAATGATTATTGATAACTGTATTTCGATGTTTTTAGATAACCAATTTGGTCTGATTCGGAATGCTGAGGATGTAAGGATTCGCGACAGTGGCTACAGCGCCCATGCTTTTAATACTCTGATCTCGCAAAGAATTGGCGATCACCGCGGTTTACCTGACACTAGGAATAAACTGTAAGTACAGGAGCAGAGGTTTAGGAACAGGTTCTCAAATTTAACACGTTCACAGTCCAATGACTCCAAATGGAGTCACATTTGTACCAAACTCACATGTCCATGACTCCAGTTGGAGTCATAATCCATAAATAAATTTGATGTTTTTTATTTGACTGGACGTATGAATAAGAGGAAAAAGATTCTCATGGACGTATGGTTGGATAACAAGGCTACCGAAAATTAACGAATTAATAACGATTATTGTCATGTTAGGGGCGAGTTTGTAGATGGACGTACGAATATTTTTTATAACTTTGTACTGGGACTGTGAACGTGTTAAGAACCTGCATGGTTTTTCTATTTATAGGTATTATCAATTTCTAATGCACATGCCTGAAAATAGTCTTCGACTGATGTAGCAGTTTATTAGTTGATTTATTTTTCCCAGGTGTCGCATTAAAAAGTACCCCGATAAACTACCGAAGACCTCCGTTATAATCTGTTTCTTCAATGAGCACTACCACACCCTGATGCGTTCGGTTCACTCAATACTGGATCGTACTGACCTCAAATATCTCAAGGAAATAATTCTAGTTGACGACTCCAGTGAAATAGATGGCCTACATGATGCGGTGCAGAAATCTGTCAATGAATTGAATAACAGAATGCGCAGGGAGGAAGATATGCTTGAGACTAATAATATTGACGTGGAGAATGTAGTGGATTATATCAATGACGACACTAATGTTGCTGAAAGGAAGACTACTGAAAGAAATAGGGCTGAGTTTAATATAAGGCTGTTGAAAACTGCCCAGCGGGAGGGTCTGATCCGGGCGAGGCTGTACGGAGCTGAGAACAGTGTTGGCGAAGTGAGTACAATCTACTCTTGTAAAGTTATCAGCAGCAATTTTTATTCATATTTAATGATCCTGAAATGCATTACAAAACGCTTTGTATGTTTTTAGGTCTTAGTGTTTCTTGACTCTCACATTGAAGTGAACATAGAATGGTTGCCGCCGTTGCTGACACGTCTCGCTGAGGGTGTAGACAAGAGCACTGATATGAGATTCTCCCAGCGCGCTGTCACCCCCATCATTGACGTCATCAACGCTGACACATTCGAGTACTCATCCAGTCCATTAGTCCGAGGCGGTTTTAACTGGGGTTTACACTTTAAATGGGATAACTTGCCGAAAGGAACATTAATAAGTAAGTGCACTACAGTTTTTATCGATTGTTTTGGTGATTTTAGCTCGATGTATGGGCTGTTGATTGTTTTACGTTGGTCGATAAGCAAAGTTTGGTTTAATCGGTAACGGTTTCAATTTCCCGATGCGTAAAAACCGTCTACAGTATACGATGTCCGTATTGCACAACATAATTTATGTACATATTGATTTAAAACCAGATGTCATGTATCTCATGAGCTCGGGTGAAAAGTGGCCTATATTTGTTCACGTATTCCTAATACATAAGTGGTTCTGTTTTGAAACCTAGTACACTTCACTTTACCATGAATTAAAATGTGACTGTCTTTTCAGCTGACGAAGATTTTGTAAAACCGATCAAATCTCCGACCATGGCTGGCGGACTTTTCGCTATATATCGCGAGTACTTCAACTATATCGGCAAATACGATGAAGGCATGAATGTGTGGGGAGGAGAGAACCTGGAGTTATCTTTCAGGGTAAGCATGCTTGATAACATAAGTTCCTTTTGTCGTAATACAAGAATCACCGAAGGGTTAATGGATGGACGTACGTACCTACTAAGGTACACCACATGCGTGATGCAATGATTATGTTAGTATACACACATTTCGCTATCTATTTTGTAACATGAGAGCTTGCACTTAAATAAAACTACATAGGTAGTACCTATGGGATGGATCAAATTAATCTTATTAGATTATCAAAGGAATAACAAAGGACTAAGCGAAACATTCTTCACATTGTTTTAATTTTAGATTTGGATGTGTGGTGGTTCTCTGGAGCTGATGCCTTGCAGTCGCGTCGGCCATGTTTTCCGAAAGCGTCGTCCCTATAGTATCGGTGAAAAGGAGGATTTCATGCTACGCAACTCGATGCGTATGGCCCGCGTTTGGATGGACGAATACGTGGTCAGTAGATTTTATTTACCCTTCTTTCTTTCAGACTTTGTGAGGTGAATTCTGGGGCCCTAATCTCTAACGTGTATATTCGGATCTATCTGTCTCTCTCGCGTACGTCTGTAGATGAGTGCGAGTGAGAGAAACGGATAGATCCGAATATACGGACGAATCGTTAGAGAGTAGGGCCTCTGGATTAAGCTCGCCGTTTTAGTCGAACAAGCTATTTGGTTTACAGTTTAACCAACAAATTACAATTAAATTACAAATTAAAATATTAGTAAACCAAATAGCTTGTTCGACCGTACATACATATAAGCTGTAATTAAATTGTACTTTTGTGTGTATATTTTAATTTTGTGTGCAATGAAGAAGAAGAAGAATACGTGGAGATGTAAAGAAAGTACTTAAAAAAATACAGGTCTTAGTTTCGCTAGTTCGGACTATAAAAATGATAAAATTGGGAAAAAAAGCAAACGTGGATAAAGAGAGCCGTTCTGCAGTTATAAGAAGAGCATTAAACACATGAACAAAATTATATATATGATCAGATACATAAAAGATAAAATGTATCTTAGATTTTCTTTCATTTTTAAGGCCCGTAACATACAGACGGGAAAAAAGTGCAAACTTTGTTTTCTTTTGAGAGAAAACAAAGTTTGCACTTTTTTCCCGTCTGTATGTTAAGTTTTCAATCAATGGTACACATCGATACTCATTTAGCGTGCCCTCATATTGATCTATTACAAACGGAGCGTAAAAGCTAGAGGTCATTGCTCTGTTATGATGATTTCATCAAGTCATGCAGATGACACTTATCACACTTGCTCCTATTAACTAACGTACTTACATTCAAGTAGTCAATCAAATTTGATTTGATTTATTCAATGAACACAGATCGGAAGGTTAGCATCATGTTATGGCATTCATTACTCACGCCTGCTACAGTATTTTAAAAGGACGCTAGTAACAAAACTAATTACTATCAATTTGGGTAGGAATTGGGTACTAAGCTACGAAAAAATTTATTAAAAGAATCCATCACGTAATTTTAATGAGTTTTTATTTGTCCTTTATGTTATGTTACCGCGTATTACTAGCGTTAACTTTCAATTTCTTTGATAACAGTGCATGCTAATAGTACTGATGACATTTAAATATTTATTGACCGCCATTAATAAAAAATATTGGCCACAAAGAGCATCATTAACCCATGTAAGTGTTCTTACTAAAGTTGTCTAAATCAACAATTATGAAATCAATGATAGACCATTCTGACACTGTAGTAGCAGACTCGGCCCCCAGGAGTGAGATTGGGTCGTCAGTGAGTACATCGCAACACTGAAAGAATACCTCCTAGCTAGGTATAGGAGCCTATCATATAAATTGCATGACGAAAGCTCATTGAAGCACGAATTCAACTAGGTACACAATTGACTGAATTATAATCAGCATCTTCTTAGGTACCCTTGTCTTATGTTATACGGCGCAACACGTTTTTAACCGACTTCAAACAAGAAGGAGGTTCTCAATTCACCAATTTTTTTATGTTTGTTACGTCAGAACTATTGTTAAACAACATCATGACGTAACATCACGCCTTTATGCTCTGAGAGGGTACGCAGATGTGTACAATACACCCAGATTTCGACAGTTAGGTACCTATGTTAAGTGCCATTTATTGGGGTAAGCCTATTGCCATGACATGTATTGTTAACAATGTAAAATATATTCATTGCAAATATTTGTTTAACAACTAAAATTGGAAAAGTAAAAAACATTTGCAAAAACTAAAACGAGAAATAACATTAGCTTCTGAAGTCGGTGACCTTTGTTTGATTGATTTAGTTTTTTTTTGTTACCGGCTTCAGAAGCTAATGTCATTTTTAACTTTTTTATGTTTATTGAAGTCAGTTTTATTTTTGGTAAAAAAGTTGTTTTTTCCCATTCTCTCCTGTCAACCGTCACGCACTCATTTACACCTTTTTCCTTTGTATCATTCCACACAATTCATCCATCGTTTCCTTGGTCTTCCAGTCCCTCTCCATCCATCAACATGAATGCTCATTTCTTTAACTTAAATTTCAGAAAAAGGTGATTGAACACAACCCAGGGGTGGTGCACTTAGAACTAGGAGACCTGACGTCCAGACATGAGTTACGCAAAAGCCTGAACTGCAAATCGTTCAAATGGTACTTAGATAATGTTTACCCTGAAATGGAGGCTGGCGACAACACATTGGCTAAAAAGAGGGCGGCTGCTCTAAATGATGTTGAGAAGAATAAGTTCCAGCCATGGCATTCGCGGTAAGTTTTCTCTCCTCTTGATAGATACTCGCGGCACGAAAGTCTAGCGGTGACCGTTATTGCGCAGAAGTAAAAAATAAGAATGTCTTGGGGCATGCGTTGCGCCGATTGGCTCTCCAGTCGTATAACATGCGCAGATATCCCCTCCACGTTTCGTTCAGCGCTAGACTTACGTGCCGCGACCTGTATAGGGTGTAAAAGACCTCATCACGAACTAACGCACTCAAAACATTGTGCTGATGGTTGGATTGAATAGTACGGGGGTCGCGGAGGTGTTTAAAGCAAAAAACTACATTAAAAACATGTATTTAAAAAAAAAAAACTTGGCTAAAAGTTAGAACTTTGACCCCCAATATCTCCGTAACTAGAAGGTTCCCAGGTATGGTGTAGAACCAACTAATGATCGCAATGACGAGGAGAACAAGTGCCTTCGGCTTCGTAAGGAGGTGTTTTGCACCCTTTAATGTAGACTTGTCACTAGGCCAGCCGCTATTTTGAACAAATCTGGTCGAAGCTCCTGCGGCAAAAATCCATGGTCGTGACCTTGTAGTGCACGACTTCCCACAGTGTATTGACCCTTTCGGGGCACTTAATAAAGGGGTTAAACAATACAATGTACAATCTAATGGGTTAATGGTGTCGATTATGTTGCACACAAATTAAACTTAATTTAGGCTATTGCTATCTTTTACTAAAAGGCAGTGCGAGAAAAGGACGGTTATAGCTATGAACTAAGTTAGAGCTGTCAAACTAGTTTATGCCTTGCGCTTCACCGTGTAGTCGACATGTTTTTACGTGCACCCTTCATTTGTATAGAAATATTAGTTCCAACTAAATTTGACAGCTCTAAATTACGTCCGTCTCTTTCTCGTTTTATTAGAGAGAAAAAAATAGCAATAGCCTAAATTAAGTTTTTTTTGTGCACAACAGAATTGCCACCATTGTCGAGGGAAAGGTTTTGCTTCTGTTAAACACCACCTTTATAATTCTTCCTTTAGAAAATATACTCAAGTATTACCCTCTTTAGCTTCTGAAACTACCACGTATTTTTATGAGTTTTGTTATGGAGAAAGAACTAAGGAAACAGACCGAGAAAATGGAACGAAGTAAACGAAAGTCGAACGCTTTCCTGAGTAATTAAAGTCATTAAGAACTATGTAGTTTTTACACGGCTGCCCAGCTTAATTGAAACTGGGCTTTTCACATCTTATTAAAAGAGCTATAGGAGGATTCTAACTTCTGACTGTTATCGATAGTATGACAGGCCCTGTAGATAGCGCGATGAGATTGATACCTTCCCTTGAGATAGAAGACTTGTTCTTTATTGTGATAAGTGATTGAGTGGTATACATTTATACAATCTAAAGGTAAGCAGTCACCATCACGTGTACAGTCGGGGTCTTTTCCGCCTGACCATTTTAATTTTTTTTCGCTTAACACATGCGGAGGCGCCGAGCCACGCCCCCTTAAAGTTTGGGCCTATTAGAAAAGCCTCAACTTTGGCGCGCAAAATAACAATAACTCTCGTTTGGCCGATTCGGTATCTTTTTATTCATTATTTCTATACAAAGTTAACGGGGCGGGGCTAGAGAGCGATTCTATGTTGCGAGTGCAAGCAAAAATAGGCTTAGTGGTGGTCAGGCAGGAGTGTCCTCGATAGTACATAAGCTCTCATAGTCTTCCAATTGGAACACAATAGGGTAGATGACACCATAAAACTATAAAACTTATTTTCAATTAATTGCCATATTCGATTTAAAGTTGCTTTGAAATCAATAAATAGTTGCAGTCATTGAGTTGAAAAAACAGTGACGTCACAGTTTGCTATTGCCATACAAAATCTATGAGAGAACCGCGTTTTGACAGCTCTTAAAAAGTATCTCAATTGATTGGTGTGTCATCTACCCCATTGCTTGGCTGCAGAAATACTTTGTTATGATGATATTACTTAATCTGGAAGAGATACTTTACAAAAAGCTTTATTACTACTAATGAAGCCAGTAGCAGCTACGGTGTCTGGTATGGTTCTCGGACCTATTGACTCGCCCGCTATTACATAGGAATTAAACATAACTTGCGAAATATGCGTGTACTTCGAGGTACACCGAGGTACTATCGAGGACACTCCCGCCTGACCACCACTAAGCTTATTTTTCTTGCACTCGCAACATGAAACGCTCTCTAGCCCCGCCCAGTTGACTTTAGAAATAACGAATGAAAAGATACCGAATCGGCCGAGCGCACTGACGACGCACGCCAAACGAGAGTTATTGTTATTTTGCGCGCCAGAGTTGAGGCTTTCCTAATAGGCCCAAACTTTACGGGGGCGTGGCTCGGCGCCTCCGCATGTTTTAAGCGAAAGAAAATTGTCAATGGTCAGGTGGACAAGACCCCGACTGTACGCCCCTTTGGGGATTAGAACCGTGAAGCTATGTTATACTACATATCAACATAATATCTTTACATTTCAGTAAACGGAACTACACCGATTCGTATCAGATCCGTTTGAGGAACACTTCGCTATGCATCCAGAGTGAGAAGGACGTAAAGACCAAGGGCGGTGGCTTGATACTTGCTAGCTGCATCAGGATGTTGGCCCAGGTGATTATTTATTTTTTGTAAGTTCTCTTTAAGAGCCTATACTACCTCAAATTAGCAACTCTATTTGTGGTGGTTCAAACTTCGTTTGTATTACTGTTAGAATAACGTTCTATTCAGCTTGCACTACAAAACGGTTGTTACGGCAGTCGCTGCAGGCCGAATAGTGCGAAATGAGTGGTTTTTATTCTTTATAAAATCAAATTTTCGTCTATTGGAAAAATAAATAACATAAGACCTGCTTTATAGTAAGTTCAGTTAGTATGCAAAGTTTCATGATCTAATTTGAAGTACTTTTTGAATACCAGCGGTTTATTGTTCGATTTGGAGGTAACTTTGGATTTTTTTTCTATCGAGAAAATTTTATGGAATCGTGTTTTCGCCAAACATAAGACCTAACATTAATCCTCAACTTTACCATATATTTATTTAAAAATTAATGCTGCAGTGTTTTAGGCGTAACGGAGGATCATGCTAGGCCAGTAGTATAGGCCCTTAAGGCCTCGACTGTGAAACTTCGCGAATGGGTGGACGAGGGCAGCACCAGCGGGCAAGTCACTATCTATCAGAAATAAAATGGTCTCTCATAACTATATAAACTACTTTGTATTATTTAGTCATGTTAAAATATCTTCACGAAGCCGTCAATCAAGCATTCTGTACATCAGACTGAGTAACTATGCGCAATTTTTTGGGAATCTTTTTATGGTTCCATACCCATAGAGTAAAAACGGGACCCTATTACTAAGACTCCGCTGTCCGTCCGTCCGTCTGTCTGTCACCAGGCTGTATCTCATGAACCGTGAGAGCTAGACAGTTGTTTTCACAGAAGATGTATTTCTGTTGCCGCTATAACAAACAAATAAAATAAATAATTAAGGGGGCTATACAACAAAAGTGACTTTTTTTTTTGGGGTGAAACATATGGAACGCATTCAACATATTGTGCTGATGAATGCATTGAGTAGTAAACGGGTCATGGAGGTATTTAACGTAAAGTTATAACATTAAAAACTTGTGGAAAGGTTGGAACTTTGACCCCCAATATCTCTGTCACTAGAAGGTTGCCAGGTATGGTCTAGAACAAAAAAAATATTGTAGTGACGAGGAGAACAAGTGCCTCTCGGCTTCGTTAAGGGCGCGCTCACATATTTTGGGCGTTTGACCAAAAATACGTACTTTTCCAAGTCCTCGATATTTGTTATATAAAGATAATGGCATAATATTTCAATGAAGAATCATAAATCTAGCTTTGTTTTAGTTCGTAGATTGATTAGAATTTTGTTATAACAGTTAATATTACGAGAAATAGCAATTTTCCGACAGCCAATTTCAAGCAAACGTTAAACATTAGGTTTTCTCCTGCCATTTGTATCAAACTGGTAACACGAAAAAATCTAAAAAAATATATATACTGTACTGGTCATATAGTCCTCAAGGTTGTAGATTGATTAGAATATTGAAATAAAAATTGAATCGACGCAAAAAAAAACGATATTCAAAAGCAATATTGATCTATAATGTATGCATTTTCAGCGTCCATTATATTCCAAATAAACTCAATTTTATCAAATAAATTAATATGATATAAAACTTCGATCTACAACGAATACGTTTTATTAGTTTTCGTTTGTCAATATAATAAGACAAAATTACAATAAATAAAATTGGAGAACTATAATTCTGCGTCAATTCAGCTCGCACCTCAGTCTCATGTCAGTCTCGTCTCTAATTTTCGTCAATAACAATCGACAATCGTCCGGAGATCAATATTATTATCGAGTCGTGTAGGCCGGTCGATAAAATTTGATCCAGGAAGTAAAAATCAAAAATTTGCGAAAAAAATGTAACAGCCCTCTTAAGAGTCTATTTACACCCTTTATGGTCTTGGGGGTTTCACAATGTAATTTAATTTGAAATTGTACATTTCAGATATGGTTTGAATCGGCTCGTAATGAGCTGGTATTAGGACGCACCCTATGCTTAGACGCATCTAACAATGTAGCACCGAAGCTAAGCAAATGCCATGAACTTGGAGGATCACAGGAATGGAAGCACAAGGATTCCGTGAGTCACTTTTATATAATTATTTCAGTGTTTTTTTTACTATTCTCTTATAAAAATCACCTATGGGCCACAACAGTGCAGGCATTGCGGAATGGTAAGCTAGTTTTTTTATTTGTCTTAAACTATTCTACTTAATAGTAAGTACTTAAGTATTTTTATCTGTGGATCACAAAAGCAAGCTCAGCTACACGTGGGGAGTTTCTCTTCTACAGGCGATTGGAGTGGGAACAGATACCAAGTTTCTTAACACCCTCGCTCAATCGCGCTTGCAACACAATCTTGCGTCAAAGAGTAAATATGTTGAAGACAAAGGGAAAACCTGGGGATTCTTGTACACTCAAAAGCACTCCTAAAAGAACTTATTACTTTACCAACACAAGACATCAATGGCGATGCTTAAATAAAGAAAGCCAAAAAATTAAATACTTACAACGTAATCGTAGTTCCTTTCTACCGGTTCTCAAGTTATGTTGGTCAAAAAATACGTGTAAAGGTAGCTATTAAGAGCTATTATCGCCTCATGCGAATCTTTCACAGACAATATCGGGTTACGGAAATTGTAATATTCCCTCGTGTAAGTGAGCATTGTATTAGCAAACTAGTCTTTTCTATTAGTCAATTCAAGTATCACGTGTACAACAGTTTCACAGAAAAATTAGTCTCGGAATTACTTATCAAATAAGTAAGTAGTAGCTAAAAGTAATTTGACCAGCTTCACAGCGCTACAAGGGTCTTTTGGCGCTTCAAACAATCACAACGAAAACAAGAGTCAAGATGGCAAAATTAGTTCAGATTTCGGCAACGCCCCAAAAGATCCATGTACAACTTAATGTAGTTTTTAGTGCATGGTATGTGAAAAGGCGGAAACGTTTAGTAGATGTCGTAGAAACAAATGTACGCATGAGTATTTTTGAAACTCAAAATGGATAAAATATAATAAAATGTGTCCAACATGCGTGCAATTGAAAACGTTTCGTTTCTAGAAACCATACAAACGCGTGGATTTTATTAAAGCCCTAAATTTTTGGGATTTGCAAGCGGTCAAAAACCAGCTGGCGTTGGGGCACAGGCTATGCTATGATCCTTTCAACAATGTGATTTTGAGCCACGGACCATGTCACGAACAACCATCTGCAGAGGAATGGAATAAGATGTTTGAAGATGTGAGTCTAATACTTATACTTGTAGATTAGGCCCCGTAGGTAGAATAGTTCATTATCGAGGTGTCATATCAGCAAGCACTGCACGGGATCAACATCACAAGTCGAGCCGTTCAGTAGGGCTATTACGTATCTCTGTTGACAGCTGGACATGATAGTAACTGGGCTCAGTGTCCATCAATTAACTGTCAAAAGGTTAGTTTCGTATTATGGATGACCAGTCGCGATCAAATATGACGTCATTTTGGTGCTCATGGTGGCTGATGGTCACCGTAACTCATTATGACAGACGCTTTCGTATCGATACTTATAGTATTTCGATTATGTAAGCATAGTGGACAACAAATTGATGACAACTGAGTTTGAAGTGGCTTTCGTGAAAGACGTTAAACACATAAAAATAACATAACATTCTCGGTTGTCATCAAAGTTCGGTGTACAACCTAAGTGCTCGGCCAGAGTGGGAGTGCGGTGCGGTGCGTGGTGCGGTGCGGGTGCGGCAACGCGCGCGGTTTGCCTGGCCAGACTGGCCGCGCGGTGCGGCGATCGGCGCGGGTTCGGAGATCCCCGCTCCCGCCAGGGTTACCAACATAAGGGTTTTCCCCCCAAATTTAGGGGTAAATAAGGGATGTGATTTTTTTAGGGGTACTTTTAGTGCTGGGCTAGACTGAAAACGCGGGTGCGGAGCGGGCGCGGGGCGGCATACTCAAACATAATAATAATATTATGAACTTGAACTCGCAAAGACGCCATAGTTGCATAGCTCGTTCATACAAGTGGCCGCAGTGAGTACGTGGGCGGCAAGCGACAACCGCGCGTGACCACCGGGGTTCTCAAACTACATAGTTCGAGCCATGCTATACGTTTTTAATTGAAAACAGCGCTATCTTTAAAAAAAATATTGTTGCTATGGCTAAATATATTATTGTTGTGAATTAAAATATATAACAAAAAAAGGATTTTCAAGTAAGTTTTTGCAAGTGTGGGAATTTTGACTTAGCTTGAGGGGTAAATATTTTTGGGAGTTGGTAACCCTGGCGCCCGCACTTGCCGCCCGCGCCCTCACTGCGGCCACTTGTATGAACGAGCTATGGTTTGAGCTGCCCGCACGCGATTCTCGTGCGGCCCGCGCCAACTAGCCCGCACCGCAGCCCGCACCCGCGTGCCCACTATGGACACTCCAATGAAGTTCATATGTTTGAGCTCGTCGCACCGCGCCCGCACCGCACCCGCGTTTCCACTCTGGCCGAGCACTAAGATTGATAGTCACTGGATATCAGAAAGATACGTGATAGTCCTGCAGGTTTCTTTTACTATACAGTCCATACTGTAGGGTGAAAGCACATTGGCATGCACGGATTAGCGTTTTCAAGTATTTCTATCTGCTTCTGCCACGTAAAGGCATCATTTGGTGGAGCGAGAAGTCCGGTCGCAAGCAGCCGCATTCATTCGCATCGGAAGCACTTGCGAGTGGACTTTAGTGAGTTGCAAGTCTGAGGGAGATGCAAGAAAATGTTGAGCTGTGCGTGTAAATGTGACTTACCCTAGTATTGGGATCTGTTTTGCAAAACTGTGGTGGGGGAGGCCCATCCGGTGCATTACTTATAAGTCTGATCACTCTGAGCTCTAGTTTCCTGTGACAACTATAACATCATTGCGACGCAAGTATATTCTTTATTGTTTCTAACGTATTTTCAAAACATTTCGTTTCCTGACGCAATAATCCTATTGAGGAGCTGTCCTCTTTGTGAGCAGTAAGTAAACTCCTTAAATTATGTTTTGCAAATAGTAGTACCCGGTTTCCCGGTTTGGTATTACCCGGTACTAACTGGGTTGTGGAGGTCAGATAGGCAGTCGCTCCATGTAAAATACTGGTATTCAGCTGCATCTGGTAAGACTGGAAGCCGACCCCAAAATAGTTGGGAAAAAGCTAGGGAGATGATGAAATAGTTGTCCTTCGACTTGGCGACGTGTAGCTGCCATAAACTAAGCCGTCAACCAAGCATTCTGTACATCAAAGTAACAACAACAACAACAACAGCCCATAACGTCCACTGCTGAACATAAGCCTCTCCCATGATGGGAGGAATTTGCCGTAATCTCCACGCTTTGCAAGCGGATTGGAGATCGCAGTGATGAAAGGCTAACAGAAAACGCTGCTGCCCATTCTCTGGTCTACGGAGCCGCAAGGTGTTCTGCCTCAGACATTAGTCGCCTTATACGACACCCGTGAGTGTAATGGGTTGGTTCTATTCTACTCTGCCGGATACCACACGGCTTCAAATTAAGTAACTACGCAAAAATTATTGCTGGGGTGAAACATTACGTCTTACGGTGGGACTCAATGTAACGCACTTAAAACATAGTGCTTATTGAATAGAACAGGTTTCAGTAACTAGAAGGTTCCCAAGTTTACGTATATAACAAAAAAATGATCACAGTGGCGGGAAAAACACGTGCCTTTCGGCTTCGTTAAGGGTACGGGTGCCTTTACACCCGTTATATGTCAGTTATATGTACGGGTTGTGGTCCACCCAGCCAATATAAGTAGTATAAGTTGCTTACGAAGCGGGAAAAGAAAGCTACTCCCCAATATTGTTGTTGTATTATATTAGTCTTACTATAGGTATCTATGTTTTTATACAACGTGTAACATTAAATGCGCAAAACCTGAAAATAATTTGATCAGAATAACGAGCAGAATCAATTGAACCACTTTTTAATACAGGTCACATTTTTTTTTAAATCTTCGTAAATAATGTTGCCATGTCTATTGATTATTAGGTCAAGCCATCACGTGTGCAAACCTGCCAAAATAAGTAAACAAACACAAATGGTTGTCGTCCAATATACCTTCCGACTCCTCCCTCGACAGAGCGTCGTTGCAGGCGCAAGATCAGAATGCCAGTAAAACTTAAACAGCACATGAAAATCTGTACAATAAAAAAAAAAATAGTGTTTTATTGCAGGCAAAAAACCCACAAGAAAAAAAAAAATGAATTAATGATTTTTTTCTTTCAGAATGAGGGATTTTCTTTTTAGCTCTTCCCTAGTCGCTGGATAGATGGCGCTAGAAGTTAGTAGGATAATGCAAGGAACGGAACCTAAAAAAACTGATTTTAACAAAGCGCGAGAAAACTAGGTTATATTCGGAAGGTTAAGCAAATGAAAGTGTCGTGTCAACGAGAGTATGTGACGTGACACAATGTTTTTTTTTTTCCAAGCGTTTTGGCTTTGGCACCAACTATCATAGTAAGCTCAACGCCATCTATAGAGTTCTTGGAAACTAAATTTTTTTGTAATACCTCAAAAAGAAAATTAAGGTAAAAAAAAATTGCGGTGTCTGAGGTTTTGCGCATTTAACGTTACACGTTGTATAGAGCAGTTGTATCACGGCTGTTTCCCCGGAGGGTTAGGCAGACAAGTGTATCCACATAACGTTTTAGTAAGAAACTTCTGATGGAAAAACCCATCCTAGAAATAGAAGCCGAGATGATCCTTGCCAGCAGTACCGCTTGCGACACCTAGGCCAATATATAACAAAGGACATCACTCATTGTGTTCGATGATTAGGGATAAAAAAAGTCGGCGGCCACGAATGAATTACATATACAGGGTGTTTGGTTTATAGACCGACACAATTTTTCCAGGGATTTGGGAGGTCATTAGCTAGGTTCTACCCATACACTCTCTGTCCTAAATGTCATGGTTGGTTACATATGTTTTTTTTTTCAAATGAAAAAAATACCCCAAAATGTTTCCTTTAATGCCAAATAACTTTTTCGTTTGAGAGTGTAATGGCACAAAAGAAAGAGCATCAACTAAAGAACTTTTTAAAATAAAGCTAAGTTCAAAATGGCTTTTAGTTTTTTTTATAATAAATTTTGAAGTTGTACAATTTCATACATTTAAAAAAGAAAATAACTTTGGTAGCTCGTAAGAAATTTTCTAGAAACCAGTTCTATCCAACAAAGATTTATTTAGATTTAGAAGACTTTGGAGAATACAACAAAATTTATTTTGTGCCATTACAGTCACAAACGAAAAAGTTATTTGGCATTAAAGGAAACATTTTGGGTATTTTTTTCATTTGAAAAAAAAAAAACATACGTAACCAACCATGATATTTAGGACATAGGGTGTATGGGTAGAACCTAGCTAATGACCTCCCAAATCCCTGGAAAAATTGTGTCGGTCCATAAACCAAACACCCTGTATATGTTATTTAAATGGTGGCAGCAGTGGAAACACTTTTTTGTATGGCGACAATGCCGTAATGAATCCGTGAATAAAGATAGATAAAGATATCCAACGATATAATTCTTATAACTCCTAATACAAATTGTTCCCTGTTATGTATTTTATCAAAATTGAACTCTTTCCTTTAATTTCCCGTATGTTATTAGCGACATCGAATCGTCTATCGAATTATGTAATAATACAGTGTGTAATTTTTTTTTCCAAAATCAATGGGTTCGGTTCCTGGCTAGGAATATTGATTTTTCTAAAACCTTATGATGCAGTTTTAGTTTTCATCAAAATCAGGCTCGAGACTTTTTTAAGCATTATTTGCTAATCCCCATCCATGCTCACTTGAAAAATTCACCCTGTAAATCTCCGAACCCAAATAGTTTTCGACTTTGACGCCATAGTAAGAAATAATGCGTTACATATGTGTAAGGCACGGGACAAATACAAGAGGCGACGGGCGGAGGTGTGGCGCGGGCGCCGCGCCATCGCCGTCTCAGTATGGATCACGCCTCACCTCTTCTATACAAACAGAGAAGTGGCGCCGCGCCCGCGCCTCGCCTGCGCCCGACGCTTCATGTATTTGTCCCGCGCCTAACGCGTTATTAAAAAATGTGTAATTATTA
Organism: Xestia xanthographa; assembly: GCA_905147715.2. Classification (NCBI taxonomy): domain Eukaryota; kingdom Metazoa; phylum Arthropoda; class Insecta; order Lepidoptera; family Noctuidae; genus Xestia; species Xestia xanthographa. The sequence goes on from LR990641.1 coordinate 28,435,267, forward strand.
TTGATAGCCGCTAAAAAAAAATACCTCAAAATAAATGAAATTGGCTAGAATTTTAAAAGTGGCTTTCTTCAAATCTGAATTGACCAAGTATTCGTTGATAACTCCTTTAAACTTACATGTAACAAATCTATAATTGTAGTTCTTACCATTATGTTAGTTTACGTGTTTTGGGGTTCCGTGCAAAGGAACTCTTGTGGTTCGACATCGTATGTCTGTCTGTCTACGTTATACATAAAGAAATATATAATTATTATCTTTCGTACCCGACAAGAAAGCCGCCTTTTGCCGGTTTCGTTTTGAATAGTAAATGGTAATTTGTATTTTTTTTTGTGTTACTTCCAGGGTGGCAGCCCAGTATACAACACGGCTGCGGGAATGTGCCTCGGAGTCGACCGAGCTTACAGGGGTGAGCCTCTCATCATGGTTATCTGCGACAACCAGCCCACCAACCAATGGGACTTCATCCGTACATAAGCGCCTAATGACCATGGCTTTCCAACTGTCGACGACAATATACGGGAGTAAAATATATAGTAATAATATTTAGTAATATGGCTATAAAGCCGATCAGAGCTTGTAGTATTAGGCTCAGCGAATGTTGTAATTTGATGTTAATTTCATAATTCCGATATACCGATCGAAATTAGGATCGTCAACTCATTATGATCTCTGACACAACTGATTCAGATTCTTAAGAATCTCATCTTTGTAGACCATGTTTATCTATATTAATAATGATATACTTTTTATTCAATAACCAAGTCGATACAATTTACAAAATAAATGTTAGTTCTAGTTTTCTAGCTGGTTTAGTCATTTAAGGATAAATATATGGATAAGATAATAATGATAATTAATTAAATAAACCCCACTGCGATTACTTCTACGATACTAATATGGACAGCTTTTTGTAATAAGTTTAGGGATTTGATATTTTTTATAGCTTCTTAGCTAAACTATCATTCGCTCGCAGTGGGGTAAAATAATCATATCGAATCTCGACTAATATAGCTTATTCTTCATTAAAGCATTTGTGGCTCGTGAATTTTCGATACCGTCCCTATCGTCTTAGTTTATGATAGGTTCCTTCGTGAAGTAAAGACATTAGTTTTTAAATGTGTAAATTTATTTTTTATGTCTGTACATTTTTTCGCTATTATTAAGCTAAAACATACACTATGTTTCCGGACGATATTGATAAACTTCGACCGGTCATTGTACTTACTCATCATTATGCACAACTTTTACTATGGGACCAAACCCTGAATCTCGCATAATCAGCTGTTCCCTACAATTATGTTCTCAATACTCGTCAAAATGTATGGAACAGCTGATTTTTTTTTCGCGATTCAGAGTTGGTCCCATAGTAAAAGTTGTTCATAATGACGAGTACAATGACCGGTCGAAGTTTATCGATATCGTCCGGAAACACGTGTATTAACGGATATTTTGTAAAAATATCTATAATATTTTGTAATAAATAGAAATAGTTAATAGGTTATAATATTCTAGTAGTTTTTCTGAAACGCACTGTTTTAAAGTCTGATTTTGTGTTGTTTTAAATACTTATTCTGTCAGTTAGGTCCATATATTTGACTAATTATGTGCAAAAGACAGTTTTTTATCCAACAATACCTAATCGTGTACAATTTATGTGTATGGTACAAGTTAGCAAAAAAAAAATGACTTGAATACATGCAAGTAATTTTTTTGCGAAGCAATTTGAAAACCAAAATATCAAGTTGAATCTCAAAAAATCTCTTCTGGGAAATCTGTATACTCAATAGAAAAAATAGCTCAATTTTTAATAATTTTAGTCTACATGTCCTAGTATTATCCGAGTACCTATAACAGAGTACCTTTTTACATTTGTGTACCTTATATCCATACAATAGTATAATTTAAACGTAATGAGCTTTAGATTTAATTTCAATCTTTACAGTTTGAAAAGTTTTAGTCACTTGTAAACCGTACCGATAGCTTTATACAATAATAATCGAGCTCTATATAGTATAATATTAAGTTTTGCCACACTATGATTCGAAGTGAAAATTTTCATTGATCAGTAATGATGGTTCAGTCGATCGATATTGGTGTCGATTCTGTTGTGCACCAACAAAACTTAATTTAGTGCTCGGCCAGAGTGGAAACGCGGGTGCGGTGCGGGCGCGGTGCGACGAGCTCAAACATATGAACTTCATTGGAGTGTCCATAGTGGGCACGCGGGTGCGGGCTGCGGTGCGGGCTAGTTGGCGCGGGCCGCACGCGAATCGCGTGCGGGCAGCTCAAACCATAGCTCGTTCATACAAGTGGCCGCAGTGAGGGCGCGGGCGGCAAGTGCGGGCGCCAGGGTTACCAACTCCCAAAAATATTTACCCCTCAAGCTAAGTCAAAATTCCCACAATTACTTGAAAATCCTTTTTTTGTTATATATTTTAATTCACAACAATAATAAATATTTAGCCATAGCAACAATATTTTTTTTTAAAGATAGCGCTGTTTTCAATATTAAAAAAGGGAATTTTTGTTTTACTCCTAGTTGCCATATCACGGCTCGAACTATGTAGTTTGAGAACCCCAGTGGTCACGCGCGGTTGTCGCTTGCCGCCCACGTACTCACTGCGGCCACTTGTATGAACGAGCTATGCAGCTATGGCGTCTTTGCGAGTTCAAGTTCATATTATGTTTGAGTATGCCGCCCCGCGCCCGCTCCGCACCCGCGTTTTCAGTCTAGCCCAGCACTAAAAGTACCCCTAAAAAAATCACATCCCTCTTATTTACCCCAAAATTTGGGGGGAAATCCCTTATGTTGGTAACCCTGGCGGGAGCGGGGATCTCCGAACCCGCGCCGCTCGCCGCACCGCGCGGCCAGTCTGGCCAGGCAAACCGCGCGCGTTGCCGCACCCGCACCGCACCACGCACCGCACTCCCACTCTGGCCGAGCACATAGGCTATTGCTATCTTTTACTAAAAGGCAGTGCGAGAAAAGGACGGCTATAGCTATGAACTAAGTTAGAGATGTCAAACTAGTATAAGCCTTACGCTTCACCGTGTTTTTAGTCGACATGTTTTTACGTGCACCCTTCATTTGAATAAAAATATTAGTTCCAACTAAATTCGACAGCTCTAAATTACGTCCGTCTCTCTCTCTTTTTATTAGAGAGAAAAAGATAGCAATAGCCTAAATTAAGTTTAGTTTGTGCACAACAGAATCGACACCATTGGCAACTATGTTGGAAAGTCATTAACGACAATTTTCAATAACTTACTCGCAGGTCTGTTTGATATTTAGCTTACGGACCGATAGAGACAAAACGTTACAGAAAAACTTTCTTTGATTTTTCTGTGAATCAAGTGACAGGTAAGTGACGCGGATACGATATTTCAAGATAAACACCGATAGCTATTAGACGTCGCATATTAACTGACAGTTATACGTAAGTAAGTTATAGAAAATGGGTCTAAGTGAGTTGTGTTAAAAACGTTTTTTTTTTAAATATGAATGACCAAGAATAACTTGATGCGTTTAACGATAATCGTATGTAATACATCATTTTGTTCCTATCAAATTCAGTCAGACAGAAAAGGGAAGGATATTCTAAAGAAATTTAAATGCATTTAATTATTGTAATGCCACGCCTAAACAACAGATTTAAAAAGTCGACTGATTATTTTAACATGGCTGCTAATCACGTGAATTTATAAACACCTAATTAGAGTGAAAGATTTATTTTTGAATTATCGCTTTCTTGTGCTAATATTTATGTAAGGCATGTACTAACACTTTGGTTGTGTAATAAAATCAATTTCTCTTATTCTAAACTTCATTCAATTATCCTCTAGATAGAATGGCTTAGTAAGAAAAAGCTTTGAGTATTTGTAAGATTCTTACCCCTAAACTGTAGTTACTTGTTGACAATAAACAACAGTGTACCTAAAATCCAATTTAAACATTGTATTTTTAAACCCGAGGAACACTGAAATCATTAAACAAAATTAAGCTTTAAAAAAAATATTGAAGTAAAACGCAAGTGCGTAGTAGACTCTTTATAATAAAAACTTTTCCACCTACGTACTATTTGAAATTAGATGCCGCAGCTTCCGTTCTGAATGCATGAGGCATTTTATTTACAACTGCCTTCATCAATAATTATGTCTTTTATTGTTTCGTTTACTTTTATTTTGCTATAATACCCTGCTAATGGTTTTGCTTTGACTTTGACCGACGTACCTATTCTAAATAATATTATTATATTGGAATACTAAATAATAATTATATGTATAAATCCTAAAAGTGCATATCAAGGGTCTAACTTGAATTAATATATCTCACTCATATCTATTGTGAGTATTGAGTGATGGTAAAGATTAGGAAAAACGTTGTATTGATAATGAGGAAGTTATTTTATGATTTTAAATATAATTTACATAATTCTTTCCCACCGAAGTCTGCTTGGGATGTTAAGGATTCCATATAAAAGCCCCTCTACACCGGCGACATGCATACGCAAACATTTTGTGCCAACAACATGGCGACTACGCCATAGTCAAGAGTATGCACACTATACCGTCTAGCCGTGTTAAAATTGCAAGCTTGCTTGCAAATAAGATGGAGTGTGTGATCAGGCCGATCGACACGTGGAAACTTTACTTGTAAAGACAGACTAGCGATTCCGTCCTCTCTATACTTTTAAGTTTTATAATGCTATTACATACAGAAAAGAAACAATCAATACATGCAGTAGTATTAACGCAGACAAATTCGCAAAAGGGAATTTTCGGATTTGTATTACTTTTGTCTGAACAAAAGAAAGCAGCTCTCGTTCTACTCAATCCTATCTTTAGTTTGCATTTTAGTGTAATCAAATTGAGATTTTAGAACTATTGTTTGTTGTTTCTTATACAAAGCCACTCACTGAGTCACTCATTGACATGTCGTTTCTCGGAATGGGTGAGAGGTGGGTTAGGTTAGGGGTCTAATCTATTGATTGTTTCTGTTCTGCTAGTGGTTACTTTGCCGTTTTACTACCAACTCTTATGAAATACTCATGATCTGCTTCTCTTTTCTCTTTGTTGATGCTCTGCATTCCTGCTCCTCTGGGATAGCTTGGCACCTCGGTGAACTTGCACCAGTTCACTTGTGTATTTTTACTCTCACACCGAAGATCAGTGAGCAAAACGTTGTCTAATAGTACACAGCCATCGTTCGATTGGGTAGATGACACACTTTTTAAGACCTGTCAAAACGCGGTTCTCATAGATTTTGTATGGCAATAGCAAAGTGACGTCACTGTGTGGTCGACTCAATGACTCATCAATTTATTGATTTCAAAGCAACTAAAAATCTAATTTGGCAATTAATTGAAAATAAATCGGGTTTTCAGGCCCAAAATAAAGTTTTTTTTTAGAGATTGGTATCTTGGAATTATTGTTTTATTGTGTCATCTACACTATTGGTACTACTGATTTGCCACTGACCGTATTTTCAAGTTGCGTGCAGTTGCCTAGCTTTTTTGCCCGAGTAAGTCAACCTCTTCTGTTGTATTAGTTAGGAATTGTCAGTACTATTGTACTAAATTATTGAAATAATGAATGACATTATGTATAAGGTGATGTGATGTAATAGTCCAAGATCTCAGAGCTCCAGACTGTGCGTATTTTCTGTTACTTAGAATATAAGTAACGTCTGGGGGCCCTGGGATCTTGCTCTATGAAGGAATCGTATGTAAGGACAAATTTGTTATTTGGGAGTAATGGTGAGGATGAAAATAGGTTTTATTATGTAAACTCTTCAACGAATTCAACCTATAACAAATGGAGATAGCGTATAGAAAAATCTTGTACGCTATCTCCAATGTTTAATTTCAGTTCTCTAATGCCTAATCCACAATTGAACCAATGTTGTAACTGTTATTGCAGTAGAACTTTTCGATGGCTGTATGCCTCGTATTGGTACGTTGAATCTTAAGTTCATATTAGTATAGCCAGACTTTTCAACAAAGCTTTCTCATGATTGTAATAAGTACATAACTTAATAGAACATGTTATTCTGAGTGTTTTTAAAATCAGTAGTTAACCCTAACATATTAGATTCATAAAACCCTTTTTACCCGTTTATTTTGTTGTTTATAAAAAAATATGTTTTGAAAGATTTTATGTTGGTATGTTATATTTAGGAAGTACTTGAATAAAGGAAATATGTGTAACTTGTGTTTTTTATTTATAGCTATTACAATAATGCCATTAATGTTATTCCAAAAGTTTGGCTTACTATAATAAAGAAAATATCAATATCAAACGACTTAACACCCAGGTACCACCTGTTCACACGCAGGTACCATCAATATGAAAGTGTTGTCACTGTGGTCGCCAGTCCATCCCGGAGTCATCCCCATCTACACTAAAAGAGGAAAGATTTGTATTTTTGTTTGTAACGAATAAACCTAAAAACTAATGGACCGATTTCAAAAATTCTTTCACCGTTAGAAAGCTACATTATCACTGAGTAACTTAGGCTATAAATTATATTGATATCATGCTAATTAGCTGAGCTATCACAATTTTCGCGGACGAAGTCGCGGGCGAAGTGCTAGTCAGCAGTAGTAAATTTGTGTATGAATGCGGCTCAAAACACATTTCTGTGTTTCGTTTGAAAGTATCATCAGGAGCTCATATCATCCACTGTAACTGTACAAAGCTCACGCTCGACTGCCCTCATTCATTCCTCGAAGGTTTTAAAGCTGCTAAAACCAGTTACCATTGGAAGATCGCCACACCTTTGACGGAGGGCCTCCTACTCATACCAAACACATTTCCAGATGCTTTAAAAAAATACTTGGTAGTACCTACATATTACCTCAAAGTAAACATATTGATGTCTGGCAAACTTTTGTATAAAAAACTTTATTTTTTAAAAAAGTTTTTATTTTTCACTTTTTAGTCGTTCACATGTGCTTACGCCTTCACAGCGTACCCGCGTGATGGTATGTTATTAACTGGTGTAAACAATAGACAGACATGAGATTTCAGCAATCCCAGTCCATTTGCTATCATTTATTAAGGAGTTCCGTTGCCTATCTCCGAAGTTCTTCATCAAATCTTCACCAAATTGAAATGCGACCACTCCGAGAAAGTACTCTTCCAAAAACTACCCAAATCACTTCCTATAAATTTGAAGAGTTCTATTTCTCCAGGATCCTATCATCAGATTCTGACTTGATGATTATGGGACCACCTGAGAAGTATAGGTACCCGTTCAAACAAAAAAAAACCAAATCGGTCCAGCCATCTTCGAGTAAACGCGGCACATCACACATCAAAAAAAGTTTGCGATCACTTTGAAAAATCGTTTTTTTTTTGTTACGGTAGATTATTATTATGATTTCTTCTTTTTAGATTCTATAATTAAAATATAGATTTAGAATTTAGTAAATCAAAACAAAGACAACACACAACAAAGATTTTTCTTGATAAAGTTCAATTTTAAAAATTATATCAGCAGCTAGTGATCACAAATTTTTTTTGATGTGTGTACCTACATAAAAGAAAAAAAAAAAGGTTCCGACGAATTGAGAACCTCCTTCTTTTTGAAGTCGGTTAAAAATAAAAATAATCTGTATTCATGAGCTAATAAAATACGCATGGTGTTTTGGACGCCATCTGGCTTCTGAATCTAGCGGTTTCAGGAATGGGTACCTACTTTTGTATTAAGGTCTAATATTCTATAGATGGTAACTGCATAGCTTCGGGGTGTGCGTTTCGCACACACTTCGGGCCAGCAGCAGTGTGGAGCGGTTCGTAGTGGTGGATCACTGTACCAAGGACGTGGGTGTGTAGACGGGCTGCTTGTAGGTCGTTTAGATAATATCTAACAGATGGCGGTTGTTCCAAATATAAAATATAAAGCCATCGTAGTTCAAAGGTTATTCTCAGATGGCGCTGTGTTAAAAAATGTACAGGAACTGCCGCTGCCACCGACTGCACCATTTTTAACACGTCCTGCCAAGATGTACCCTACTAGGTAATCGCTGAAGGTTTATGGGGGTAGGTCAATGATATTATATAGTAAAAAGAGGTAGATATCGCACTAGCACGCACAAATTGTTGAGGACAAAGTGACACAATTGTTGCACTTTGATAGCTAGCTATCTCTTTCTATCTTATACGTTCCGTATTATGTATCGCTGTCGTATTTTTAAATTACTCGCAACGGTTGACGACCCGATTGGCGCAGCGGTAGTGAGGCTGCATTACGTTCTTAGGGTCCCGGGTTCGAATCCCGGTCGGAGCAAATGTTTGTGTGATGAGCATGGACATTTGTTTCCGAGTCATGGATGTTTATATGTATAATAAGTATGTATTTACAAACAAAAAGTATCTATGTAGTATATCAACTATCTGGTGACCACGACACAAGCCTCGTTGCTTAGTGTGGCACTGGATGGCGCCGTGTGTAATGTCCAGCGATATAAAAAAAAAAAAAAAACTCGTAACGATATCTGAACGCCATTCAGTATGAACATGGCGTATCTTCTATAAAATATCATTGGGGTAGGTACTATTGTTTATAAATAAAACACCATAATTGTTGATGCGTCGATCAACACATGTTTTATTTAACATTTAAAATTACATAAAAAGAAGGCATTTTGCCTTAAAAGTCTTTGATTAATTTATGTTTCTACAGAATTGATTTTATTTCCTATAGAGATTATGATAATTCGTCAAGTGTTAACATGCTAACTGACAGTTTGCTAGTAACTAAAACTGTTGTTTTGGTTTTATTACTTATTTGTGCATCGCCGTAGAATATTTATTTATTCCAAGATTACATTATCATTCCTCAACTAATAAAATGTGTAAAGCTAGAGAGTTGAAGAGATAGGTACCAATTTTGTGAACGAGAGTCGTGTATAACGAAATCTCCAGACCAGAACTATAGAATGCAAAGTGTACAGATAGCATATTCAGCGCTTGAGTGTTCGAAATACTTAAATTAAACAGATATGTTTGAAGTAACGATATATCCAATGTTCTTGGGCAGCAGTCAGAGTGCTTTCAAAGTATAAAAGTCGACATTTAATAGATTATACGATTTATGATATATTTAAATAAATTATAGGTACCTACATAGGTAACACCTTAATGGGGTTGGCCAGTGAAAGCTGAAAGCAGATGGCGCTAGTATAGTTTGTTCCCAATCTGACCAATGAGGTCAAGCCATTTTGGAATATAAAATGACATTACCAGATTTTCTACCAATGACGATGCTTGGAACAAAATATGCTAGCGCTATTAGTTCCACAGTTGCCATCCCCACACTCTTGTTAAAATAAAGTATTAGGTATGGGAACTTAGTAGGTAATACACAAATAGATACTTAAGTCCCTAAACACATTGAACTTAATCTAGATCCAATTGGTTTTAAATAAATAGCGACAATAATATTGTCCAAACACGAACTTACAATAATTTACACTGTCATTTAAATAGTAAGTTATAAAGTAGAAGCCATCAATCTTCACGAGTGGCTACGCCTCATCAGACGAACATTGCCAATGTAGGCAGAGATCTAATCCGTGTGTACATTGGTCCCAACGCTTTGCAAAGGGGTCTATAACGTAGATTTCTTAAGAACCATTTTGATAATGTAAGCGAAGCGCTTGTGGTTTACTATCAGACACGACAGTTAAGCACTGAACGTATGCCATGCCAAGTGAGAGCGTCTCTTCACTTTATTTTTGATCTTCGAATAATATTTTAAAAAATTTTAGTGCCCAAAAGGACCCCTTTATCTATTCAGTTACCTACCTATATACCGTCAGGCTGTAGAAATGAGTACATTTAACATGAAAATACTTATACGAAAACGTCGACTCCGTGTATAAGAACATTATTTTTGATGATATGACGCGATGATAATGATACATTACTTATGTTAACTCGATTAGAGTGAATCCATTAAAATCTGGCGTAAGGAAACAGATTTCAAGACGAATCTATGTAAAATAATTATCTGTTTTTGAAGACGAAAGGATAGACAATCGTGAGATGGTTTTATTACATGGAAACATTGACCATAGTACCTACATCGAATATAGGTACCTAATAAGTAATAAAAGATAACGAAGCAAGTGTGGTGTGAAACACTTATAATATTATAATGACACTTAATATAACTTGGATAAAACATGTGATAACTGGACACATTTATTATACATATATTAAATATTATTGTTACACTGAATAGCCCATTTAATTATTACGAATACTATTACACGTCGAGTGATTGTTAATTATTTAACATCGAACATTTATTACAACACTGATATTGAGATCTTGAAAAAAACTGGATCACACACGTGATCCAGATGTGGTCAATCTGAAGGGAATATAGCGCGAGAATTCTCCCAATACCCAATAATGACAGTAACCTCTTCGGAGGACACGTAAGACACAGGAGGAGAAAAGGGTACATTAGGAGGAGTTATGTCGTGGACCCAGGGAAGACGTTGTTGGCTACAGCAGCTATTGCACGTAAGATCTCGCAAGGGTTCCAATAAGTGCTGGCCTAATTTCTTAAGGTTCTGGCGCGGAATTCAGATCAGTTTGACCAGCCCATCAATTAGGGATACCTGCAGATATTGGCGGATATCCCTATTGCCGAAGAGTGGAGTTCATTAACTTATAATAATTGATATTTAGTGGTAGTATGTGTAGAGTATGGTAGTATGTATAATAGGAATGAAATCCAGTTTCTAAGTAAGCACGAACGCAATGCCGTTTGCTGGTTGCTAGTAAATGTAACTTTCGTTGTAATGAACCCACAGTAAATATCAAGCAAAGTTTGACATTGTAACTAATTATCTACTGATAGTGGTTAAATTATTATTATTTCTATTTTACTCTATAGAATGCAAATCAGTTCCGTAGGAACTTATACTTATATTATAGGTTCACCTTAGCTACCTGTTTTCTTTAAAATGTTAGTAAGTATGGTTATGGGTTTATGTTAAATGCATTGGGGACAGACAGAGCTAGTGCCGGGCAGAGAGGTACATAGGATCCTTTCCTAAATCCACCACATAATTTATTGCATTATGTGGGGCAATTCTCTTCTGAGCTTATTCATACATAATCGCTTATAAATAAACACCAATTACGATCACACAACTTAAATAATTTAAGTTCAATTAACAGACGAACATGAAACACCAATAACATTATGTCATCGTAATAGAACAAACATACTGGAACTAATATACTAAGTTAATGAACTTAAATGCGTGCAGCTTCTGCTGAAACATGATTTTGAAAATGAACATGACCGTTTGTTAACTGTCTGTATTATTTCGTTCATAGTTAACCTGATGATATTGGCTATTTACTAATTCTAAGTATTTTTCTAGCCTAAGCAGACCACCAGAGCCGACTTTGAAAGGGCACTGGTCTCAAGCCTTCAGCCACGTCCAACCTCCGGTGCTGCTAACCATAACACCTTACAATTCTAGGTTATTGCTATGTTCCGGAGAATCTATGTGAATATAACAGGTTTTTAATACTAACTATTTTCTTATATTAAAATGAGCCACTGATGTAATGTGGCTCGGTACTTTTTATTCTACAGTACTTTACTTAGGACTAATTCCACAGAGTACGGAATCGACGCGCTGACAGCGGCCACCGAGGCGTCTCCTTGCTCTGTGTTCTGCTTAAAACATATTTTTGTATTTTTTTCATTTTTTTTTTATCTTAGCCTATAATTGGATGGCTAAATCAGGTGACTCTAATGGTTTGGTGGTCACCGCCAACTATACACATTTGTAATTCCTCTGGTAATGTCTATAGTAGCCATCTCAAAGACAAAGATGGAATGTCTTGTATGTGCCTGTAACAATACCGGTCCCATACCCTTCAAACCGGAACGCAGCAAAGCCACTTGGCGGTTGAAATAGATGTATGGTGGTTAGTACTTCATCGGTCGAGTTCTGCCACTCAGAGCTCTACTACTCCTACTGCATGTGATCTTATCTCTGATTGTGGAGCGTGCTTGAGTTACTCTCTGGTTAGATTTACGAAGCAACGATATTACCTCCCACTAATGCTCAACATCCCATTTGCAGGTTGATGGGAACACATGAAGGGAGGTTCTACAACGTTTAGCTTGAGTCGTGCTTGTAACCTCACTAAACCTGCGACCAAGTCGGATCCATCGATGTAAAGGCCCAAGTGGAGGCTCGTAGAGCCCAGTCGCCGAATTTTGTGGGGGATGCTCAAAGTAACTTTGGCAACATAACAAGTCTCTTCACTCTCTTCATATTGAATGCATGTGTTCCGAGATCGCACACTGCTTATAATTAGCGGAACGGTTGAAAGGTGCCGATATGTTATGGTCATACTTATTGTATTTGATGACAGTAACAGAGGTGATCTGACAGTGTGTGATCTGAACACCAATTCAAATTGATCTTTCATTCTCGTGGATGACTTCTAGGCCTTAAGATGACCTTGTATGAGGACAACTTACATACTGATGGTGTTCTTTTCAGTTCTCCACAACCAGACCATGCCCTATTGTTTAATTAATACTATGCTTATTTTATATTTCTATCTTTTTAGCGGTCAAACGCGAAAAAAACAAATATTATAACTTTCTGTATTCTGTTGGGGACACAAACCGTTAAGCACATTACTTATTGTTTTTGACAGATTATACAAAACATTTTTTTTTAATTTTGCTGGACAATAACTTGTTAATATTTTGACATAAGTTCAACTGAAATTAGTTCAACCATGGTTCAACCATATTATTATGATACAACCATATTACATATTATTATGTGTTAGAAATTGTGTTTCTAAAATTGGCCAACCATTTTGTTCCCCGAACAGCAAGCTGCTTATCCTCCTTTTGATGTCATGGAGGCTGTGAATGAGTTATTTTCGAAGTTATGACACTTGTTGCTTTCTGTTGCTCGTCATCTTGTGTGCAAGTTAAAGGCACGAGGGGGAAGGAAACATATATCTCTCTATATTGGATGCATGAAAATCGAACACTGATTTTTAAACAAGCGACCCGATGGAATAGTGTTGAAATGTGATTGTCACATTACTTAAAGTGTTGAGTTTTTGATCATAACATCCAATTTTATAAAGAAATTTAGTTCCCTTAAAGTCTTTTTAATTGTCAAATGGTGGATTTTTTAGTAGATGACTTTTTGTATGAGAGCATAAATCTCATGGTATTGATTTCAAGATAACAGTGTTTACTTCAATATCCGATTTTCTTGGAGCTCTTTATGAACGCACCAAAATTAACACATAATAAATAAAAAAAATCTGTCTAGCGATCTACGAAAACTTAGCAAGACATATATATTTTTTATTATAAATTGTGTCACAAAAAGGCTAAGCTTATTTGTTTTTTTTTTTACTTATTTTTTTCGAATTTTGGGTTTTTTTTTCAGCGCTTTTGGCGTTTTTAGTTTTTTTAGGATTTGCTTAACCTTTTTGTTCCACGAACTTGACTCTGCTTATATCTATAACCTGAATTTATTTGCTCATTAGGTATTATTGAGCTGGGGTCTCCTTGTCATCTTAGGGAGCCTCTGAATTGATCAACCATCCTTTCTTGGGCCATGAAGTAACACAACAGTGCCTTCTGTTCTTCATCCAGTCAATGGGCACAGGGGACGAGCAGGGAGAGCTAGGAATGTTTAGTTACAGCCACCTTTGAGGCGGATTTTCTTTTTGATAACAAAGCCACCCAGTTTCTGCAAACAATTGTGATCCAAGGACTTATGCGAAGTTGATAATATGTTTCAAGTTGAGGCTCAGGCACAGGTGGTTACAGAGCCACTAAGCAGGTTTTATGGGAGACGCTCAAAGTGGTAACTTCTGTAACTAAGAGATCGCACACTTGATCACCACATTTATTATTAGGGTGATGACCGCAGTGTTAACATCCGAATTTTATTTATGTTTAGCTCTCCCTAAACGAGATGATGTTAGTCTTTGGTCAAACTCCTATATGAGATCTACTCATATAGGAGTTTGACAATGAATAGGTCTTTCTCCTTGGTCAGGTCTTAGCTCCGATGGTCTTGGAGCTCATTAACTTATGGTGTAACGCACCTACATAACAATTCTTTAGATAAATACAAAGGTCGCACAACGAAAAATACAGCGACACGTTTCTTTGCAGGGCGTTCGTCGTCTCCTGCAAATATAGTATATACAAGAATGTGAAAACGTTTGGTAAATTGCAGTGACCTTGCGAACCAAAAATGTAGGTATAATTGTTTAGTGATATACTGATTGCACTGCGAGAAAAGTTTCGGGATCCCATTGATGATATCTATGAATAGATCCAGTGGATGCTCATAACTGGTTAGAGCCTGTAAACAGTTTTTATTGCAGTTGATGGTTTTCATTTCACTTTGTAGCTTTAGTAGTAAATTGGATCTTTTTGATATTGTTGATGTTTAGATCGAAGTGGAGGCTCATAGGCGTGTAGAGCCTGTTTTTATTGGTGAGGAAAACCATAATTCCTTTTTCATTTATAAGTAAGTGATAATCAGTATATTTCTAAATCTCTTAATCATAAGACTAATCACTATAACAAAAGTGGGTGAGCGGCTTTAAACTTCAAATTTCACTATGAATAAAACAGCTAAAAATAGGTACATAATATCAGTAACCATAATTTACCAAACTCATTATCGCTGTATTAATCCTCATGCTACAACACTTACAACTAGATAAAATCTGCTTATATCGATTCACATAGAATTCTTTTATTGCTCGTTTTGAATGCACGCTTTCGTTTGTCATTAAATTATAGTTTTTTTTTTAAACTAAAATACAAAATAAATACAATAATAAGCGTTTGATTCTTGGTTGAGCAATCAACGAAAATGTTGTAATAATTTGCCCTATTTTATATTAATGCGGCGATTTAAACTTGGGGATCAGTATCGAAATACGTATGCGTATTAATGAATATGTTGTGGATCCAGGGTCAGAGTGCACGAGATAGTCGCGGAAGTGCACACAGCCGTTGTAAAAAAATTCGGTTCCTGAAAGGCGAATCAACCGGTACATCTCCCTCGCTCTTCGTTTTTGTCAATAACCTGGAAAACTCGTGTGAAGTGATTTGACTTGCTGTTGTTATTATAGTCAGCTAATCACACCAACACTAGTGTTTAGTTTTAGTTTAGTTTAGTTAAGTATTTTTCCAACAACTTATTTATTATCACGCATCAAGATGACATTAATTTAGATAAGAGAGGTGAAGCGAAACTATATCGTCGCAAATTGCATCTAAATAAAAATACATGACTCTAACTACTTACACACTAGACTACACTACAAAATTAAAATTTCATAAGAAAAAACTAAACACCAGGAAAAATAAAAGATAAGGAAATCATAAGATATACGCTTTAATGTACTAATTACATCAAGCGCAATGTCCTCACTACACTAGCCTAACTATATCTAACTAAGCCTAACTATAGCTACCTTAAGTTAAGCGATACTGTTCAACACTGATCCCAGAAAAATTATACTTTATGCATTTCTCTGTCCCGACGCTAGCTCCAGAAAACGACACGACGACAAATTTTATGAATATACCTTAACAGGTAATAGAAGGAACCGCAAGCACCCCATTCATCGAAGTATGTAAACACATTAGGTTTATGTAAACTATCCCTCTCATTACCCTGGATGTTTGTATATTTGCCGGATGTCAGCATTGGGCACCTGGGAGGTAGCGCCCCGGAGAGGAAGTGTTATGTGTGTGGATGTTGTGCACTCTCAGATGTATGTGTTCTACTTACATCTATTCGAATTCCCTGGATATGTCACTCTCTACAAAAATCATCACTAAAAACAATCGTAAAAGCAGATGTAGGAAAGACTCATATCATACATAATATTATGATTGTTTTTTCTGCAAAGTCATAACTTGGAACATCATCCGCGGATCATCCGCGGCGGGATGTAGGCGTACGTTACGTTCCAACCGTTCAGTTCTCAATGACTAGAATGTAGCTAATATGTATAAGCTTAAACATTTAGCTTGGCTATGGTTACTAGGACTGCTCTCTGCTAAAATATCAAATTTTGCGAAGGTGTTATGAACATGTTGACACATGTCTGAGGTCGAGGCCATCGGTGCTCAGGCGGCCTGGGGCCAGCAGGCCCTGCTCCTATTTGTGTATTTTGAATTTTGATCAGAAGCCGGGATTATGACAAAAAAATATAATTTTGATGCTTATTAAAATGACCTGCAACTTTTTATTACATTTTAATAAGCATTGTTTCTCACGGTGACCGTTGACAGAGAAGAATGGAAGGAAAAACGTGTTGCGCTGAACGTGTTATCGATTGATTGTGTTACCCGGAACGGATCTACTGGTAGCGTCCGTGAGATTGTATAACGTGCAGGTATTGCACAGTGGACACACATGCATACATACAGGATTGCTAGAGCCCTTCGTTATCGAAACAACATCGCATTTGTTCCGCAGGGTATTCTCTGCTCATCGGACGCGGATCATCCGCGTGGCGAGTTATGACCTCCGGCGTGAACCATTTGTAGAAAGTGACTTCGTTCGTAGAACATTCCGATGGTTTGGAATTATGAAGGATCCTTGTGTGGCTGGCATAAACCTTTTAAATCTAACGAGATGCGATATGTTGTTAGTGCAGTAATAGGTACGTTGTTCTTACTTAGTATTGATATTAAGTGAAGTGAGGTGCTGTTGTCGTTGAATTTAGGGTGATGTGGGGGAATTATTAGTTCTTACAAATGTACGATATAATAGTTTGTGTAGTACACGGTGACATTGAACAACGACCGTATAGTATAATGTGGTTATATATGTGTATTCTTATTAACTATTACATATGATGGGCCACATGGCAAGATCAGATTCTAGAGTAAGTTACACGATTAATTCGGCTTTGATAAACCTTGTGACCTAAGATCACACGCTGCATCCGAAAATATTGAGTTTAAAGCAAATAGAAAAATCACCTCTCAATTTCATTGGCCCTTCACTCCGGTCGAAAGAAGACCGTATTCATGATACTAAAATACATTACTCTCTCTCTCTCTCTCTCTCAAAAAGTTTGCTTTGTTACATCGATATTTCCGGAGGCAGTGTGACCTCGACATAGTGAGATTACTGATACTCGACAAAGAAAACAAGAAGCACAGGGGGCCAATATCGGCCTGGAGGTCTTACGGACCTCCTGAAGTATACAACCTTAACATTTAAAACAGGTTAAAAAAATAGGAGTTAGACTTTGGATATACTATAGAGCAGAGGCCGGCCGTGCGCGATCAGCAACACATAATGCCGAATTATATTGTGTCTGGGGGATTATATGGACCAGACACAAATTATATACGTAATTCCTAATTATGTAGAAGCATAAGTTCATCGCTCAGTCAGCCTCTGCTCTAGAAGACTACTGCTTCAGTATGCGATCAGTAACGACCCACACATTACAACGTTTAACTGACAAGTGCTGGCAATAAAATACATCACAGTGCTTTGATTAAAATACAAGTTTCTGTCGCATACTGAAGTGGTGGTCTGAAGATAGGGGTTTGCCATAGAGGCGGTGATAGTGGAAGATCATGGGAGCGCTAGGCGAAGGGCGCTGGGGATAGCGTGAAACGTTACACGGCCACGACGCCCCTACCAACATTATCATGCTAATATACATACAATGATTACATGACTAGACTGCTCGCAACAAATAATATTGGCAGAAACTTCGGTGCCTTGGCTACAAATATAATTTCTGTTTCGCGATCACATCCCTTAAATTTGACTATTTATCTAAATGCAAATTAGATACATTATGCATTCGTTCCTACCTACCAAAAGCGCAAATCAGAAATCTATTTGTAGATGTAAAACACCAATGTCCGATATAAAACATCGGTCCTATCGTTATTTTTGAGATCATTAAAATAAAATACCCCTAGTGGGCGTATAGTTAGACTGAGAACTTGTGACGCGGTCTTCTACAATGACCGACGTCGCGAAGTATGCGAAAGTTGCAAAGCATCGTCTAGGTCCTAGACTCTAGGACGTACAATCTTAGAATCTAATAAAATGCCTTATATAATACTGATTTAATACTGCTTGATTCCTAGTTCTTACGCAGTCTATACTGTCAACAATTGTGTATGACAGATGAAAGCTAAGTTGTTTTTCTTACATGTATACTTATTTTATTACAAAAGCTCGCAGATGGTCGACGTTTTCGATGATGTGAAAGTAGGACGAGCCTGGTCGACGATATGACGGTGAACTGTGAAGTATGATGTCGTTTGATGTATTTCAGCGGTTGTTGGGCGGCTTGTATCCGTGGGTCATGCGCTCGAGGAAGCGGTGCAGGTCGTGGAACCTCGGGCGCTGCATGGGCTCGCGGCGCCAGCACTCGTGCATGAGGTCGTACAGCTCGCGGCGGCAGCGCGGCGGCGGCGCGGCGGGCACGCGCGCTCCGCGTCCCCCGCTGCGCCACTCACTGGCGTTGGCTACTACCTGGATAAACAAGTTGCCTTTTTCAAACGTCTGTTTTTAAGGTTCGGACAAGTTACGTATAGCCTTTGGACACCGGACACATACAAATAGGTACTTCAGTCAGTAAAAGATACTGACTTCAGTAGATTTTCTTTTCAAGTCCGGTGTACTTAACCATGTCCGTACTTTTTCCGTTCCGGTTTGACAGAACTCTGCTTGTCCGGCTGGACGATATCTATGTTAAACAACCGTCATATCTAGATTACGTTAATGTGGTTGGTTGATTAAAAAAAAGAGACCTGCTGGCATTACAGCAATTCGTAACGTAACTATGTACAATGAAAATAATTAAAACTTGCTGATATTCAAATGCTTACCTGGTCATCGTTCATCTCTTCGAATGGTTTGGCCAGGCAATAAGTGAGAACTTCCCACACAGTAACACCGAAAGACCAGACATCGCTTGCAGGTGAACACATCCCCTGTTAACAAAAATGTTGTTGTTATAAATAGTTGCCTTAGAATACTGAAATGAAACTAAGTCCCCTTTGTTGTAAATACATGTAGCATAGATACTAATACGTCTGTAACGTTACAAATTCTTTGTTGAGACAAGATCTCAAAGGGGATCAAACGTTTTCAAGTGGGTGGATACCATGAGGCGCAATGTGAGTATGTCTACCCTAGCTAGTCCAAGTAGACCGATGTCTTGGTAAAATATTTTATATAAAATTAGCTGCCCGTCCCGGCTTCGCACGGGTGGACATTTTATTTTTTCTATTCTATCCTATCTAACTATCCTATCTTTCAAGTTGGATCAAACTGCACACAGTGTGTAAATTTGATTAAAATCGATTAAGTAGTTTAGGAGTCCATCGCGGACAAACAATTTATATATAAGATATTTGGATACGCTGCTCAATTCAGCCTATAATTTTGTAACAAAACATTACCCTTAAACACAACACAAATCTTGTTTTAACACATTATTTGTTGTTACAAAAACTTATCAACTCAATAATTAAATACATTGATCATTGATTCATGATATTTATGTTAGTTTATGAGCTTTCGTAATTACTGCTAATGGCATATAATTGGCTCCGTAATACAACTAAAACCAACTTCTCAGCATAGAGCTATTATGCAATTAATATAAAATTTATTTGGACAAATACATGCTCATGAAGTAAAACCTATTCTCGTATTACAAGTTATTAATTCAAGTGTACATTATGTAATTGTTTATTATTTAACCTACAATGTTTCGAGTCTATCTAAGTTATGACGAGATGATACCTGAACTCTAATTGAGTAACCTATAAGATGCACTGATTATCACAATTTTTCACAGGAATGTTAATCAGCCTACGTAATTTTATTTTTAACGTTTATTTACATAAATTGCTCAATAAAATTGTAAAGGCACTGCAAAATAATTTAGCGGTTTACAATATCCAGTTGCGAGCACTATAACTAATCTATGAAACAATATATTCTTCGTGTCTACAATGTAGGTAATAACTTCAAAAATGAAGAAATTTCATACAAACTTTCATCCCCTATTTTACGCTCACAAAGAATGTTTTTTTTTTTTTTAATTCGTTTGAAAACTAGCCAAGTCAGACCTTAGGCTTCAATATACGTGAGCAATGACAACACAATGTATGCGACTGTCCCTTTATACTTATTATTGTTTATCCATTTGTTTTTTTTTGACACCAGTCCTTTCGGACGTAAACATTTTTTGTCTACGTCTGAACGGACCAAAATGAATTGACAGCGGTCCGTTGAGTCTAAACGCCCAACTTAAAAAGGTCCGAAGAATAATCTGCCGCATTCACAACGTAGAATTGGTAATTGGGGGATATCTATGTGAACTTACCATGAGCAGGCTTTCCCAGGCCATCCAGCGAAGAGGCAGCCGCGAGCCGTCAGCCATGACGTGGTAATCGCTGACAAACTCTTCACAAAACATTGCATAATCCGAAACTTTGACACCGAGATCTTCAGTCACTGTTACGTTCCTGTAACAATGTGCCTCATCAGAAACAGGGTGCTGTAGGAGGAAACGGTGTAGGTGTATCAGTACACCAAATTTTACCGGTTATGTGTAAGTCTCATGTTAGCCACCTAGCCTAGCCTATTGACCATGGATTTGATCCAGCCACAACTATTAGACTTCACACAGAACAGTCGTAGTTAGCTAACGACGTATATGTCCCCGTAATCAAATTACTTCAAATAAAAGAAGCTCATTAACAAAAAATTACAATGTACAAAAAAAATCGAAACTAACCATTTATTGATACAACAATCTTCTTTTTTTAGGGTTCCGTACCTCAAAAGGAGGAAACGGAACCCTTTTATGATCATTTTAAAACAATTTCACTTTACTAGTGACCCCCGTATTAACGCTATATGAGTGCCAAAATATATTTGCTTCACTGAATCAAGTGTAGGTACGAGTTTAGTTCTCAGTTCGTCACTGTGAACTAAGCATCGTAAAATTTCGGAGTCAGTGCAGTAGCCCAGATTACGATGTTACAACGGTACGGTTATGGATTTAATAAATTTTATATTTTTCATATTTCAAGTCCTCCCGGTTATTTGCCGCCATCCGCAATGCGGCTGAGCCATCCTCCCGTCGATTTAAAATAAGCAAGTGACGAATATAAGTCTGACGAATATGGTCAGATTAGATGTAAGATTAATAATTAACATGGTTAAATAGTGAATCACGTATTTCTTCTATCCCAAAATGACTGTAAGAAATAGTGGGAGGCATAACTTTACAAGAGTAATGTAAAATCATTTTGTTGATAAAATATTAAAGCTCGACAAAAATCTTTAATCCGTAAGAATAAAAATAATTCTGTACGAGAATTTATGATACAATTTTGTGTGAGCTCGCAACAATGTGGGTTGCTATTATAAGAACGGTATTCATGTATAAAACGGTATCAAGATATAATAATAATGTTTCATAAATAAATAAAACTCACCTCGCTGCGAGATCCCGGTGTACTAATTCGAATGATTCCAGATATTTCATGCCGGCTGCAATCTGACAGCATATGTGAATCAAACTCGAATAACTGCAACAAAAAAGTTCATTCAATAACAACCCACGCTTCACAGGCTCCGCAGGGTTCATAAAATTTATCTTTTCACGTCTGAATGAATGTACACCAAAAGCTTTATTAGTACGCCCCTGATTATGGCAAAAACCACATGAAAAGCCATCAAGAAGTTTTGAAGAACTAGTTCACTGCATATATAAACGATTTTGCTTGATACGTTCTACAATTTAAGACAAACAAAGTGAAAGATGAACTCAAAACGAACTTCATACTTAGTTGAAATAATAGTATCAAAATGCAAGTCCTCGAAGCTGACTTACTTACCTCAATCTTTTCTCTCGGCGGAGCATAGCGGGGAGGGGGGCGGCATCGCCGCGATCTAGGGCTGCGCATGGGGGTTCGAGCAGGCTCAAACCGAGCACCCTGGCTAGTTGTGGGTGCTTCAGGCCAGCGCCCCAGGTAGCTTCGCGGGCAAATGCCGCTCTACAACAAAACAACTTATTGAGTCCACTTGAAGACTCGCTCTTCAGGTGTCACCTGAGGAACGGTCTTATTGAGAGCTGGAACCTAGGAGCTTGGTTATTGTTCAAATAGAGTCTATTCAATCTATAAGGTTAGACAGAAACGTTTACTAGTGTTTTTACCCTACTACGGCAAAACCAAAAGGAAGGGTTATGATTTCAACAGTCACGTATGTATGTTTTTTATTTTCCTTTATTGGTCAACCAAATATTTAAAATTATCATCTATTAGAGGGATCACACTATTAAATCCAGGTTAACTAGGTACTGCGACTAGTATAGTGTTTACTCTAGTAGTCACAGTAGTCTGCTTCGACTAAGAATTAATAGCTCTTAAAGTGAATAAGATACTAGTTTGCTAGTTCACCAGTCTCGACTAACTAGTTTGTAGCACTGATTCAGGTGACCACATACCGCTAATGTTTATAAACCAAAAGTCTAATAGTTCACTATCCAGTACTGGTAATAAATAGCTCTCATTGGGACCGCGCCTTAAGTATAGACTTTACAGCTCACAAGCGCGTATCATGTGACTCTTGTATCATTGCTTTAAAGTACAAATTGCCACGATAGACGCGTTCGTGGAGCCAACTATACCTAAGCTTATTAACGTCGTTTCAAGATCTTTAAGAAGTTTTGAAGCAGTTGGGGGTTCTTGAATCAAATAAAGTTATTGGTTTCACTTTTATTTCGTGAGATAGAATTGCCATTGTTTACTTGAAATTGTTTTCGAGTTTCTAAGATTTTAGGAGACTTTTCAATGATGTCAGAACTTTAAGTTCACAACTTTTTATTTAGTTTAATGATCAGACAATTTATACTGCAAGTTGCTAGGATTAAACATGACTTAGATATAGAGAAATTAAAGTCTGAAATATTTTTTGGAAAAATCATGATTTGGGCACTAGTTTAGTGGAATTTTATATAGACAGATAATAAATAAATTATATAGACAGATAATATTAAATGAACAGATAGAGATGCTGTCAGTGCCGGTGGCTCTCGACATTACTCCATAGGTTTAAGGAGTAATTTCGGGAATCACAGGCGCTTAGTTCTTAAGACTTTTGAAGGCAGTTTGATAAGTGATATTGTCCTCACTTCACTTCGTTATGGCAGCCGCGCCACAAAGTCTTGACAACAACGAGGCGGCGGCGTCCGCCAGTTGGGGACTCTTCGTCGCTCAGCTCTTCGATGCCGTCCGTCTCGCAGATCTGGAGCTGCGGACAACACCATGACGTTAGCACTCAAACACATGCCTAAGTAGGCAATTACCTACCTACCCACAATTACAACACGGTCAAATTTTCATTTTTACTCCACGGCGGGTAGTAAATGCCAAGGAAATAGTTCTTAAGCACGTAATATAGTGAGGGAACGAACAGAATTTCCTGTATATTTCGCAAAAGCCTACTTTGGCCCAGTTTCTAAGTTTACCGAGCGTGGAAAATGGCTTGGCGCCTTGCGGATTTACCAGGCCTAGAGAAAAACCCTACCTTCCCTTGTTTAGAGCGAAGCCGCGGTACCTACGCTTGTTTGATTTGAAATATTTCACCACCAGAATAAGCATTTCCTTTAACAAATATTTTTGAAGAGTTCTTCATGTTTGTAGAAAGCGGGATGAAATGAAAATTTTACATTCCAAGACGGTCGACGTTACTTTTCCTCACTGACTAACTCAAACACAGATGGGGTCGGAGATAAAAGTAAAGTATTATTATGATTCAGCTCATACACTAGTTCCAAAGTCTGCTAGCATTTCAATGACTATTTTAAAGCATTCTCAGGAAAGAGAATGAGTGCGCTCTTGCCAACGAGTCGGTGCTATTTGATATAATACTGTACAGTTCTCAAAATAATAAGAGAAAATGGACGTCCGTTAAGAGTGCCGCAGGCGAAATTCAATATGTTTCAATTAAAGTTACGTGGCCAATAACAAAAGGCTTGCAGAGAAAGAGTTGCTCTCCGTATGGAGGCAACAAATCTCTGTAAATCCAGAAACTAATGGAATTAAAGTATTGTTTGTTCAGGTGTCTCGTCAGACAGCGCCAGCGGTAAATAGCGCACTCTTACAGCCTGGGTGTCGCAGTGGGGAGGTGCTTTGCTACCGTCAAAACTGAAATAACACCGTAAAATGTCATGCCACAATATACCTATTATTTTTTCTCTCAAATATTTTGTGTAATTTTTAAGGTAGAATACGCATAAACGTAATTTAAAAAATAATTGAAACAAGCAAATTATTTGATTAAAAATTTAATTTGAGTGCTCTGAATGTGATCTTGAAAGAATAATAAAGGAGAGTAACTCTCGTTGAGAGCCACTATTACGATGGGGAACAAGCCGATGAAGCATGTTCCCCCTAAATTTTGCAGTGAATTATGTTTACATTAGGTCAAGTATCATTGGCCTTGAGAACAAGGGGAGGAAAAAGTGCCTATCTGCTCCATCGCTCGGAGGGGCCGCTAATATAATTTTGTAACTGACATCATTTTGCACTGACCCGGCTAATGTATGAACTGGATAAGCTAAAAGGATTACGAATATTCAATCGTGACCATTAAATATGCAGTTAATTGATTTAACACCCCCTAATTGATATGTTTACTGTATACGTGCGGAACCTGTGATTGAATTACTCCGTTATAAGCAACGAGGACTCATCCATTATTTAAAAGTCCCATATTTTATAATTACATGCAAATGGAACTCCATTTGAATAAAATTAAAGCTCCTTGTGCACACAATAATTATTTTTTAATATCGCTCCATTAACAAAGAGACTGAGTGCACTGTCTACCCTTTTTTGTTCGTTCCATTAGCGAAGTATCGATTTGCTTTGGAACTTAATTTTTTTTAGAGCCAGATAAAAATGAAGATTAAAATGTGACAATATTACGGAGAAAACATAATTATATGAAAAAGAATTTAAAAAAATCGGGACATTACACACAGCGCCATCTAGTGCCACACTAAGCAACGAGGCTTGTGTCGTGGACACCAGATAGTTGATATACTACATAATTATATACTTTTTGTTTGTAAATACATACTTATTAAAAAATGAACGAATGAAATACCACGATGAATTACTAATTATTTAAATGAATTTGATAATGAGCTGCGATGTTTCAGTACGAACAAGGTAATTTAAAATTTAATTTAAGTAGCAGCCCCGTGCACACATTGAAAAGGTAGTCGTTAATATAATAAAAATATGAATGAAAAATAAACGCCCCAAGCTATTAAACCGTGTTGTTGGCGGGTGGTGAGACCGCCGCGCCGCGCCGCCCGTCGGGGGGGACTGAGCCAGATTGCATTTTCTTGCTACGGTCAGTAATCAATTTTTATGGGCATTTTTGTAGACCAACGTTCTCGACGAGTCTCTCGGTGTATTACTCGATAGTGTGGCCGCCTGCCCGAACTAGCAGTATCACTGCGCTACCTATCGATACATCGTCCCCGAATCTCATGTAATACGGGTTTACATATACAACAACAACAACAACAACAGCCCATTACGTCCACTGCTGGACATAAGCCTCTCCCATGATGGGAGGAATTTGCCGTAATCTCCACGCTTGGCAGGCGGATTGGAGATCGCAGTGATGAAAGACTAACAGGAAACGCTACTGCCCATTCTCTGGTCTACGGAGGCGCAAGGTGTTCTGCCTCAGACATTAGTCGCCTTATACGACACCCGTGAGTGTAATGGGTTGGTTCTATTCTACTCTGCCGGATACCACACGGCTAAGGGTTTACTTATAGAAAACCAATTTTAATACGTGTATCGATTTTTGGATTACGAATTTTCAATATATTAAAAAAATATATATCAGCTCAGCAAACTCCAGCAAATCCAATTAGGTTTGCTACATAAAAAAGTCTGTGTACCTGATCATCAGCATAAACCCATAATGTTATCTTGGGAATAGCAAGCCAACCAAATTTCCAGTCTAAACTCTTTTCTATTTAAATTATTAATCATACATTTTAATCGGAGATATTGGAGCGTTGGTAAAAACAATGGTGGTGGTGGCAATATAGCGGTCATTGCTCTTTCCATAATATCTCTTCGTACGAACCAAATCCAATAAACCATAATTATATCGTTTTTCATTACAAAAAATGTTGAAGATCACTTATTTTTGGTTTTCAAAGTTAAGAAGTTTAATAAATGTAGGTGGGTCAATGACCGCTATTCTCATCTTAACTGGCACCAACTATAAACATTCTATTATGACCACTATTACTTCGCTCGCGACTTCGACCGCAAAAAATGTCGGTTAATATGCTTGATATAAATATAATTTATTTTTTATTTTGCACTCACGAATAATGTAGCTTTCTGTCAGTTCCGAAGATTACCCCCTACATACAAATTTGCTAACAAATTTTTCTTCTTTATAATATTAGTTTGGAAGATTAGATTAGACTGTACACTGGTAATTATCGCTAGATGTAGCGTGTAAACGTGAAATAAATTAGTATTTGCACCCATCGTCGGATATGGCCATGGTCTATTGAAGTGATTAGCACCGACGCGACGGGTAATCACTGAAGATAGTCGATAGTACGGTCTGAGCATTATCAAATGGGAACGTATCTAATTCAGTACAATTTCCATGTCATCTGCGTATTTCCTAAGTACTGGTAGGTAGGTACCTCTGTGAGATAGGTATCTACTTGCTTCGAGAGCTCGATATGAAGATCTAGTGAGATTAGATCTGCCTCATGGAGCATGTAGAGAACTCTGTCCTTCGAATTTAATGGTTTACATGGTTTGTATATTTCGCAGATACCTAATTATAAAGCAATCTATATTGCTACAATTAATTATGCAAGTTGGAATTGGAATGCAGCTAATCTGAGGGCCTAGCACGAGCGCGCGTTTTAAATGTAACGTAAATACGTCGATTTTTGAATCGAAGATATAATTATCCTATAGCATTTTAGTTAAATTGTTTGTGACAAGCATGATCAGTATCGTCAATAGATATGAATTCTTAAAATTATAAATACTAGCTTCTGCCAGCGGCTTCGCCCGCGTGAAGTATGATAATTGTCCCATAGGATCTTACTACCGGGATAAAAAGTATCTTATGTTTTAATCTAGGTTATAAACTATCTGTGCGCAAAAATTTATCCAAATCCGTTCAGTAGTTTTTGCGTGAAAGAGTAACAAACATCCATACATACATAAATCTATACTCACAAACTTTCACATTTATAATATTAGTAGGATAATGGTGTCGATTCTGTTGTGCACAAAATAAACTTAATTTAGGCTATTGATATCTTTCTCTCTCTAATAAAACGAGCAAGAGACAGACGTAATTTAGAGCTGTCAAATTTAGTTGGAACTAATATTTCTAAACAAAATGAAGGGTGCTCGTAAAAACATGTCGACTAAAAACACGGTGAAGCGCAAGGTATAAACTAGTTTGACATCTCTAACTTAGTTCATAGCTATAGCCGTCCTTTTCTCGCACTGCCTTTTAGTAAAAGATAGCAATAGCCTAAATTAAGTTTTGTTGGTGTACAACAGAATCGACACCAATATGTGAAACGAGTATTTTTAATTTTTAAATGGCTGTTTTTACGTTACGTTTACGCCGCGCGCTTGTGCTATGTCCTCTGAAGATATTTATATCAATATTACGAGAATCGATCAGTAGTAACAAGTTCATGTTAGTATGGAATCATGAACACAACCGTATTTTACCCAAAAAAAGCTTCCTGGAAAAACGTAATGAGATACCAGGAACATTATTACAAGGCACAATATCAAAAATCAATACCCATCGTGCACAAAAGTACGAAGTAAATAATCTCCATAAATGGACTATCATCCCGCTTAGTTTATATTAATCGAGATTCCACTCGCTTATTACGAGAACAAGGGGAAAATGAGTGAGCATATAACATAAAACATTCAGTAAGGAACGACGCAGCCGTGTAAGAATTAACAAAGGCTAATTAAGAGTAACAAAACATTTGGGAGCAGTTAAAACACACTCGTAGCGCAAAGAGGCCATATCTGAGGGTATGCGGCAAACTCCGGGCGAATGTGTACAGGTGGCCGCGGTTCACTAATTCACTCTGTTTGTTCGTTCTTAATGAAAATACAACAGGGGCACGCTCTATTGTTTGCTCTACATTCCAGCCGGAGGCGGCTGTATGCTGGCTGGTGTGCGCCGGGTAGCGGAGAGCGCAGCGCAACTCCGGTAAGACCCTAATTAGGTCGCTCGCACCTCTAGTAACCCGAGCAGCGATCACCCGCCGCACGGAAAGCGTTTCGTTTCATCTAGCTTAGCTACTTAGCTTAAAACTACATTGAATTGTGTGTGTCGCGCTGTTCCACGTATTACCAACTCTATTATTCATGGGCAAACTAGCAGACTTCCTAATTTGTTTTCCTTAGTGTTACCGCTAACCAGAATATTTAAGTTTCACTGTGGAGTTAGCACGCAAGTGCGTGACCGGCGCGGATACTATATTGGCTTGCCCGATAAGTCGTCTCGTTGCAAGCTAAGGAATTGGCTTTACAAAGAATTACTGAGTACGAGCACAAAGGAATCTATTAAAGACGATAATTGTAACCACAAAGGATATATACTAAAGTTCAAATAGCAAGACTATTTGAATAGTTCATTAGTTATTTCAAGAAAACGCATTACATCACTACAATTCAAATGTACAGAATTAATCTTGGATTAATTCAAATATACAGAATTAATCTTGAATTAATTCTGTATATTTGAATTGTAGTATATATATATTTGTATTTGTATTGTAGTAGAATCCCGATTGTGGAACATCAACAAGACCCTTCAATCTTTTATAGCAGTAGACATCTAGAAAATCCAATTAGAATAACAAAACCCTTGCAAACCAGGTTCTGAAAGCATTCTATGATATTTTTTATCCCTAACAACTATCTCTGCTCTTGAGAAAAAGGAGAAAATCTTGGAGCACCGCACTCGTGTCCTTCAGGTGAATAATAATTTGTGAGAACGGAAGCTAACTTCAGGTTTTTTCATTTTCGCTAAGGTAAGGTAATAAAAATTAAAGCGCAAAAAATTCAGAAAGAGATTTCAGAGGCAGAAGCGGGGACGGGTGAAACGACGTAATAAAATATATTTCTTGGTACAAATGTGCCCAAATATTATTTTTATTACAATATTATTGAAGGCGTATTTCCCCCTGAGTGCAGTGGCCGGTTTGCGTCAGTTTATATGTATCGATTCCTGCCACGAAATTAAGTTCCCGCCTAAAACGAGGTAGGCGATTAGGCACGGGCTGACCGGGTTGTAGTGACACCAAGTTTTCTCTTTCGTGAAGGATTACTACGTGTCTAACATATGCGTTTAAAAAAATAAAATTGTACCGATAATAGGCTATGATTTACACTCTTTTTGTGTTGGCTCATCAAATTGCATTTTTTTTTTTAAATTCAGTTTGGTGAAAATTGTCACAATGATTTTTTTCTATCACGCTAGTAACAGAGCTCAGAAAGAATATCTCACACTTATTTTCCCATTTTTTCCGAAATGAATAAACCTATATTTCTATTTTTAACCGACTTCAAAAAGGAGGAGGTTCTCAATTCGATTGGTATTTTTTTTTAATGTATGTACACCGATTACGCTGAGAATTATGATCCGATCGACTCTTTTTTAATTTGATGCGGAATAGTTGCCATTTGGTCCCATAAAAAATTGTTATAGTTTGGCCCAGTAGTTTTTATTTTATAAACATTTTTACTTCAGTCGTGGTATAATTTCATGTATGTTCACCGATTTCTCCTCCATTTGTGAAGCGATTCTCAAAATTCTTTGTTTGTTTGAAAGAATATACTCTTGAGATGGTCGCATTTAAATTTGGTGAAGATCTGATGCTGATCTTCGGAGATATACAATGGAACTCTTCAAAACTAGACGGTAAATGTTTATTGTTTATACAACATCATGACGTAACATCACGCCTGTATGCTCTGAGGGGTACGCAGATGTGTACAATACACCCAAATTTCGACAGTTTAAATATTATGTTAAGTTCCATTTATTGGGGATAAGCCTATTACCATGTCATGTATTGTTAACAATGTAAAATAAATGCATAGCATATATCTGTTTGGGATATTACAACTAAAAATGGAAAAATAAAAATCTTAAATAAAACCGACTTCAAAAAACACAAAACACAAAAAAGTGAACAATAAATTTAGCTTCAGAAGTCGGTGACAAAAAAAAACTAAATGAATCAAACAAAGGTCACCGACTTCTGAAGCTAAAGTTATTTCTCACTTTTTTGTGTTTTGTGTTTTTTGAAGTCGGTTTAATTTTTTTTGGAAAAAGTTTTTAACAATAAAGCTCCTACCAACGTAACGACTCAGCAAGCAAAGTTGTGACATAGTAGACCGTTGCCCGCGGCGGCGGGCCATTTATTTCAAGTAGGCGGTATTACAAACAATTTTTGGTGGTGTCCCAAAATAGCGGTGTTCCATGGTGACAGAACCCCCGCCCCATAACAGAGTGTGTAATTGCCGCTCCCCCTACCCCCCTACCGCACCCCCTGGTTTATAATAACATAAATACATTATAATATATTAACGAAGAGATAGAGGCTTCTAAGTATTTTCCTTAACATAAGTCGATACTTTCACTGTTTGCAAAAATCTTCTGTTATATTTGTGATCAATTATTGTGGCCGATAGAAGGACTGATTGATTTTGTGAAAGATAAGATTGGCTCTGAGAAAAATAAGAAGACAATTATGACGAATGGAAGAAAAAATAGTAGGAAAAATTGGCCAATGGGCATTATTGTATCTTTCCTATTTGTTTTAAGGTCAACTTTCAAGCCAGGCTTTAGAGAAATAGTATATTGAGTAGTCTCAGTATCAATGATTTAAATGAGAAATTCCATTAGTTTAGTTATGTCTCTGTCTAGCTTCCTATAGTACTGTTCAGATAAATTAATAAAATACTATATATAGCGTGTTGCTGATTTATTGGCATTCGATTTTGGGGTTTGGGAATTCCCAATAATTTCAAAGTCCCGGGACATGAGACAGTCTACAATGAAAGTCCCGGGACTTCGAGACATGAGACGTCCCGAGACCCAAACCCTACACTGGATCATTGGAGGATCCTACTGGAAGTCATAATAGCCCCACCTGGTCTGAGGAGTAGTCATCCTCTCGTGAAGGGAGGGCCTAGGTACTCCATGATTTATTTGTAATATAATTCCAACGCGAGAGCTTTTGTGATTACTAAGCTAGTCTGGTAAGGATTTTTTATAATTAAATCTTCTTCCTTTTACCTCTTTGATATCAAACTTTTGTGTACCTATAGGCGATATTTCCACTATGATTCCGACTCGAGAGCTTTTGCGATTACTAAGCTGGTCTGGTAGGGATTGTTAATAATTAAATCTTCAAACATTTGAGTACAGGCGATTTCTGTAAGTTCATCGAAATCACTCTCAATACACAATATATTAAGTCATGGATATTTTTCGCGTTAAGTAAATAATTCTGGCTCCTCTTTGTTGATAAACGCTTTCTCTCTTTTAGCCAGGCCCTACAAGTCAACTTTAGTACGTAAGCGATGGAGCGCTCTGTTCAGGTAAGAATAGAGAAAACGAAGTTTCCCAGATATGAGCCTAGCTAGATCGATTTTTCGACCCTTTAAAATCGTTAGAGCCGTTTTCGAGAACGTGACTACAAAACAAATAAATGTACAAAAATATGGATTAAATACTCTCTCCATATAACAAACTCTTTGATATAACAAGACGCCATGTAAAAGAAAAATACGAAACGCTTCTGGAAGAAAAATCTGTCATTAGTGACAAACGCATCATGCACTAGGAAATTCTACAAAAATGGACGATTTTTTTAAAATAATAACAAATAATGATTCAATTGTTATATCACAACAACCACCCGGAAATCGTAAGTTGTCTGATGTTTTATATGAATGTGGAAGATTTGTTCTTTTTTGTCTTCTTTCACATTGCAACAGAACGAAGACTTAAATTTTAATACTTGTTTATATATATATTTTTTAAATTAATGTTCATAAAATTGCCTCAAGCGTCGAACTGAGATGATTCCTTTAGTATAGGTATCACCTCAGTTCGACATATTAAGACGAATTTTATGGGAATTTATGGACTACAAAGCGAGGTTCCGTTTTATCCCGTAGAATTGGCAGCTCTTTTGGGTAGACCACGGAAGCCAGGGGTTATAGCGCATGCCCGCCCACCTTTGGCCACCGTAAAGGGAAAATTCAACTCTCAATGCACTTGCCCAATCTCATGATGTGGGTGAAAAACTATTTTAAAACGGACGCAATATTTTATTCTCCTGTTTTGAATACGACAATGTCCTGTTGAAACAATGTTTCTTTTACGAATCATCGGACCGATCAGTGTGTACACACATTCTCGCGCGGCAACTGAATTTGGCATCAATAACAATTTATCGATATAGAACAACATGAAACATAACTAAAAACGTAGGATGTAGGTGTAAAGATTTTTTTAAATTCCAGCTCCTATTGAAACTACAGCGCTGAGTAAGCCAAACCCAGCAGACGACTTTCGGTACGTCCCACCCAAGGACTCGCCAAGCGATGCCAAACTTAAAGAAGCAACTAACATGGATATTAAAGAAAAAGAGAAAGAAAAAGAGAAAGAAAAAGAGAAAGAAAAAGAGAAAGAAAAAGAGAAAGAAAAAGAGAAAGAAAAAGAGAAAGAAAAAGAGAAAGAAAAAGCCCCTGAAGTTGTAGCAGAGGTAGTAGAAGTAGTAGAGGTGAGCCGCCCAGCTGAAATAATCGCCGAACCGACAACGACGGCACAAATGGAACGAAAGGACAGTGAAAAAGGAGGTTATAACTTTAGTTTCTTCACGAAGACGAAAAAAGGTGGCGATCCAGCAGAGACAACCGACTTCGAAAAGGTGCTAGAAGACAATTACGATTACAAAGACTTCCTCAACTAATCTGATCAACCGCCTAACAAAGATCATGCAGCAAGTTACCCAATGGCACACAAACTGACTCCATATCTTCAAGTTTATAACCAACAACTATATTATTAACGTAGTTTTTTTCATGTTTTAACAATATTATATCCTGAGTGATGTGAATTATATGTATTTAAATTATATATGCAGTTTCGGTCTTAATAAATTTTAAGTTAGTAAGTACGCTTAGTGCTGATTTTATTTTACATCTACCTTGCAAGGAAAATCAACATGGTTGATCGGGTTGATCTGTATTTTATTTCACTTAATATTCACGTCGTCAGTGCCACCGCTTACAATGGTTGAGGTTATGCAATGCAACTGTCTACAAAGTTAAACCTATGATTATCGACAATTTTTTGTGTTATCAAAATTTAAATCCCAGATGGTGGCCCAGTGTCAGTCACACTATGTCCAGGTGTGTATAAGACTGGTCGTTGCGACGACGTCGTCAGTGTCACCGCTTGGCGCTTACAATGATATTTCATTGAGGTTATGCATTGGAACTTTCCACAAAGTTATGTCCAGGTGTGCATGAGACTGGTCGTTGCGACGTTGTGCTTAGTGGAGGTCTATGTCTAGCCGCGAACGTCTCTCGGCTGAAAGATAAAGAATAAAAAGATGTTGGTACTCACATTGCCATGAGGGCCCTCGCCAAGGAAGGTGACTGGTCGCATGCGCCCCCGCGGGAAATCCAGCAGGGGCGCCACTCCGTTTGGGGGCTCGGCTTCAGGAAGTTTGATAGACGTGAAGAGTCCAGGAGCTGGCTTCTCACGGCGGCAAGCGCGTTCTTCCGGGTACGTCTACGAAGAAAGTCATTGAGTAAGTATTCGGGCTCGTCAGGTTGGTATGTGATTTGTTAGATCGGACCTCAAAACCCTAGCCATTAATGTATGAACGAAATGAAATACATATATTAGAACGGACAGTTCTTTTAGTCTGTCTGCTGTATAACTGCGTAGTCCTCTTAAACTGCAAACAGATTTAGATGTGATTTTCACGATTTTCGTCCCCCCTTCTAACATTTACATGCACTATTATCATTTACGCTAATAACGCTTGTCATATCAACTTATTAGTCATAACTTTTATTTGTCATAAAATAAGTTTCCATAATAACGTGTGTTATAATCATTAGTTTCTATAAGTAATACATTACATAATCGATACTTGATATAAGCAACATTTAATATAATTTAGAAACGTTTATTGTATAATGTCATTAAGGAATTTGGTCTGTAATAAAATGATTTATTACAGCTAACAATCTTTAGTACTTTTAATATTTTTAGTACTATTATAATTGAATCTCCTAATTTTACATGACATAAAGTCATATTATGTTCTAAGTATTGTATTATATTATGAGTATTATTCCGAACGTTTATTCATACATTGTTAGTCCTAAACCATTTTCTATAAGTTAGGTTATAGTGACAGAAACGAATAGCTGTAAATCCGACTCCACGCAGTCTTGTCTGCCCTACCCCGAGAGTGTAATTTAGAATCGCGTAGGCGCGGAGGGGCGAGGGGCAAGGCGGCCCGCGAGTTGAGGAGCAGGTGGTTGTAACTCTCGCCGCCGTGGCTGAGACTGCGGTGCTGAGCGTTAGACACATCTGCGACGATAAGCTCGCGTGGGACCACCAGAGCCCCGCAGCGCCGGAGCCATGACAGAAACCATGCCTGCCGCATGTTGTTTGCTCGCTTGCATGCTGCAAACTTGCTTGCATGCTGGCCTGCATGCTTACTGCATGCTTACTTCATGCTTACTGCTTCATAGTGTATGCATGTTTGCATGCTTTTTACGGGGAAATAAGAACCACATATGTTTATAATCAACTGTTGTATAATGATTGATGCTTTGATTGTAATTTTCTGCCTTTTAATGACTACCGATAAGAAATGCATGCCAAAAGAAGATTCGGACTGTGAATTTGAATTGCGCGTGTACTGAACTAGCATTGTTGTGCTAGTATGGGCAAATGAATATTATGGTGAATAAATGTTATGGATAACGACATTTTAAAAATGAAAATATAGCAAATAAATGTATGGATTTAAATTATTATGACACTTGATCGATTATGACCAATGAAATTAGTGAAAATGATTTTATGTAATTTCACAATTATGGCAACTGAAGAGTTTTTTATTAGGGAATATGCCTGAAATACAAAACTCTTTTTATTTATTAAAAATGCCTTATAATGGCCCATAAAAACATTGTGGTACACTTGTTTAAGTTGCTAATACATCACTTATTTTACAATTTACGACGTATTTTACGTGTTTTATGTATCATGTTTTTGGTGAAACGGAACGCATTCTCAAAACGCGTCGTCCTCGATAACGCCGGTAGTGACGTCAAAGTCCATGTGTCAAAAAACACTTATTTAAAAAGTGCTTAAAGTTTCACTAAGATTTTATTATAATATTGTTATTGCAATTTTTACTTGACTATAGCACATACAATTAGTAAAATTATTATATTAAGGGCAAAAGATTCGATGTAAACAAAGTAGATTGTGGCAAATGACGTCACATCATGGCCACGACAGCTACGGTCGTTTGAACTATCAAAGAAAATTGCAGGAGTTTAATATTATTTTGAAGCGACAAGCAGTAGTTGAACTTAACTTTTAACACTTTTCTTGGGTTGATAGTAGGTACTGTATTTTATTGATTTAAGTGAAATAAAATTTTCGTGCATATTCCCTATTATGGTATATAAAATATAGTAATCTAGTCAATATAATTTAGTAATCAACCCAGAAAAACTATTGTTTGCTGGGTTGAGTTCTAAGTAAAATGTCATTAGAGCTTCGAGTTATTAGCAGAAGTATTGATCAATATAGGCACTGCTCCTACACCACGTAATGTTCGATATCACACACATTTTATATGTACCCGTAAATAACCTTGTTCCTGCTTAATTGCTATTCCCCTCCAAGATTGCGTTGCTATAATTTATACCGTACCATGAATTATAGACGTAGGTGTATTATATGTGTGGACTGCAGTTATTATGTGGCTATTCATTATGTATGAAATTACGAATGAGGACTGTTTGATGTTCTTTGGGTAATGAACTCAAGCTTATTTTCCCCATGGGGTAGGCAGAAACTACAAAATTCAAATCTACTACGTCTTACATACTTCTTTCTTTGTCCTTCGAGTTTTTTTCGAGAAACCATTTTGTTTCCTTACGAATAAATCCGTCCGTAAACTTTTTGCGATAAAATTGATAAGCTTTGTTACCAGCAACAAACTTTTATACGTTCGGTGGTCACTTAAATCTCGATCTCGAAGAATTAGCTCGACGGAACGCGATGTAGCAAAGTCGCCGCGTCTAACTTAGCTCAAACAATACAAACGTTATTCGCAATAGAAAGTCTGCTGGTAAAGCCGGCGACTTAGTAGCAAAGCCTTACAAAGCCATAGTAAAACATTAACAAAACACGATCGACCCCAACGAATCGCTGGCTCATAATACCTCGTGTACTCATTTATCATTTCGTAAACGACCGCGTAATACCCATAATGAGTAAAATCCAAGCATACCTTGGGCAATACCATTAATATTACGAGACCCGGTCTCTCCCCTTCAATGGATGTACCGAGGTACCATAGTTTGAAGACCTTTGTGGTGTACAAATTTCGTGTAGGTACACTTTGTGTAAGTGAACGGATGCGAAGGGGTGTGTGAGAACGTGGAGTTCCATAGTTTTTGCTCGCGGTCGTGGCAGGTGGGCGCGAATTTATGTCAGTGTGGTCGAAACAGGTGGAAATTTAACTTAAAAGACAAAGTGGTTAAGGATTCTTTTGTCTAATTTCTGTGTAGTATACAAAAATATTTTGGGCTTTTTTATTACACAGAGAAAAGCTATCAGTACGCGGCGGTTTTACACTGCAAGAAGGTCCCAGGCTTGAAGATGTTTCTGAGCGTTATCAATTTAGCTAAGTTGCTTTAGGCATTCTATATATGACTAGGTTGCTTCAAATATGTTTCTAAGTATGTGTACTGAGATTCTCCACATAGCGATGCTGTTTCGGAACAATGTATGTACCTATACCTCTGCTATGTCTACACGCTATGAGGATCCGAAAGCCTAACTCGTTATTGAATCATTGCATCAAGGATGATACTCAAACTTATACGTCATTAAAAGAACGGATAATTTAAAAACAAAGTCTATTCAACCAAGTAATTACGCCACGTTTAATTAAATCCTTTATTTTATTTTCCATTTTGTAAAATGAAAAAAAAAAAAAATAAGGCTGTGAAAGAACAAAGTACAATGCTGAAATGAGTTTAATCAACATTATAATGAATTGCCTGCATTGGAAAGGTAGAGAACGTCTGATTGACAACGCCGATTTTTTAAATTGATAAAATAAACCCGTATGCTCCCGGCCGTGCCTCCAGAGGCACGGTGCATTGTTATTTTAATTGTGTCTGTAATTGCGGGTATTGAAGTGTTATAGAGGTTTAAAATTTATTTTTTAAATACTGCACCAGAATAACGGAACATATTCAGTTATCATCATTTTCTTCGTTCATTCATTCATTCATTCATTTTCTTCGGTACATAAATTTTATTTATGAGTAAATAGAATAAGCCGACGGCTATGCAAAGCAATCCATTATTTAATTCAGCTCCAGTGTGACACCCCTGACCGTGGGGGTGAACAGGGGGGGTTGTTGGAGGGGTGTTCCGGGACATGTGACATATTCTCGTGCCACACAGGGGTACTTACAGTCGCTAGTGTTGTGGCTACATGTTCCCGGGGGTTACTCGTAATGGAGTGGCCGCAGAAAATGGGAGGCAAAAATGTTTCACTAGAATTATGCACGGAGTATGGAAGATTTAGAAGGGGTGATGGGCGACTTGGTCCATGGACTTGGCGAGGTGCCCTTTTTCTGGTTGTTAAGAAATTAATCAGTTGTATCGATATAGGAGCAGCGGTGGCCCAGTGGTGGCGGCCCCGACTTACGAACAGTAAGTCGTGGGTTCGAACCCAGACAGGCGCATTACTTTGTGTAATTTATTTCATCACCACTGCTCTCAAAACGGTGAAGGAAAACATCGTGAGGAAACCGGCATGTCCTAGAACCAAAAAAATTCGAAGACATGTGACATCTACCAATCCGCACTGGGCCCGCGTGGTAGATTATAGCCCATTCCCTCCCATAGAGAGGAGGCCTGTGTCCCAGCAGTGGGAACATTAATAGGCTGATGATGATGATGATGATCGATATAGTGGGGCTTAGTCGATTAAGCCATTTAAGTTAAAAAATCCCGTAAAGATAAAACAGCGATGTAAAGAATTTTTAATTAATTTGTGTAGTTTCTTGAAATATTTTACAAATGACTACTTATACTAGCATGTTGGAAAACCCAACATGACTGACGAAAGTCTCACGATCATCATCATCAGCCTAGCCTTTTCCCAACTATGTTGGGGTCGGCTTCCAGTTTTACCGGATGCAGCTAAATATCAGTATTTTACATGGAGCGACTGCCTATCTGACCTCCACAACACAGTTAGTACCGGGTAATACGATACCACTTGGTAAGACTGGTTGTCAGACTTTTTGGGCCTCTGACTACCTAACGACTGTCAAAGATCTACAAATGACAGCCCGGACCAACGGCTTAACGTGCTTTCTGAGGCACGGAGGAAACTCGGTATGTAATGGGTGGTCACCCATCCACGGACCAACCTAGGCAAGCACGGCTTAACCTAACGATCGACCCGGGCGGCTGTTATTATTTAGCCACGAGCTCCTCCACAAAACTCTCACGATATCAACCCTAAATCCCCCTGAATGAAATCCCCGCCCCTTAGATGACCCATCACAGGTATTTTTAATTAACTTTGAAATTAAAGCCTTACTGAAGATCGTTATTCATAGCTGTCATATTGCCATGCAATAATTTAAGCTAATTCACTGAACGGTAAAGTACTATCATATTGTTATTTATATACTTTAGACATTTAATTATCAGCGAGGATAAGGCTAAGTAATTTACAATTAATTATTATTATATTTAGATAAGATGAGATGACGACTAATTGAGAAGTATGGAGAAGAGAAGGAGAAGAAGAAGAAGACAAAAAAAGAGAAAAGACTAGGAAGAAGATAAAAGGTATGTTTAGGAAACAATTAATAACGTCAGTATGTGACGACGAACTGACAAACGCATCCAAACAAAATAAATGAAAAAATAGGGTTGTTCAGAAGGTATACAGACAATCACCACACACACACACACACACACACCGTTATAACATACTCACCAACCACTTTAACTCCTCAGGCACACACGCTGTATTCTTTGCTACGAGTATGTATAGATGTTAAATTGTAAATCCTTAATTGGCTGTAGGATTAGTTAAAATAGTTTAGGTTAAGATTGTAAAGAGCTGTGGATTTTGTGATAAATAAATAAATAAATAAGACATGCTACGCTGACCCCAAATAAATACGGATAAGAGCAGGAAAATGATCATCATCATCTGCCTTGCCTTTTCCCAACTATGTTGGCCTAACACCCAACATGTTGACTACAAACCGACTTCAACATTGTTAGGGTCGGTTTGTAATCAAACTCAAACTCAAAGCATTTATTTCAATTAGACCATCACGGCACTTTAGAATGTCATAAATAACTAAATAATAATAATAAAAAAAACAAAGCTACAGTCCCAGTCACAAGACATAATAACTTGAGAAAGTACTGTAGTTGCCCATTCCCTAGCGTAGATCTCTATGGAGAAGAACGGGCAAGAAACTTCATGGACACTCTTTTAAATCAAAATATTGTTACAAAATCTTAGTTACATCATTCATGTTGAGATTGTACATATATGTGAGAACGATGTAGAAAGACGTGCACATTAAGATCGTCCAGAGTAAAAGATTAAATCAACAATTTAAAAATAAAATAGATAATTAAAATGAACCGTGGCAGCTAAGAGATGACCAGTCCCAACTGACAGCGCCCGTACACGAACATGACGCATCTATCGGCGCCATTAAACTCAACCATATTGAAGGGAACCCGACACACCCGCCACCATCAGCGAGACATTTGAGTGAGCATGACATTCTTTTAGTCTAACCAGATGCAGCTGAATACCAGTATTTTACATGGAGCGACTGCTTATCTGACCTCCACAACCCAGCTAGTACTGGGTAATACGATACCTCTTGGTAAGACTGCCATGGTTGTCAGACTTCCGGGCCACTGACTAAGTATCTGTAACGTCTGTCAAAGATATACAAATGACAGCCGGGACCAACGGGACTAGTGATTATAAAAAACAACAGTAGTTCCATCATGGAACTGTTAATCTTACTAGTGGAACCAGTGATTAAAAAAATCAACACTAGTTCCATTATTTTCAGATTCTTTAAAAATGGAACTAGTGATTATAAAAAAACAACACTAGTTCCATCATGGAACTGTTAATGGTACTAGTGACAATGAAGGCTTTATTCCAAGGCAAGGAGAAAACCTCGATATGTAATGGGCGGTCACCCATTCACGGACCAACCTAGGCAAGCGCGGCTTAATATTAACAGGCGTGATGTTATGATGCTGACAATAAGTACAATGAGAAAAAGAGATTGTGTACAGGCAGCTTATTATTAGTTTTAACTTGGACGTTGAGTGTAACCTATGTAAAAATATATCGTGCGCACGGAATAAACAATGAATATTTCCTGCGTAATGTGAAATAAATATACATATTTATTTCAGGCGAATAACTCTTTCACAGTATGTAATTCTGTTGATTTCGTTTGTACAAAAACGTGATAAAGGCTGTTCATAAAATGGGGGATATTCAACAAGAGTAACCACAGAATGGTAGTTCGTACATAAAAAACACATTATTATGTTTACATTTGAATGTATTTCGTGCGTTATAAATTCCAAAGTTTCATGAATATATTAATGGAATTGGCCTCTTGTCCTTGTTCACGTCCTCACGCGATGCGACTTGCGACGTGACGTACGCTACTTGTTGCCTACCGTCGCGTCGCAGTGTATCGTGGCGTGCTCTCAGCATTTTCTTTCATTAATTTACAGTCACTGACTGCTTGTCGTTTTATGTAATACATGTTTGTTTTTCTTGGCGTGATCTATAAGTATAATTTAATATTGCTTCGAACTAAGTTATATATCATGAAATCCAATTAAGCAACATTTTCCCAAAACATATAGTTTCGTAAGCAATGCATAGCGCATCGCAACTATTCGAGACCTATTAAAAGTCTTTGCAAGTTGTGTTAAACTTAAACTTGCGCTAACTTTGGTGTACTTGTTCAGAAAGCGAGAAAACTTGAAGATCGCTGTGTGTTTAAAAATAAACAAAATTTAAGAAAATACGAGCGGCAAGGTTCCATTTTAGTAATGGATGGTATATTTGGTCAGCAGCCACCACATTTGCTTAAAGATACAAGTTTTTCGAGAAAGATGCTTGCAGGCATCAGAGGCTTTAAAGTATAAATCTCCAAGCGATATTTATTAAACTGGTTCATTTATTAAAAAGCAGTGCAAACGTTATCCGCGGTCAGTAAATAGCTTATGTTATAAACACTGCAAGATATATTTTTTCTCCGTAACTTGAGTATAAAACTTTTTCCATAACGTTGGCATGGGGTATAAAACAAGCATGGTGTACCATAACGAGTGGCAACGGGGGAAGTTCTCGAATAGTTTCATGTACGTAATGTACGCAATAAATCCGCCTGTAAAGGTAACTGTATCTGAATATTTAACGCGTTACCGAATGAAACACTAACTTATTACCATCTCAGGACATAAATATTACTTGAGATATCTTAGCAACAACGTTTTGGAGATGTAAATAATGTAATGGATTGCTCAAAGGACTTTTGGAAGAGGTCAGATGGTCGTTCACTCCATGCAAAATCCTTGTGTCTAACAAGGATTTTGCATGGAGTGAAATCCGACCCTAACATAGCAAGGAATATGCTATAGGCAGTTGAGAATGTACCATTTGGACAAAATAATCATAAATTCCATTTGAAAAGTAAATGAAAAAAAAAACCCGTCATAGTTTGAAAAAGTGGTGGCAGATGTTGTTTGATCTCTGTAAGATTTAATTTTTCTTAGACCTATACTTATATAATTTATTTATTCTACACTCTCCCTAATGCCAACTAAAATCCATTTGCCAGGAACCTATCATCTTTAAGGTAACTGTTTAATTCCATGGTTAAGTTTCACAGTAAGCCATCATATTCTTTATAGCTCTACAGTTCTCACGAAAATTTCAACAGTAAGCATAATTCAGCATAATAAAGGGAAAGCAAGCATTTCTCCAACGCCATTGATAGCGAGGCTTCACGCCGTAAGCGCTCACTGGGGTGGGCAGGAACAAAGACACCTGCGGCTGAACCGAGACAAAGCACTGTACTTGCAAAGAAGTGAGGCGAGGCAACGCTGATAAAGCTATATGACTGTACTATTTATGTAGAAACCATTCCACATTGAGTGAAGAATTCCGTAGATATAAATAAAAAAGTAACGACCATTTTTAAGGGATTTTAAATGTCCATTTTGTTATAAGATTGATTGTTTAGTTCAAGTTTCAAGATCCATTAGAGGAATATCGTAAAATTAATTTATTGTTCACAAACTTAGACAAAAACCGCGTCTGTTTAAGAGTATGAAGTAATATCAAGTTTAACGCAGTTGTTTTTTGTTTTAACCATCCGTAGTATCAGAACGTTGCTAGTCTCAAACTTAATTAACAACTAGTCAACTGTAAAGCATCGCGCATATTCTGAGACAACGCCATAGACGCTAACGCCGCCGCCGGCAAGACTGACAACGAAGCTAAACCGCTTTACTACAATGTAATTAAAAATAAAGTGAAGCCGTCTCAGGTGTGCTTGAACAAAATGAATGAATTAAGTTTCCGGGAAAAACCTCAAAAGGTATGTAGCAACGGTAATTATCTTAGTTGCCTCATATTCTATCCCAGTTTCCCACCTCGATCGTTACGTGCCTAAAGTACCTATCTACTTGACTACTTACAGAAAGAAATACATAGGCTTACCTATGTATTTCTTTCTGTACGCTTTTCTGTGGTTTCTACTGTAACGAGTACCCGTATACGTAATGCTTTGTTTTTAGTTGCGGCTAAAGCCTTTTAAATAAGGATGCAAGCTTCGGAGGCACGAAGAATTTTTTTTTCGTTCATTTGTAAAGGCGTTAATAAAGATTTTAAAGAGGGTTTTTCTTTGCACTGCTTCGGAGTTTCTAAAGTTATCTTAATATTAACAGAGTTGAATAAATAGTTTCAATTAATGTGGTAAAAGTGTAAATACTAAACATTTCAATACTTAATATTACTTATAAAGTTGCAAAAATGAAAAGTCGTACGCATTAAGTATCAACGCACAAATTGACACAACTTTCACATACATTATAACAAAGAGGTACGTAGAGCGGTATAGCCGCAAGAATAACATAAAAGCCTAGTATTTTATCAAGCCGCGAGAAGATTCGGCCGACAAAAGGCACATCCCTGAAGGTAATCCTTGAGTGGGCAGTGAGCATACGTCGTTTGGGCAAACTCCCAGTGTCATTATAAAATACGGGCCACAATGTGGATTCACTTTGAGAAATGGAGGGCGGGCTCTGAACACCTGGGTCCCGCTCCAACTATGTATGTACGGCGTTGTTGTTCCCCTTTTTGCAAGTTGCAAAGTCACTCGAGTTATATTTATCGACTCTCCTAAAGTGAATAGCATAATGTGCTGCTTCTTGTTTGTTGAGGTTTTTCTTCCTTTTATATTATATTTTATGAAAATGTACTTAAGGAGTCTGTCTGTTTTGTTACACGTCTTTACTATCTATATTGGTTATATAGATCGTACAATAGTACATTGTAATCACAAGTGGCATTAACCAGAATGTAAATACATATAGGTGTGAAACAATGTAGGCAGTATTGTCCGTTTTAACTGACAAAGGACTGGAATCGTGCAATGAGAGACAATTCAGTTATTCGGTTCGTCACAGTTCATTGTTCACTTGTACAGGGACAACCTTGATATTTGCCCCTTTATCATAAATTAGCGGGCTTAGTTCGTTTGTAGCGACCGTGCTAATTAATTGGTT
This sequence comes from Xestia xanthographa, assembly GCA_905147715.2. Taxonomy (NCBI): domain Eukaryota; kingdom Metazoa; phylum Arthropoda; class Insecta; order Lepidoptera; family Noctuidae; genus Xestia; species Xestia xanthographa. The sequence goes on from LR990641.1 coordinate 28,479,618, forward strand.
TTGCGATAAAATTATTGGCATGATGTTCTGAATAAATTATCTTTTGAATTTTATGAAACCTGTGAAGTTCACTTTGCTTTTTAATGCTCAAGCATGAATGGCTCTTCAAAACATACCAGTGATTTAGAAGTCAAAAAACAGATCGTTTGCGACAAACTCACATCTATTCAAACAGCGAAGCGTTGAAGCGAAAGAGACTTTTTTTGAAGTTGTTTTGTAAAAGTCCAATTGGCCACGTTGCGACGTCACCACACTACATCGGGGTCTGTAAACATCGTCCTCTCTAATTTGTTTGCCACAACTGTGTGTCGCGTTTACTCTCGCCAAATGTACCGCCACCGTACCGATGCTCCGCGCGTTTTATCATGAATTATCTTTAAACACCTCTCGTAGAATGCATATTATTCGCTATTCACCGGCGGCAAGTTCTTCGCAAGTGTTCGCTTAGTAATGTGCACGTATATTTTGCCAAAATTGTCCACGTTATTGTTTTTAGTTGAGAATAGCTCAGGACTGGTTCAGCCGAGCGGTTTATTGAATTTCTCGAGTTTTCAGGTGAATTATTTCTTGAAAAGACTTTTCGTTTGACGCTTTCTCTGAACGATAAAGTTTTTGAAATCTATTGAAGCTTAAAGCTGTCTATTATCTTGACTGTTTCATCGTCAATACGTCGGCATTTTTTTTTGTAAATACTGTCATAATTTCGAAGTTATATGAAATCTTATGTGACAATTTTCGTTTGTATATCACACAGCTGTTCAAATTAACGGAGAAGAGAAGTTACGCGGCGAAGTTTACTGATTGGAGGGTCACTTGACGACAAGTTTCTATTGCTTTCACATTAAAGAGAGTAGTGAAAGAATGGTATTGTTGGTAGTGAGGATTGATCGTCGGCACGGAACTGAGTTGTATTAGAATGCGATGCTCGCGTTCCGCCGCTTTCTCTCGGCAACTTTTAATAAGAAACACAGGTGTACTGTGAATGAATATTTTGGTTCTACCAAACTTGGGAAATAGAGGATACCTAAATTCTTACAATAGCTCGAGTATATTATCACTGGAGTGGGCCGTAAAAATAGAGAATAGCTATATTTTAGTGTAATAATGTTAGAATGGATTGGCTGAAGCTTTTGGCCGAGCCGTGCGTTGCTCGATAGAATTTAATGGACACTACTTTAATATCGATTCTTCTACATTTCGTTGATTCATATTTTTGGAACATAGAAACTATTTAGGTATGTGTATCTATATATCTTTAATTTCCCAATCCCTGTCATTTTTCTCATTACAACAGTATGCACGAGTACTTGTCTAACTCTAGCTCGCCGCCCCGGGTTCGTCCGAGTAATGAACGGAGCGAAGCGCTGCAGTTATAAATTGTACTAACGTCGGCCAAACGGGCTGTTTTGGATAAACGGTATAAAACACGACACTGAAATAAAAATGCGAGCACATTTGTTCACTAATGAATGAAATCAAATAGCCGGCCGGTTTTACGAGGGAAGTTAATCTTACATTATTTTGAACACAGGTTAAATTCACGTTTTAAGTCGAACTTCACGAAAAAACTAAATAGTGATCTAGAGTTGTGGTGTCAGTATTCCATAGCAACAATGACACTGACAGCTTTTGATCGTAGTTTAGCGGTGTCGATCGCGTTCAGTTTTTGTTGAAATGATTTGTTTCGTGTTGTCAAAAAACTACAGTCATTTCACAGTTATTATGCCTTGTACTGAAGCTGCAGTCCAGTACTGCAGCTTCATCTTTTTTATTTTTGGTCCGTCTCCGATTACCTCATTTCTAAAATATCGTTTTCGATTCGTCCTCAGCATAAGCCGGGCCCCCTTACGGTTGGGCTAAGCGATACGTGCACAATTTTTTATATCTTTTTGATTCTTTACAAAGAGAATAGCGTAATATGTTTCAATTACCGTTGCCTTGGGTTCGTTTCAACTGAAAAATGTGTCTATGTTACCAAGTTCCCAATCGAGCCGTTGCTCTTTTCATATGCTTGTATAACCTGCACTGCAAGTACGTAGATGTCGATAACGATCGAATCGATACGATTCGATAAATCCGACTTTTCGATTGGTTAAAAACTCATTTTATCGAGAATAACTGTCAGATTTATCGAATCGTATCGAATCGAGTGCTACGTACTTGCACTGCTGCTTTGATTAATATGATAATAGGGAGCGTTTTCTTCTGTTGTTCAAGTTGGTTTTGGGGGGACCTTATAGATTTTGCTGTAGTTAGTTTGAAATAGGTTATTGAGATGTAGTCTAGGGTTATGAAAGCATTCTTAGGGGTACTACACGCTTTTTCAATTTTATATTCGATTCGGCAATTACTGTACATATTCGGCTTCAATTCAGCTCTGCACCCCTAGCCAAGTTACAAACGTTTCGTGTCGATTCTCTTTCTACAATCGTAAACGCGTTAGCGTAAGTGATTGTAGAAAGCGCTAAATTGGTAGCCAAGTTGACACGACTGAGTCGATCGCTCGTTCTCTAATGTCTGTAGAAAAAAACTAAAGTTTAGCGATCAACATTGTAGAAACGATAACATTATACTTATCCTATCATTTTGAACGATGTAAACTTGTCTACGAATTTTCTATTCGTTTGTGTTGATCACGTGATTTAACGTTGAGATGATGTCATTCCCATTCATTTGAATAGTTTTCTACTAGCGTTAACGATTGTAGATTGTCAACTTGGCTAGGGGTGCTGTTCCACCGGCAGCAACCGTTCAGTATTTACTATGGCTGAATCATCTTTGTTCAGTTTACCACTGTTCAAGTATCGCCACTCAGGTAGATGCGTACGCCATGCCTTTATTACATTACATATTATAACAAGTAACAGTTAGGAGCCTGAGTGCCGGATGCGACACATTATATCAAAGTTGACTCCAACGCATACTCTATTTCCACTCGTGCAATAAAGTCGTTAAACTAATTTCAACAACAATATCATTAACAACACTGTTTCAACAACAACCTGAACATATTACAGGTAATTAAGCAATACCTAAGACCGTATCAGCGTTATATTAAATTAGTACTATTGAAACGAGTAGCCACAACCAAATGACTTGCTTTGTTAACTAAATGTTGATACAACGAAGTCAAACACTCCATAGGCTCCAGGTCAGTATTGGTATGGTGACCGTGTGTTTACAGAGTCATGTCTGTGGGATTAAGATGGCGTGTAATCAAACAGCTTCGGGATAATTTTGGTCGCTGATTAGGGTCAGGTGATTAGCGAGTGGTCTAGGTGTGCAGTGAGGCTGATTAATTTAATGAAGAAGGTTGATTTATTTGATTATACTTTTTGTTAAGAGAAGATTAGTGCGAATCCGTCATCGGTTGAACTATGCTCATTATACATACGATCCGATCGAACTTAAAATAAAGTGAGTGCTTACAACTAGTTATGTATGTTGAAGGAGTGAGCCCACTGTCTTTAGTTAGTATTCTACGGTCTCATCAACCGTACATTTACTTTGCGAACGCAGCAACCTACTTGGATGTCGTGCGTCACAAATATTACGCTATAATTGTAACTTTTCACGCAAGGCAGAGCTAGTCAGACAACAACTGTGGAACTAGCCACTTGTCAAGAGAAAGAATCGCTACCACTTTTAACTACTGTAACTTTTACTTTCCAATATAACTTTAAATACAACTTGTGGTTCTTTCTGTGTACTCCACAACTTAACTAACACAACTAAGTGATAGTGTACGGGGCCTACAACCATTGGCCCCTACAAGTATTGTTAAGTTATTTACGTACCCAGAAAACATGAAATTTTAATGGACGTACTTTGATAGAAAGGCGTTGAGTTTCATATTTGATATCAATAATTGTATGAAGGTACTATAATTGCTAGTACCAATCGGTTTACCGACATATACGCTACATTGAATCACATATAAACTCGCTCTGGTTAAATTAACATTCAAATTAGTAAAGGGTGATTTTCAAACAATGCGCTATGGTCGGTCTCTACTGGAGTGTCCCTAACTTCCCTTTGAGGGCCGACCTCATCACGTTCCCGCTAAAACATTGGAATCATTGAAACGTAGCAGGAGTCATGGTAAACAAAGGTATTCGTGTATTATTGCCTTTTGACTGGGGCGAGGGAATTTTAGGGGCCGGTATATGTAAATACGGGTAATTGAATTGATATAATTATGTAACTTTTTCACTAAAGCGATGACATGCGTCTAAATTTTAAAGGTATTTATCATATCTACACTAAAAAACCTTTATTTGTTCTCAGTAAAAAAAAAAACATAAGTAAAACCTGTTTTCTTCACATCTAATTTTAGTATGCACTATGAAACACTCGACCTTTATCCTAAAAAAAACTTTTAGAGCTCATGTATTCAAAACATCTTCCTTTGAACAAAGTTAGTGTTTTTATTCTAAACCCTTTTCAATTTCAACTAACTGCTCCAAATCGTAAAGTACTAAAACCCATCGCACATACTAACCCGATACGACTCCCTTAACAACCCAACAGGGGGCACTAAGATTGGCTTTCAAGCTCAACCTGTATCAGATTGCCAATAATTCACCTGGGCCTAAATACATGTGCCTAAGCCTGATAGCACAATATGTGGCTTTGTATCCAACGAGGCCACCGAATTCAAGTAAATTGACAGCCATCGCTTAGGCAAACATCAACAGAGCGTCTAATAACTAATCTGTCGGATACATTTGATATGAAGTCAATTGATATGAACCAACCACCAGCGTCTTTCATTGTACTAGCCAATTGCAGTAGCGACGTCTTGCACCACAAATGTAGAGGGCAAATTTTCAAGATTCGTGTTGAATAGATGGTGATACAATAAATGGTATTAGCTGTTTACATGCAGTATATTCGCAACACTTAGGAGGTTATAATGTTTTCAACGAAAGACAAAATATTTTAATATAGTCATCACTAGTATATCTCTAACATGTTCACATTTTTAGGGTTCCGTACCCAAAGGGTAAAAACGGAACCCTATTACTAAGATTTCGCTGTCTGTCCGTCTGTTTGTCCGTCTGTCTGTCACCAGGCTGTATCTCATGAACCGTGACAGCTAGACAGTTGAAATTTTCACAGATGATGTATTTCTGTTGCCGCTATAACAACAAATACTAAATATAGTCAATGGTACGGAACAATTCGTGTGCGAGTCCGACTCGCACTTGGCCGGTTTTTTTTACGGTTAAGCTGTTATCACATCCTCTAGTCTATTGAAAGTTTATTTCTTTCTTTCTTTGTCGTGTTTTCACACGACAAAGAAATTGTGAATGTAGGTTCAACTATTTTGGGATTAGTTCTTTTGAGCGTTCGCAGAGTAAGTAAAAGAGTGAAAGGTGGTGCCGATATCCAACATCGTAGGATTAGTTCACCAATGAATTCATTTTTCTTTTTGTGGTTCTCATGTTTCATTTCATATGGAAGATACTGAATAGAAAACATACATGAACAAAAAGTTAATCGTCCGACAGCAGCTTTATGGAAATGAATAGTGAAAGCAATGAGTGAAAGGCCAAAAAACACGTAATTTAAAGAAATAAAAATACTGAAATAAAGCATCTATAAAAGTCATCATTAGTTCGAAGCTGTCAGGCACGAGTATCATTACACATAAAAAAAAACCAGCCAAGTGCGAGCCGGACTCGCGCAGGAAGAGTTCCGTACCATTATTTAAAAACATTAGACAAAACTGCAAAAAAATCACGTTTGTTGTATGGGAGCCCCCCTTAAATATTAATTTAATTCTGTTTTCAGTTTTATATGTGTGTGTATTTGTTATTATAGCGGCAACAGAAATACATCATCTGTGAAAATTTCAACTGTCTAGCTGTCACGGTTCATGAGATACAGCCTGGTGACAGACAGACGGACAGACAGCGAAGTCTTAGTAATAGGGTTCCGTTTTTACCCTTTGGGTACGAAACCCTAAAAATGGATTAGAGAATAAAAACTATCATCATCATCATCATCATTTCCTGCATTTTTCCCAATTTATTTGGGGTCGACGCAGCATGTCTGCTTTTATACTTTTCTATTACTCGTCTTCTCGGCAGCCACCTCCTTTCTAGCCATATCATCCTTCACACAGTCCTTGTATCATTTCTTTAGTCTTCCTCTTTATGAACATCTACATTCATACCATATCATCCTTCACACAGTCCTTGTATCATTTCTTTAGTCTTCCTCTTTATGAACATCTACATTCATACCATATCATCCTTCACACAGTCCTTGTATCATTTCTTTAGTCTTCCTCTTTATGAACATCTACATTCATACCATATCATCCTTCACACAGTCCTTGTATCATTTCTTTAGTCTTCCTCTTTATGAACATCTACATTCATACCATATCATCCTTCACACAGTCCTTGTATCATTTCTTTAGTCTTCCTCTTTATGAACATCTACATTCATACCATATCATCCTTCACACAGTCCTTGTATCATTTCTTTAGTCTTCCTCTTTATGAACATCTACATTCATACCATATCATCCTTCACACAGTCCTTGTATAATTTCTTTAGTCTTCCTCTACTCTTATAAACATCTACATTCATACCATATCATCCTTCACACAGTTCTTGTATCATTTCTTTAGTCTTCCTCTACTCTTATAAACATCTACCTTCATACCATATCATCCTTCACACAGTTCTTGTATCATTTCTTTAGTCTTCCTCTACTCTTATAAACATCTACATTCATACCATATCATCCTTCACACAGTTCTTGTATCATTTCTTTAGTCTTCATCTACTCTTATAAACATCTACATTCATACCATATCATCCTTCACACAGTCCTTGTATCATTTCTTTAGTCTTCCTCTTTATGAACATCTACATTCATACCATATCATCCTTCACACAGTCCTTGTATCATTTCTTTAGTCTTCCTCTTTATGAACATCTACATTCATACCATATCATCCTTCACACAGTTCTTGTATAATTTCTTTAGTCTTCCTCTACTCTTATAAACATCTACATTCAAACCATATCATCCTTCACACAGTTCTTGTATCATTTCTTTAGTCTTCCTCTACTCTTATAAACATCTACATTCATACCATATCATCCTTCACACAGTTCTTGTATCATTTCTTTAGTCTTCCTCTACTCTTATAAACATCTACATTCATACCATATCATCCTTCACACAGTCCTTGTATCATTTCTTTAGTCTTCCTCTACTCTTATAAACATCTACATTCATACCCAACATTTTCCTCATTCCTCCGCATCACATGTCCATACCACGATAACCGATATCCACACAATTTTTCAGTCACCGGCGCAGCGCAGCGCATTTGAAGACAACAATTTAATACAAACCTTAACCACCTTGATATACGGTCAATATAAGAATAAATTCGCACGCGGTACTCGGAGCGCCCCCAAGCTTCTACAAGAGCATGTGCGCGACCGTATATCAAGGTTGTTAAGTTTTATATTAAATTGTTGTCTTCCGCTGCGCCTCCAGCGGTGTGCGCTGGGCCATACTGTGGTCATTCCTTATTTTATCCATTCGCGTTACACCACACATCCCCCTTAGCATTCTCATCTCAGTCACATGCAATTGCCTTTTATTCGTCTCTTTTGCGGCCTAACATACTAGAGAATAAAAACCATTTGGATTGTTATTGACAGATGAACGTGGGGTTTAATAGAGCTGTCAGCAGCTGGTTGAAGTTTAGTTTTTTTAATCCAATATTACGGCCATGGTTACGCTATCAAATGCACGTCCAGATTTTTATTGTTATGACTGATTTATGGTTTATTTTCGAAAATGAACAATGAAGTGATTCTTTTATTAGCTCCGATTCAGCAGAGTGCGCGCTGACTTTTAAAGCAGTGACAGCTTTTTTTTCGTTTACGTTATTATACTTATTTCTGACAAATGTAACGAATTATTCTATTTTATTAGCATTGTAAACTGTTACTTTTTAGCATGAGACATAAAATATTTTTTTCAATATTTTAGGGAGTTGGCAAATAACAAGGAGTAAAGTTATGGAAATTAATTGATTATGAACACAAGACCACCCCATGGTCCGTATTCAAATAACAGTTAGCATTCTTTGACATTTGTATGTAGTGACAAGTAAAATTGACGTAGAGAGTCAATTTGATAATAAAACTAGCTATACTTTTACCTTCTGAAATATAGCTAGTTTATTTAACGTTTGCAGTTTCAGTCCGAAATAGATTGGCCAAGTAGGTAATTATGCTTATGATAATGGAATATTACCCTTAATGCAATATTATTGTAACTGACGATACTCGATTATATCTATTTGACGCGCCAATCAAATCCATTATAGTAAAGTGGCTCATTCCATTCTATGTCAGCGTTAGGGATAGTCGTTTATGAATAATTTAACTAATTGCCCAATCATTAATTCATGTTATCTATACCAGAATAAATTATTCAATAGATAGTAATTTTGAAATTAATTATATATTGAGGATAAAAGATCCAGTTGCTGGTGATATATTATACCAAATATATATATATATATATATATATATATATTATAAAATATATATAATTGATATATATATTGTATTTGTTGCGAAAGTATGTTGAATTTATATAACATTATGCCTGTAATCCCCGAAGGTTTAAGCAGAAGTGTATACTAAAATTGGTACCTATTAGTACACTAACAATTCGCCAGTTAAGTTAAAGTCCCATTTAATAAGAGCGAGCCTATTGTCATCATCCGAGCACAAATCCAGACGTGGCTGCTACTGAGAAATTCCTTACGGAAAAACCCAATAACAGTTTACCCGACCTGGGAATGGAACCCAGGACCTCACATTGAACAGTCGACCGTTAGACCAAACAGGCAGTCAAATGTCAAACATAAGAAAGAATAATTGAGCTTTCGCTATGTTCTCTACATTTAGATGCAAGAATGTACGTATAAGTTCTACCGCGGTCGTCGATCACTTTTCAACCCTATAACTCAGATCATAAGAGTGAAAAAGAGTTTTGGATTGTACCAGGAATCGCTATAACAACACAACCAAAACCGCTGGTTCTAGTAGCAAGAAATTTAAGTTATTTTTATAACGAAAGAATTCAAATCATCTCTTAAAGGATTCAGAGGATGAGTATGAAATGGGTATTATTCGACATTTCTGTCGGTGAGAAATTATTTAATAACTTCATATCATTATTAGTGCAAACATAATCTGTAAACCTAATTCAGGTAATAGTAAGTAATATAGGTAATCATAGGTAATTATGCTTATTAGATTCAATTGAGATAAGGCACGTGCTTAAGTGATTAGGTTACTACAAGACTGTGGCTATCTAAAGGTATTTACTCGTACTGTAATTAATTCCAATAATTAACACCTGCATTGTCTGATTATTGGCTTTCGGGTGACCGCAGCTAGATGACCCCTTGCGTGCAGTCATCATAAGCATTAATAACGTACGCACTTGGTAAAAATCTGCGATGTTCTCGTTAATATAGATTTCAAATTTTATTTTGGTTTCATATTAGCAAAGGTTACAAAACATTATGTTATAAGTTTTTTTTTAATTTATTTTTAAATTTATATTCTTTAGCACAATGGTTTTGTAGCACTTAAAAGTTTAGAACTATGTAAAACACCTCCGAAAGGCACTTGTTCTCCTCGTCATTGCTATGATTTTTTTGTTCTACACCATACCTGGTAACCTTCTTGTTACGGAGATATTGGGGGTCAAAGTTCCAACATTTTGGCAAGTTTTTTTTTAAATACAAGTTTTTAATGTAAGATTTTTATTTTAAACACCTCCTTCAATCCATCCATCAGCACAATGTTTTGAGTGCGTTACATTGATTTCTACCACAAAACATGATTTTTCACCCCAAAAAAAAAGTCGTTTCCCAGCAATAATTTTTGCGTAAAGTTACTTAGTTTGATGTATAGAATTTGGTTGATGGCTTCGTGATGAGTTCTTTTACACCCTGTATAAATTCACATTGTGAGAGCTGGTGCCTGAACGAAGTTTTAAAAAAACCTGTATTACAGGTCACCAGGCCCCACTTAGTGGCATCATAAATAAACCGGCAGGTAGCAGGTTTTCCTATTAAACAATTATGTATAACAAAAATAAACAAATGAATGTAAAACAAGAGAATTTTAGAAATTAATTAAAATAACAACGAAAGTAGTCTCACAGGATGTGTGTAAATGGGTAGGTGGATGAGGTGGATGGTGTATGGTGGTGCGAGTGTTGTGAATGGTGCTGAATGTGTTGGTAGTTATTTGAGTTCAAGTATTATGTTATGTATGTATGTTCATAAAACTGTATAATTATAATCTTCTAGCGACCCGCCCCGGCCTCGCACTCGCGTCTAGATGAGAGGTACCCACCTCTCATCTATAGTCGATGACTTCTGAAGGATGGATCATGGATCATGGTGGTCATGTGAGACTTCATATAGCGTACTTTCCAATTGAAAGTCATCTTCTAATGGACCCTCGTCATCGTTATGAAATTATTTTGTTGCGCGCGTTATTTTAATTCTGTTATATTTCCCAAGATATTCATCTAAATGAAATGGTGTGAATGGCACTTTAGGTCACAATTAAACGCTAAAGATGACTAACATATTTATATTGATAAGAATTAATACTACGTCTGTAAAAACACCTTCAGAAATGAAGCATTATTTTTGACGAAATTTTAAAATCATAGAAATGGTTATTGTGAGTCAATCTTCAAAGATAGACATGTACTGTCACTTTTAAGAGGGAATAATTCCATAATACATAATTTTCATGCAACTTGTACTGTTTAAGCAGCGCACGCCCCGACATGACGATTTTTTTCGACTTCATTCCAAATATCGTCATTCAGATAGCTTTCTTTCGTAATTTGTTTTTAAATTATATCAAATTTTTCCTTCTTAATTTGTTTTTAAATTATATCAAATTTTTCTTTCTATCGTAATTTGTTTTTAAATTATATCAATTTTTTCTTTCTATTAGTGAAAACCGTATCAAAATTTGTTCAGTAGTTTCTGAGATCCTAGAGAACAAACAGACCTTCTGCCCGGCGCGGGACTCTAATTTATAATATATAGTGATAATGATGTGGTGATGATGTAGTGAAGTTATGATACACTAATAAATCACTTTAAAAGTTGCTACATGTAGAATGTATTGTTGCTGGTCCTACTTAGATATGTGCTGTTGTATGGAGCATTATATAAATTATAATATTGTTACACCTACATAATATCGTATTATGTACGCCCTTCATATTCTATTAGCGAAACAAAAGGTTTATATATAGCTTGTTTACAACGGCGGCGGCGTCACTTTGGCGTTGAGAGGTGACAAAAGATAAACCCTTTCAAATGGATGGAAGAATCCTTTTTGAAGATCAGTGCACCCTAGACAACAGGTCTCCCTGTGTAATTAATATTTTCATTGCGATTCACCTTATCTAATTTTTATAATAAAGAGTGACATAATCCAATTCGGCTGATTGTGCCCGACTGGCTGCGGTTGGTTGGGCTTCCTTTCCCATCCCAAAGCATGTCTTTCCTTACAAAAAAGTGCCCCCTGGTGTATCCAGCTTGTCCGGGTCAGGCTTGCTCCTGGCTGGGTGTGGTGCTCAATCATCAATCATCATCATCATAAAGAGTGACATAAACCAATCAGTTTCATGTAACCTATGATCTCAACCAAATTTCTGAGAAAATCATTTAGACAGTAAAGAAACAATCCATACAGAACTTGTATAAAATATTACTTTTCACTAATTCGATAGCATTTCGTTACAAAAAAGCAAGTACCTTAGTAGATTATCGAAATGATAATATAAGTAATATCTACGTGCATATTTTATGTTTCTTTGGTTTTTATCAAGATTAAAAAACAGCTAAACTAAAAAATATTTTTTTAGACAATTAATGTTCGATTGCAAAGCATGAATGTATTTGTATCGGATACTACTAAAGATCGGCTCCCTTGCTTGTCAAAGTTGCTTCGAGCTATGTTTTGGGCTCCCTATGTAACGTGATGCGCTACATTGTGCATCTTTTCTTAGTGCACACGTTCTGACAGTCTTGCATTATTTTGTAGCCGCTTGGAATTTAATACCAAACATTAATTAAGGTTTCAAATTGTATACAAATGTACCTAAGATGCTTTAAGTATAAATTTATTCGTAGCACTGAAATCTCGCTTCCCTTTTGTACCTATCCGGGGCCTACGTGCAGCGTAGTATTTTCGTAGCGCTTCGTAGCAAGCGCGTAGCAGATTCGTAGCACGCTCGTAACTTGCATTTTGGGTATAAATAGAAGTTATTTGAACATTGTAAACGTGTGAGCTCCTCGTACTTAAGTCACTGGACTTGCATAAGTTACATGCACCGTGTACAAGTACGATTACAAACTGGCGTCATAATGTCAGTCACGTATTTCGATTGGTCGGTTTGAATTTAGCCCTCGTTGTGTTAGTTCGGATGTCATCGTGTCGGTTAGAATGCGGTGTTTTGTCCCGTGTTCGTTCAGTACGATAATGTGCGGTGGCCGAATTCACGTGAGTTGGGGTTTTCAAATGATTTTACTGTTTTGTTTTTAGACATGTTCGTTTTGTATTTCCAAACCATAAATAAGTACATGGATAGATTAAGCTACAAACGGAATACCTTAAGTAATGTATGTTTTCTGAGGACAGGACTTCGAGGAAAAACAAAATCTTTTTCCTTTTTCTTTCTTAGATCAAGTGTCCAAAAGTCAAACAGTACACTTATACATAAAATAAAAGCTTTTCGTCCGGAGATCGTTTCACGAGAACAAAAACACAGCGTAACTGAACGTTAACTAAATAATGTTCATTACGTATTAATGTTCAATTGGTATGTTTTACGCAGGGCGCGCGCTGTGACCGCGCGGACCTCGAGGGAAATCAGTCTGCGATCCTCTGAGCCTACACTATACCATACTTTACCTGTTTGAGTAAACCTTACGAGCATTTTTACCATTCTACATTACACCTACATGTTTCCCATCCAACGTACAAGGCTTCCTCCCCAATCGGCTTATCGTTTCATCGACATTCCATAACGAGAATTGGACCACTTTTAATTTGCTTTCAAATCAAATCAAATTATATTTGGCTTTAATCATTGGGGAAAAAATCAACCGAGGGGAAAAGCATTAGCCTATAAATGAAATGGGAATGCCCTTTTAGGTTGAAACCCTGTATTAGAAAAGCCTGAAATTGGTATAATTATTCGAGTTTTTCGTGAACTTTTTTCTATCATTACATTAGCTTTTAGACGTCTGTTGCGGGAAACCTTTCTGGAGTTATTCTCGGGTATCGTAATTAGAATGCCGGGAGCATGTTTTTAAACAATTACGTGATCTAGGTACAGACATGAGTAATGTGTGTATTTGCTCGGCTGCCGGCGTCCTAAGCACTAAGTGCATTATCTACACCAACGTTCGGTAAACAATGGTTCATGGGAAACATAATTCATTCTCCAGTCTACTTGCGTCTATATCCACAATGCCGTGACCATCGATTGCTGTGTTCCGTAGACGTGGGACCGCGTTGCCATAACCGTCAATGTAATGACTACATCATTGTTAGTAGCGACACCTAATCGACGCCTACTAGAATTGAAAGCGGTAGACAAACGATGCACGCTGCATGCTGAGTGGTGGTTATGGAGCATATGTGTGGGAGTCCGATCGATAAACTGAGCAGGTTGAGCTAAGCATAGCTAGTACGTTAATAAATTATTCTCTCGATCCTCTCGATCCTAACTCGACTGTATGCCTTTCGAAAAGTTGGCGAATATTTTTGTCGTGAGAAGTAAAAGCGAGATTAATTATTTGCATGGCGCTAGCATATCTAAATCTAAATATATAAAAGAAGAAACTGACTGACTTACTGACTCATCTATCAACGCACAGCCCAAACCGCTGGGTCTACAGATTCCAAATTTGGCAAGTAGGTTCCTTATGTAGTCTAGGGGTGCACTAAGAAAGAATTTTGTGTGAATTTTGAAACGGGGATCCAAAGTTTGTATGGGGAAACAAGATTAGTTAGACTATTTAATTCGAAACTTCACAGGAGTGCTCCTATAGATAAATGAGTAAAAACGGGTTTCAGGTTTTTTCAGAATTCAACCCGTAAGAGGGGGATATGGGGTGACAAAGTCTAAAAATCAATGCACAGCCAAAACCGCTGAGTCTAGAGATTCCAAATTTGGCATATACTCGTAGATTCTTTATGAGGTTTAGGGGTGCATTAAGAAAGGATTTTTCAAAATTCACCCCCTAAGGGGTTGAAACGGGGGTCCAAAGATTACATGGTGAAATAGGATTAGTTAGACTACTTTATTCGAATCTTAACGGGAGTACTCCTATCGATAAATGAGTTAACATTTGTGTTTCAGGTTCCATCAGAATTCAACCCCTAAATGGGGAAATGGGGTAACAGAGCCTGAAATTCAACATAGGTATTGTTTTTATGGTGATTTGGGTCGGGTGTATTACAAAAACAACGATTTTATGATTTAATGTGGCAGACCTGAAATACAACATTCCCTGTTGGGGTGCGATGGGGTTGAAATGTCTAAAAATCAATATACCACTAATATACCGAGATTATCAGGGATGCTGATTACGAAAATGGCATTTATTTTGAGATCCATGTGATAATGATTGTGATTACGATGATGATGATTGTGATAATGATGACGATGATTGTGATGATGATGATTTTGATTACGATGATAATGATTGTGATTACGATGATGATCATTGTGATAATGATGGTAATGGTAATTTTTTGATGGTGATTGTGATAGTGACGGTGATTGTGATGGTGATAGCATTGGTTGTGATAACGAGGATGGAGATTGTCATGATTATGATTGTGATAAAGATGATAATGATTGTGATTACGATGATAATGATTGTGATAACGATGATGGTGATTGTGATAGCGATTTTGATGGTGATGGTGATTGTGAAAGTGGCGGTGATTGTGATGGTGATAGCGATGGTGATGGTGATTGTGATTGGGATTGTGACAGTGATGGTGATTGTGATAATGATGAAGATGATTGTGATTACTATGATAATGATTTTGATATCGAGGATAGTGATTGTGACACTCAGTTTGGTAAAATCATATTTGAGTGATAGACACCAACATGTTCAAATAAATGGTGTTAATTCAAAGGGTTTAAAAGTAAAAATGGGGGTTCCGCAAGGCTCAATATTGGGTCCTTTCCTCTTTCTCGTGTATATAAATGATCTACCCTATTTATTGAAAAACCAAGCTCAAAATATGGTGTTGTTTGCTGATGACACTTCCCTAATTTTTAAGATAAATAGACGGGCCCAAAATCTAGATGACGTGAATAATGCCCTACTTCAGGTCCATAAT
Organism: Xestia xanthographa; assembly: GCA_905147715.2. NCBI lineage: Eukaryota > Metazoa > Arthropoda > Insecta > Lepidoptera > Noctuidae > Xestia > Xestia xanthographa. The sequence continues at coordinate 28,495,083 of LR990641.1, forward strand.
TGGTTCACAGCAAACAATTTGGTATTAAATGAAAAAAAACTAAATGCATAAGATTTGCCTTACCCAATGTTAAGAGTAGTGATTGTGAAATAATGTTGAATAAAGAGAAACTTGAATTCGTAGATAAAAAGGTTTTCCTGGGGATTACGCTTGATTCAAGGCTACAATGGGATTCACATTTAACATCCCTTGCGCCCGCGGCTAAGTTCAGCAGCATACGCTATTAAAAAATCTGTCAATTTACTGATGTAGATACCGCTAGACTGGTCGATTTTAGTTACTTTCATAGTATAATGTCTTATGGCATTTTGCTATGGGGACGGGCTGCAGATATTGAGTCTATATTTATTCTGCAAAAAAGGGCCATCAGAGCCATATATAATCTTTGTAGGCGCGATTCTCTAAGGGAACTGTTTAAAGATATTGGCATCATGACGGTACATTGTCAGTACATCTACGAAAACATAATGTACGTCAGAAAAAATCTGCATCTTTTTGGTAAAAGAGGTGACAGACATAAATAGAGTACTAGAAATAGGGACCAACTAGTTCAGCCAGGCTTCAGACTCGCTAAAGTAGACTCATCTTTCATGGGGTACTGTTTCAGATGCTATAATAAAATTCCACAAAGTATTCTTGAACTGAATGAGACGAAATTTAAAACATGCATCATACGCACACTATGTAAGCAAGCTTATTACAAGTTGGGCGATTATATCGCTGATAATAATGCGTGGCTCAATGCTGGTCCTGCTCCACATGGACAGGGGCGCATAAATAGATAGCATTACATATAATTGTTGGAGCTGCTGAAGATTGTACAACTATTTTTGCATTGTATAGATTCAATCTCTAGTATTATATAATCGCATAGCCAATATTGTGTGAGTACTATGTAAAGCTATCATTCACTGGAATCCTACGTCTTTTCTTGACTTGAATGTGCCCTGGCAGTTGAGAGTATGTCATGATCACTCTAATGTCTCGCTGATGGTGGCGCGTGTGTCCGATCATTTGGTTCCCTACAAAATGGTAGAGTTAAATGGTGCTGATTCATGCGTTGTTGTGACTGGTCATCTCTTAGTTGCCGTGGCTTATTTTAATGTTTATTTTTGAATTGTTAATTTTGTTTTTACTATGGACACTTTTAACGTGCACATCTTGCTACATTGTTCTCACATAATATACCATCTCAACACGAATGATGTAACCAAGATTTTGTAACAATTTTTTGATTTAAAAGAGTGTCCATGGAGTTTCTTGCCCGTTCTTCTCCATAGAGATCTACGTTAGGGAATGGGCAACTACAGTACTTTCACAGTTTTTATGTCTTGTGACTGGGACTGTAGCTACATTTAATTTTCATCTTTGTTTCGACAGTTCAAAAGTGCCTGCAACTGGCCTACTTGAAATAAATGATTTGATTTTGATTTTTGAATTGTAATAATATTGGTGATTGTGATAATGATAGTGATTGTGATAATGATGATAAAGATTGTGATTACGATTACAATGATTGTGATGACGAGAATGGAGATTGTGATGATGATGATTGTGATAACGATGATAATGTTTGTGATAACGATGATGGTGATTGTGATAGCGATTTTGATGGTGATGGTGATTGTGATGGTGATTGTGTTGGTTATTGTGAAAGTGGCGGTGATTGTGATGGTGATAGCGATGGTGATGGTGATTGTGATTGGGATTGTGACAGTGATGGTGATATTGATAATGATGAAGATGATTGTGATTACTATGATAATGATTGTGATATCGAGGATAGTGATTGTGATAGTGATTGTGATGGTGATTGTGAAGGTGATTATGATTGTGATAGTGATAGTGTTGGTGATTCTGATAATGATAGTGATTGTGATAATGATTGTGGTTGTGATAGTGATGGCGATTGTGATTAACATGACAGTGATTGTGATTACGAGGATAATGATTGTGATTACGATTATAATGATTGTGATGACGAGAATGGAGATTGTGATGATGATGATTGTGATTACTATGATAATGGTTATAATTACGATGTTAATGACTGTGAAAATGATGATAGCGATTGTGATAACGATGATAATGATAATGATAACGATGATGGTGATTGTGATAGTTATTTTGATGGTAATTGTGATAGTGATTTTGATGGTGATTGTGATGGTGATTGTGATAGTGATTGTGATGGTGATTGTGATGATGATTGTGATGGTGATTGTGATGGTGATTGTGATGGTGATTGAGATAGTGATGGTGATTGTGATTGTGATAGTGATGGTGATTGTGATAATGACTGTGATTACGATGATAATGATTGTGATAACGATGGTGGTGATTGTGATAGTTATTTTGATGGTAATTGTGATGGTGATGGTGATTGTGATAGTGATTGTGATAGTGCCGGTGATTGTGATAGCTACAGTGATGGGGATTGTGATGGTGGTAGTGATGGTGATTGTGGTAATGATGGTGGTTGTGATAGTGATGGTGATTGTGATGATAACAATTGTGATGATTATGAAATTTGGCACATAGATAGTTTATAACCTGGATTAACATGTAGGTCACTATTATCCCTTTAGTTTGATCCAGCGGGACAGTGACCGAACTTCACGCGGGCGAAGCCGCGGGCAACAGCTAGTTTAATTATATTATTTTACTAGCTAACCCGCGCAACTTCGTCTGCGTCACATAATATAGCTTATAACATGTCCTTTTGTGAATTCCTTGGCGGAGGCGTATGTCCAGCAGTGGACGTTTTTCGGCTGAAATGATGATGATAATGAAAGCCTTCCTTGGTTTACAAAGAACATTTTTGCTGAATTTCAATTCAATCGATCCAGTAGTTTTGGCGTGAAGCCGTACCATACACTCAGACAAACAGACAAAATTCTAAAAAGTCACTTTTTGTCATCAGTTACGTTTTTCTAACAAAAGCCACTTATTTTTTCTTGAACATTCTCAATGTACAGTTTTTCTTTTGTTACTGTTTTATTATACGTATAGATGTTATTTTTCATGATCTCAATTCTGTTCCTTTATTGAATGGTAATTTATTGTTTCTTTGACTGTCGATGCGTAAATCAAATAAGAAACTATTTTTGTTGCAGTGGTTTGGTACAGTCGTACGTGCATGGTGCAGTAAGTGTTAACAAAACTAGTATAAACTGGCCTTCTATTGGAAACCCCTCCTATACTAGTCCAGTTCAAGTTTCAAAAGTTGCCACCGATGTATGGACATCCGTATCCCCCCAGTTTTATTTATGATAATCTGTAATTAACAGACAGGCACGGGAAATTTCGAATAGTACTTTTGGTATTTACGGTCAACATATGCGATGATATAAGCCAACTATTTAACGTCTGACTGCCTGTACGTAGTTCATCATACACATCACAAGTGGACAGTCCTAGCTGAAGCTTTTGACTACTTTCAACAATTCTTAAGCCTTTCTACTTTAATTGTTATTCCTGTAGATATTGCTAGGGAATGTAGTTAAAGCAAAGTGGGTAAGTACGAGTATTCCCGCACACGTTACCTTCGTTTGCGGGTTATTCGCATACAGTGCAAGACATTTGAATGACCCGTGCCGTTAAATTATTAAAAACGGCGGCCTAAAAAGGAGCCTACGGAAGAATGAAAGAAAATTCAATGCATCTTGGCTGACATGAAACTCAACTTAACCCATATGTCTCAACCTTTCTAAAGTAGGTACTTACATATAGAATGATACGTCTCAAAGCTCAACACAAACTTTTTGCTACAATATCTGACGAAGTCGACGAGTCTCCATGTTTTGTAACGAACGAGTCACTTGTGTAATGAGACTCATAAACTTAATGTTTCGGTGACATCTCGGAAGAAAAGTATGCATAAGAAACGGGCGAAGTGAAATTAAAAATTCTTCTACAAACATTTGTTTTCATTTAGTAGTGACAAAAATCCAGTGTTAACTTATGATTGTGGGCTTGATATTCGGTCGTTACATCCATGCCTACGTTTTTTAAATTTTTTATTTGCGACTTATGTAAAACCGGCCATGTCAGAGTCGGACTCGTGCACCGAGGGTTCCGTATAAACTTGTAGATATCTAGTAATTAAACTACATATTTGCGGTTTTCACATTTTTTCCTTCACATGTGCTGTAATACATTGCTTCTTGCCAAATTTCATGATTCTAGGACAACGGGAAGTTTGACTTTCTCACAGCTTCAAGAAACTGTAGACCTGAGTATTTGATTTTGATTTCAACTCGATACCTCCACGTGTTCCCGAGATAAAGGGTATTGACAGACAGACAGACAGACAGACTGACAACAAAGTGATCCTATAATGGTTCCGTTTTTAGGGTTCCGTAGTTCTGACAAGGAACCCTTATAGTTTCGTCATGTCCGTCTGTATGTCTGTCCGAGGGTTTGCTAATAGACCGTTAGTACGGGAAAGCTGTAATTTTGTAGGTGTATGAATATCAATTACGCCGACAAAGTGGTAAAATAAAATTTAGAATATATTTTTTTCTGGGTAGCTCTTCTACATGTGAAGTGGGGATGGTATCGTGGAATAGGTCTTTTAAAATGACTTAGGGGTTTGTAAAACTATTTTTGATTTAATGCTCCATTTTCGAAATATTAAACTTTAAAGTGAACATTTTGTTCCAGCAGGGCGCCCCCCCCTAAAAGCTTATCTGCTGGCTTGAAAAACCTGGAAAAATTAATGATGATAGTGCATTTCTTGAACTCTAACGGAAAACTATAGCATTTGAGATAACTTCATCAGTTTAGCAGTAATAGTTGTTGAACTTGGGTGTTTCATCATTTTGTACCAAATACAAAATCCTTGGAATAAATCCTTTAAAGTGACTTAGATGAAGTAGCTGCTTGAATATAACGGGCTACTACGGCACCTTATACTGCGCGTGGCCCGACACGCACTTGGCCGGTTTTTCCTTTTGAGGTACGGAACCCTAAAGATACAATTTAACAAACCGATAGGAATTCCCAAAGTCAAAAATTACCAACTTCCATACTAACATTAAAATCCTATATGGTTGTAACTCCACGTTCATAATCATCAGCAAAATATTGACGACAATACGATTAGATCCATTTTGAAATTTGATTGGATGTAAGGTAATTACCAAATCACTGCTATTTTGATTGCAATTCTGTAATTAAAATAGCAATCATCGATTGTGGCATGATTTAGTGGGGAATAATTGACAATTTCGATTGTAGGTACATATTTCGTGAAGCCGATTATTTGGATCCGTGAGCGGGATTCCCATAATGATCTAATACTGATTCAGAGTGATTAGGATTATCTAAGTTAGCTGTTGATTGTTTTGTGATGGTATAGGGTAAACTTAATGAGTTGTTTTGATAACTCTGTAGGGAAAAAGTCTAAAATTGTAGCTGAGTGTTTACATACTCGTAGTATTTTGAAACAATCATGATGATGGACACCAAATACACCAGATACGGAAAATATGTACAGTAATTATTTGACTTGCCAAAATAATATAATTAGGTACTACGAGTATTTACTTACATGATGTATAATATCGGTGGCAGCGTAAAAACTTTCATGGGGGTCCGGCCGTTTCATCATGTATGGGCGCGGGAACTCCGTGTCTTCACAGATTTCTGCACGAAAAACAAACAATCCGTTTACAATGTGTTATTTATAACCGTGGGATTCTAGGTATCATAGTATGTTTTGTTGGACGTAGGTATGACACGAATATGTAACGAAAAAAAAGCTGCCTGTCATTCCTATCTCATCCTGTTTCAGTGGCATAATGGAGCGTTCACATCGCGCCACGGACGGACGCTCCCGTCTCGACCGTCACTCAAAGTCACGGATAATTCGTATTTTTGACCAAAAACCCGTCACTATTTTCTCCACCGTATTCTCCCGAAGATACACGAACCCGACCTATTATCCTGTGCTCGGGGCGCATCATCTTTTCAATATGGCTACGGAACAATGGCCGGCTTTCCGGCCGGACGTCCGGCCGCCCGTAATGGGCACGTATCTTGAGTTTTCTTTTAAAGGGGCTCAGTGTCAAAATGTTCGAATTTTGGACTGTTCAAATGTTTGTGGCTGAAGTTTTTTTTATTCATGTTTATTTTCAGGATTTCAACTTTTATAGATAGTCTTCTCGGTTTGGTTTACTTGGTTACTCTCCAAGGCAAATTGTTAAAGTGAAAATGAAATATCGCTAAAGATAGCAAACTTTCAAAACTTGTGGAAAAAACTCGTTATCTAACATCAGATAGCAATCCCAAGCATTTTCCTCAACATTCATCAGAAAGTCGCATTTATTTTCTAAAAAATGTATAGTTAAAAAAATCATTAGCTCGTTTAATTTTCAAGCTATTCGTGTAGAGTCTTCGGTATAGGAGCGAGAGAAAAGTAACAATCTAGGGGCAAGTGCACTCGTAAACCTAACGAGTGCAGTCGAGTGGCGAGTTGAGTGTCGCAGGCGAGCTAACTAGCGCCAGTCGGAAAAAACACGGCCACAAACACGGCGTGTTGGGGACATGTCAAAAGCGTTATGCGATATTTTCGAACAATTAATGTTTTTGCATCTATTTACTAAAAGATTTTAATTGCACTTTCATTCATTAGGGCTTCTGGATTAGACACAGGTGTTCACCTGCAAGTGTGTGGCTAAGGATGCATACATATATTCTGCATGAATATTGATAGATAATGCCTATGTTGGACCAAGGAGTGTAACCGTCATTGACAATGTAACATCTAAAGTTATGTATACGAGTATGTTTAGATATATTCACAAGGGGATCAACCCTTGTTTATTGAGCAAAAAATTGCCCGATAGTAGTTTGTTCATTTGTAAGAGCAGATATTTACAATTAGGGTCAGCTCTCTGTGGATTTAATATCTCCGACTTTATTGTACTTTACAACTCCTGTGTCGGATATATTGTTTTATCTTTTTCTTTCTTGTACATACATAGATTTACGCTACGTCACGTACCGAATATATTGCTGTTTTAGTAGTATTGTTTAAACAACAGTGTTGATTTATGGCCATTATACATATACAAGGTTTTTTATATTTATACGACGATAGTTTACAGAGCTGAAGTTGTAGTTTTCTTTGAGTATCGGAGACGAAAAAGACAAATATGTTTTCTATATCTCACAAATGTGGTCATATATCACGTGTTATGACACAAGTTTGTGAAACTATTGGAGCACTAATAAAATACAGTCACATTTCTACTTGGGGAAGTAGGACTCAAACTTGGATGATTTGTAAGCTGAAGACGCGCACATCGGATAGAAGTAATGTCATTGGTGGAAATAATGCGAGACTCACCGTTATACTCATGCTGGTCGTGAGTTTCTCTTTTGTCACGGCGTCCCAGGGTCTCCCTCCATATATTGTAGGGCTCCCTATAATCCTCGTCGACGACTGCCGGCCTGCACACAAACAATCTACTTTATGATCTCGTACGAGTGTTTAAAGTTCCCCCGAAGCCCGACTAATTGAATTACTTTTGTTTTTTTTTTAATTTGTGAAATGGTTTGTTGCCCCAATATTTCTGATGCAGGGCATGATTCAACAAGGCTTTATTCGTTAGCGATACAGCTGTAGGCCGATGGAGGCTTTATTGTATGTTTGTGGATTACATCCCCTTTTTACAAAGACTGGACTTAGCTAGGTGATTTATGATTTTATCTCAAAGTCGACTGGACATTGAACGCTGATTTATGGCAATTTTGTGAGTATTGGTCAGAAGTGAACGTAAGAGATTTTTGATTAAGGGCGCTAAAACCAAGTTTTTTTTAATCTTATACGTTTTACATGGTGCGGAGAAATAAACAAGATCAAGATCCTGAAATGGTTAAATCATTAGAAATTTACCGTAACATATGTATAGGCGGACAGTTAGCGAGTGCGAGTGCAAGTCTGGGAGCTCGTCGATTGTTCCTAGAGCTCGAACTGTGTCGCAGGGATGGGCAGAACGGCTTCTTCAGCATATTCGGGATGCGGCGACGGGTCTTCTTGGTGAGTAGGACCACGGTGGCTGCGATGAACGCCCCACCACCTACCAGGGCACCGCAAGCCAGGCCCACAGAAACCCTCAGAGACGAGTTTCTCTTCTTCCTTGAAGATGGCGGAGTATCAGTCCTATAATACTCCTCAAGGAACTCCGCTGATGTGTTCACCCATGTTGGAACTGTTGACAAAAAATAAAATAAATGATCACTGGGATCATTTGAATGAAGCCATCTGCCAAGGTCGCTTTCATCTTCCACGTAATGGTAAAACAATGGAGGGAAATGAATAGATGTCGGGTCCAGGACTAATTGTTGTTTTATAATGGGAGGGAATTTAGTAAGAAATGTCGCTCGCGCCCCGATGGATTCAATCCCTAGCTTGGGTCCTTTTTTTTAAGGTAGTTAAACACTATTAAGTACACCATTTAATTTTTGACGTTTTCTTAGATTTGATTTATGCGGTACTTTTAAACAAGTGGACTGATGAAGTCGAATGCGTCATTATTTTGTTTCGAGTACTTTAATGGACTTCAAGTAACAAACAAAACGAAGTGGAATCAACAACAAAACAAATTCGTTTTTTGCATTGAGATGCAAAAAACATGGTTATATGAATTTTGAGCACACAACTTGCTTCATGTGAAGTTGTAAACTGCCGGCTTCGAATTTTACACAAATTCGGAATTAGGTCGAATTGTACAGCGGCTCACAACTGGGTCTAAACTAAAACTGAGGTAAACGAAAATGGCGACCTGCCAGTGTAAGGTGCCAAGAGCCAGTTAATTCTGTGCTAATTTCTAATTGTACATTTAATGAAGTGTATCTCAGAGTTGCAGGTTAGGAAACCAATTGGAGCTCGACTTGTGGAAACAGACTCCGGATGCTGTAGGTATTGTTGTATTGAACTTTAATGGAATGTACGTGAAGTTTTAAGATGTATTAAGAAATTCGGAGAGACTGTAAGATAAGTTATGTTCTATAAAGTTTTTGTTTACTATTTTTAGTTTCACAATAAAATAACTTTGAATTTTAAAAGATTTCTCTGGCTGCTATAGTTTTTGCAGAAAGATTATGTTTGCTAAATATTAATTGAACCTAAATAACGACCTGAATTCCTTTTTGATACTTGTTTAATTGTACTTTGATATTTTTATTTGATTTCCATTATAAAGTTAGTGTGTAAATAATGGAAATGTTTATGAATTGAATTGAATTATTATCACTACCTAAATATAAAATAGTATTGTACAAAATTTTATTTACCTTAATTTTCGTACAATTTTTCTCCGAAAGTGTGTCCGGTTTTGTATCACAATATAGCAAACCCACATCCACGCTAATATTGAATTCACAAGGCCTCCATATATATTACCTAACGTATTTACTAATGGATTGCGTGTCTCGAATATTTTTGTTCAAATATAAAAGCGTTTATGAAAACTTCGTTTGACGTACATAAATGTAATTTATACGTTTAGATGGTTGCTTTGTGTTCTCGAGTGAAATTACGAAACTGATACTTTTGGGTAAGTGTGATTTCCATGTCGAAAATTTTTGTAAGAGAAAACGTAGGCACTTCCATTATTTATTTATACGTTAATGTATGTTTATAAATATAACGCGAATTTATGTTTTGATATAAATCGTACCCTATAAAGGGTGTAAATAGACTCTTAACGAAACTGAAAAGCACTTATTCTCCTCGTCACTGCGATCATATTTTTAATTTTTTTTATACATGCCTGGGGACATTCTAGTTATGAAGATATTGGGGGTCAAAGTTCCAACTTAATCACAAGTTTTTTTTAAAATACATCTTATTAATGTTTTAACTTTACTTTAAATACTTTCATGGCCCGTTTACTACTCAATGCATCCATTAGCACAATGTGTTGAATGCGTGACATTGAGTTTTACCGTAAAGTGTGATTTTTCCCCCAAAAAAAAGTAGTTTCCCAGCAATAATTTTTGCGTAAAGTTAGTTAGTTTGATGTACAGTAATATTGGTTGACGACTTCGTGAAGGGTCTGTTTACACCCTGTATACGTTACCAGGACGACGTTAATTTATTTTCAATACACTTCCTCGAAAACTGGTCCATAAGGCACTACGATTAGGTACAACATGCAATGTATTTCACACGCGTGCGATTTTTTCCACTTTCCCGCACGTGTGCGGGAATGAAAATTGCCACAGATAACCTACCTATACTTAGTCCAAATTGGTTTAATGCCTATAGTTCGAGGTGAATGTTTTTTTTTTATTTCGCTAAAGCACTACGCGTCTTTACGGCATACATATTTTTTGAATATTCAAATTGTGTTAATAAATAGAATATCATAGATAAACATGATTATTAAAAACCAATAGTTACTTTTATACACAAATTGACATTTATTGGTGTTCTGAATTCAAAAATATAAAATAAATCTATTTTTTATATTAGGCTGTTTAACGGCTTCATACCTTTGCCTCTCCTTCAACCTGGCGAAAGCAAAGCGCGAGAAAAAAAAGAAAATTAAAATCATAGTTTCATAGTTCGTGACAAAAATATTTTTCGTTATTTTATTTTATTTCTTCAAAAGTGTATTGAAAAACGTCGTTTGATACACGTGGACATTTGTTATTGCAATTCTCGGCTCAAAAACCTAAGTTATAATTTCGATGAAAGTTATAATTCCGCCTCGATTGCAATAAGAAACTTTCTCCACTTGTATCAAAATGTACTATTATACTTTTGCTCCTTACATATTTTTTTGTTTTTTATTTGTAAACATTTTTAACAGTCAATTAATTAGGACCCTAAATACTATTATTGCCTTAGAGACTGATTTCAAATCGAACCTTTCCTTATAAAATTATGCTAATTAACCAACGATTTTTAAATTAAGCTCACCAAAATATTACAATAAAAGATATTAAGTAAGAAAATTTTACTTTGGGCAGTTAAATCCCACCCGTGTTGAGAGGTCAATGCCCTCCCGAGATCCTAGTTAGACCGAGCAAGCCAGCGAAATAAGATAGGTATTCTTTAAAATGAAGGTGGAAATAAAAGACCGCGCTACGTAAGTAACAAGCTAAAAAGATGCGGTTATCATGGACGTAATACCCTAGTATTATAATTTTTTACTTAAGTCTGTAGGTACCTCTTTATATTTTGGCTTTTTTTTTTGTCTACAATGTTTTACCTCTGTAATAATTACCGCGTATACTTTTGTGTTGCTTGTTAATAATTTATTTTATGGATCAACTTGATTACTTTTACAAAATAAATTCATACTTATATCCTTTTGTGTGTTTGAATTTCGTAACTATTCGGCTTCTATCAAAGTGAATTTAACGGTGTATCATTCAAGTTAATTCACTCATTCATTGTAGCGGATCAATTTGTAAAGGAAACCTTAATACGTTACTACCGACGACGTTCAAAGTGGCATCGACAATTGAATGTTTAGCGGACAAAAGGCAGACGGTACATTATATTCCATTTCGGTAATTAGACACGTATCACGATACTTGTACGGATTCCTAATTGGGGCAGATTAGGAATAATGATGATTCAGAAACCCCCACACCGCTCCATAGCTGGCGTAATTATGTCGAAAACTTCGCGGTGGCACCCTCAGGTAGGTAGAGAGTTAGGTAGGTGCCCCACGACGTAACCCCATGTTATATTATACCAAGAAGATATTTCACCATAACGTTTATATGAGAGTTTATAGTTACCTGCCCTCTGATAAAAATACCAAGATCAATTTTCCCTTTGACAAAAATCTCACTTTTCACTTCATATAAGTGGATTAAACTGAAATTAAATCTCAATTTTATAAAAGTTCGCCTTTGTGAAGTTGAACAGTACTACACATTCTGTTCAAAAGGCCGCCGATATTACTCAAAATCCATTTTCATTCGGAAACCATCTGGGAGAGCGCGCGACGCGTCGCGGCCTCCTCAAGATATAATTGGGGGAACGAAATAATCCAGATCAAAGATTTTCTTTAATTACAAGTTCTTCATTTAGCGGGCCGCGATTTATCACTTAAGAGGCGATTTCCTCAAAAGAGCTGTGGATTAATTAGAGAAAGATAAAATTTGTGAAATAGCCGCAGGCTTCCGAGTGCTCTGGACTGATAAGGGGCCCGATGAGGAGTAATGGATCTATTAGCACGCAGCTGCCAGGCCAGGCCAGGCCCCTACGCCCACGCGCCACGCGTCCCTGACTACTTCTTTATGTTCGCGTCAAAAATCACCCAATCATGTTTACAAATCTCCGCTTGTTCGCTTTTTACTCCAGAATAATTTCTTTGTACAAAACATTCGATTCGATAAACTGTTTCGGATTCCCGCTCGTGATTGCGCAAGATGTTTATCCCGTGAATTGAGCGCTGATTCGGACTACGCAAAATCAGCTGCGAATACCAAACAAATTATCTGCTGTTTGCGTTGATTTATTTATTTTTTAAGTAGGCACATTAAATCTACGGAGGGATTAAACGTATTTACGCACCCGTCGGCATGTTTCGAAGGTTTTGGCTTGTAATTATTAAAATGGAAAGAGTTACTCACTGGGGGTGAGTAGAATAGGTGAATTGTGTACTTACTGGATTTGAAGGTGACTTCGCTGATAAGGATCCACTCGTGTTGGAACCTGAGCTTCACCATGATATGCTTGGCGGTGCGATTCTGCAAGTCTATGTGCACCACCCGCGCGTGTTCCGACACTCTGTCCTGCTTTGGTTCGTGGGACACATAGTCTTCTTGCCAGCGCTCTCCTTCTAGTGAGAAGTATACTTCTGCTTCTTTGAACAGCTGGCAAAAGGAAAAGAACATTACAAGTTCTGAATCCACAAACAGTATGTTACCTATACCCCTTGGAAGAAGATCCTAATCACAAAATAATACAAACATTTTTTGGGAAAATTAAAACCTTGTAAGACAACACAAATCTGAACATGAGAACAATTACGAAAAAAATTGCAAAAGCTCTCGCAAGGGCTAGAAATAAGCGAGCGTTACCTGGACATCTTTGGTGAACATGTTGTTTGTGTGAAAGTCGATGTGATAGAACAGTCGGGTCTCACTGAAGTTGAACGTCAGAGTGACTTCCTCATCAGTCATCATTGTTTTATTCCATCCTACCCAACGAGATCCTGCGAAAAAATGTTTTTGTCAGATGATTGATGTTTGATAACGTCGCGAATTATTATGATTTGTTTACAATAATCAAGAGAACATATTACATTATTTTTTGCATGAGTACCATACTCGTTTTAAAATAAGGTAAGCTGAAATCACTCAACGACCCAATTCAGTTATTCTATTTTCATGTAAATACACTTTACTCCTGAATAAATCTCATTCAACAAACGGGTATGACCGATAGTTAAAGTGAAGTTTGAGGACCGAAAATTTACATACCTCTCGTGTCTAACTGGTCAGGAAGTTCGAAATCATTGGGCCCTACCAAGGAGTCCGTGATCTGACCGAGTCCATTTACTAGTCGTCCCTCTCGCAGTGTTCCGTCGTAGCCGAGGTCTTCGAACCTCGCCCCGCCGGTCATCGCCTGCATGTCCCCGCCCTTGGGTGCGGAGTACGCAACTACATCCTCTGCACAAACAACAAACAGTGAATTCACCGCCCGTTGGCGGCTTCTCATCGCACAGCACACAATAATCGCAAAAGCAGCAGAGCCACGTCGCTTTGCATAGTCGCGGGATGCGCCAGCAATTATAAACGGTTTCCCAGTGGAACTTACGTTTCCAGCGACATCCATAGAGTTCAACCCTCATGCAAGCCGTGCGAGGATGGGCTGCGAACGGAAAAAAGCGCACTTTCGATGCGACGAACGGTGCCTCAAGAGTAGATTTTCTCGGCGTGTACGTGTTCACATTTCCAGATATAAGCTGCAATATAAAAAACAAGTTTTTACTTGTTTCATATAACCGCAGAGCAGACATAAAAAAAAGGAAATTAAAAGTCCATTTATCGATTCATAAAACATTAGAATGATCACTCAGATAGACTATGAAGTTTTTTAAGTACACTTTCAGTTCGCGCCTAAGCCATTTCAAAACAAGGAAAGGGGCATTCAGCCTCGACGGACGGATGAACACTTTGCACCGGGACAGAAAAGAGATCCATCTCTGTGAAAATATTTTGTACATATTTACGACATCGGCACTACAAAGAAAATGAAATCGTTTATCTTCTTTTGTCATTTCACGTGGAGCCGCATGTTTTGTTTTAACATTTTATTTTATGTACGGCCGTTTATCACAGGAAATTGAAAAATGTAAACCACTAAAGCGGTTTGTTTACAGACTCACTGAGAGGGCTCGACATTTTTATTGTGGAGTAAGGATGTGCGACATTGGGATTGGTTCAGGTGAGCGAAACAGTTTGTCACATACTGCTTGAATGCTTCGAACGTTTTTGTGGAAAATTGTGATTTATAGCGCTCATGTGTTTTGAATTTATTTTATTTAACAAACTAAATTCTTATGTGTATTTTTGAATGATCGATAGACCACAACTATATCTACTATAGCTATATCTATTCTATGGTGGACAAGGTAAAACTCACGAACTCGAAACTAAAACTGAAAACAAAAAACACATTTCTTCAAGTCGTCACATATGTAGTGGCTGTGGCGCATACTCGTGGCGTTTGGCTGAGCGTAACCTAAGCATCCGCTCGGGGACTAATTTCATGTAACTCGAACCTTGTGTCTTCGGATCGAGCTCGAAACTTCCCTGTGATCCGAAGTATGTAAGGGAAAACTTCGAGGGCACTGATTTGTACCTAATTGCTAAGTAAATTAAATGATTTATCTAACTTTTAACGTGTTTGTTAACTGTAGCATCAAACTTTTCCAAGTTTTAATTTGGCGTTGATGTCCCAGTATTTAAGGTTCTGACTACTTTAACGAAGACAAGGACAAATAAAACGGTCCCAAATTTAATCAGCCGCCTCTAAGCCCTAAATAAAGAATTGAATTTATTCTGCAGTCTTTCGTATTTTCAAAGTTGCCTGAAAATTGTGTTTCGTAAGGAACAAAAACAAAGGCAATTACTCCACTGGCAGAAAAAAGAAAAACGTAATATTAAGTGGTCACTTACCCTGCTGCCGTTGAAATCTTTGTATTTGACCCAGCGGTTGAGTGCGGGGCGCCAGTACTCCATCGAGTAGCTCTCCACAAACTCTACTCCCACCGAGTTAGCGAACCTGCCTTGCGACTCCGAGCCAGTGATTAGATACTCGTCGCGGAGATCAAGCTCCAGAAATTGGCGGCTGCGAGGTGATATCAATCCGTTAGGGCACCACGCGCCGCCTTTGATCTCGGTCCGTATACTGCAAAGACGTGTCTCGGTTAACTTCTCCACAAAGCTTCTTTTTATTCATCACAATAAGCGAGCAACAAGTGGACATAAAGCACAGTCAAGCGTATATTTTTGTCGGTTTACCGACGATTTTGAGTTCATTTCTGTACTTAGCTAACCAATAAATGTATAAATAGTCGTTTAGCGCACGTTGGCGCATACGCAAATAAAATTAGCGTAATAGTCTCAGCAAATAGAGTAAAACATTTATTTGTGTTTCGTTTGACAAGGGAGACGGGCCGTCTGGTAGCATTTCCATTAGAATATCTTGCGCGATCACATCAGTAGCTACAGCGGAACAAAGCGCGCTAAGCGCTGAATTAACGTGGCATTTGCTAAATCGTCTCTGACCCTATGTAAAGTGGCTCAGATGATAAGGCTTCGGCACAACCGGCCCTACTTACATCTTGTTATCTTTGGGAAGTCAAGCTCCGAAAGGCTTTTGTAGGATCACGGTCGTTCCAAATTCATATGAAAATTTAATTTTCTGTTAGTGAATTTCTCAAACGCGAGTCGAGTTTTCGCGTTATTGTCTCGCTTCGGGCTTATGCGGGCTTAAGGCCCCGAATGTGGGTCCCACAGTTAATTGTTTGAGCTAAGTATGAGCGTTTTGCGGCTGGGGGATTCACAATTATTGTAACAGCTTGGCCGTATCATAGCGCTTTATTGTTGTTTAACAATGACCAGTTAAACACATTGTATCGATTAAAGGGCTATTTGTTTCGGATTTAGGGGAATGTGTGTACATTGAGAGTTGTGTCGTTGAGTAATAGCGCGTCCGCAATTGTTTTCTCAAGTAGTTGTTATATTTTCTGCGTCCTTCTATCTTCCATATGTATAAATTGGTACTTTACCGAGAGCTGAGTGGCGACACACTCTGGTCGTAGCTGGAGCTGGCTGAGAGAGATTCGTTTGAAATCAGCCCATTTTCCATGCCAAGTGGCACATGGCAGGTCCCTCCTTCGGCTGTAAGAAAAACACTATTTTAATAAAAGCATTAACGTGAAACAACTCGTTTGATTTGGGGTGAAAAGAAAACCATTCACGATTTGAAAAGAGAGGGATTTTCATTAAGACAAAGAGAATTCAAATAGAATAATAAAAAATAAACGATTCAGGTAATAAAAATAACAAATAATAATGAGTTATTATGAATAGGTATTATTGTTTCGTGTGTGAGTCGGTGGTATGTTTTTCTTTAATTAGGGTGCGTGTCGTGTTGTGGGCACGTGTATCCGGGTGCCCAGTAGTCCTGCCCGGGGCGGGCGTTCAACTATCCGGATAGTAACCATTCCTTCCGTAGTGTGTATTTTGGTGTTGCATTACGAAGTCACGATCGTGGGGTAACTGTGTGTGTTCTTTTAATTTCTGGCCCCTGTACTAAGAACCTGGCATTTGAAACGTTATTTCTTGCCTAGCAGGAACTAATACCTTATTTTTCAATTGTTTGTCTCGTTAATCTAGTGGTCGCAAACAGGGCTGTTGAAAATGAGGTCCTGGGTTCAATTCCCTGGTCGAGCAAAGTGATATTGGGTTTTTCCATCAGGAATTTCTTAGTTGTAATCTGGATTAGATAATAGTTTGGATTTGTGCCTGGTTGATGGCAATAGGTTCGCCCCTTATTACATAGGAGTTAAACATAGCTATGGCAAATTGTGGGTGTACTATTAGGCACACCTCCACCCCCTTCGGGGATAACGATTCTATGTAATGTTTTTCAACTTTACTTTATTGTAATCTTCAAAATCACAGCCTTAATTTTTCGCCAAACACCCTAACTGATATTGTAAATGTGAAAATGAAATTTGTATACATCACTCCTTCACAGCTGCACGGTCTTAAATTTATGTGACCATGACCTTCAGAACATAGGATTTCTGATTCCCACGTGGGCTAAGCCGCGTGCAAAATGATAGGTAGGTCAAGTGCCAGTCGGACTCACGCATGAAGGGTTCCGTACCATCGTAGTAGAGGAGCTCCCTTTATTTTTTTTTTTTGTTATATTGTCTACAGAACATTCTGTGAACACTATGTGAAATTTCAACTGTCTACCTATTACAGATCATGAGTTACAGCCCGTTGACAGACAGACGGACGTACGGACGGACAGCGGAGGCTTATGATTAGGGTCCCGTTACCCGAAGGGTACTAATAAAAAAAAAAGAGGCAACTTTGTGTAAGTGACCTAGCTCTGGTAGTTATATTGTAGGAGCAGTATCACCATTCGTAATACAGTCATTAGTTTCAAAATAGCCACCATATATTATAAAGTACTCTCAAAACGGTGAAGGAAAACATAGTGAGGAAACCAGCATATCTTAGGGCCAAAAAATTCGAAGACATGTGACATTTACCAATCCACACTGGGCCCGCGTGGTGGATTGTAGCCCATTCCCTCTCATAGAGAAGGAGGCCTGTATCCCAGCAGTGAGAACATAAAAAGGCTGATGATGACGATAAAGTACTGTGGAAACGAATAGGCTGCCACAAACTACCGCCTTTAGGCCTTTAGGGCATCAGATTATTACGCGATGAATTCCGAAATCAATGTGGATATAGAAAAGGTATCTAAAAGCTTTCATTTAAATTCTGACATAACATCAAGCCTGTAATCCCGGAAGGGTTAGGCATAGCTGTGCCTATAAAGCATGTTTAAGAGGACGCATTGGAAATCATGGAGTCAATGATCTCAATTTTTGTCAGTAATTACAAAACAAATGAAAATATAAGTTGGTGACCTGATAATTCATGATAAAAACCTTATTTTGTTAGTATTCAATAAATGATTAAGTAACTTTTGTAACAGAGAACAAAATATTAAACATACCTCTTTTTAAAAAGAGATTCACATGTTATGGGCAAACGGGACCAATTTCAGCCTCTTAACTTTCTCCGTAGATGAGTCTATACATACATACATACACATACACATACTCTACATACATAGATACATACTCTTTAAAATTATAGAAGGAATTTCTGAAATTATCGTTCCCAACTGAATTAAATAACAAAAACCATTTTGTCGTTTACGTCCTTTAAGTTATAAGCTAGCAATCCTCGCCCAGTCCCCCGCTCAGTCCCGAAGCGCGCGTGCCCGGTTTTAGAACGATGCGTCGCCTTAAGTGAGTCCTATGCAATACGGGCGAGCCAATTGCCAGCAACCTAAGTACCGGAATCATCACCATCTTCCTGCCCTCATCCCATGTTACTTGTGGTCGGCGCAACACGTTTTCTTCTTCCATTCTCCTCTATCAACCGTCACACAATCATTTACACCTTTTTCCCTCATATCATTCCTCACACAATCCAACCTAAATACCGGAATGTTACTCTGAAATTCTTGATGGAAACCTCAATAACAATTGGCGCAACCTGGGAGTCAAACCTTAGACCTAATGTTTAGAAGTAGTGTTAGCGACCACTAGATTAAAGAGGAAATAGAAAATTAACTTAATTGGTTTTTCTATATCCACATCAAGTTTTACAGTATTTTTTTTAAATTATTTCATGTTTAAACCTATAATCAAATGCTTAAAAGGTACTTAAAATGTTATTCGTCGCTTTTCCAATTAGGCAATTATCGGGAAAACTTTTGTTACATTATAATATTCGTAATTAGGCTGGGATTACCAATACACTGAAATATTATATCCTTGCTAATAACTGTATTACAATGACGTGGAACAAAGAGATTTGGTTATGCACGGGATAAAAGCCTCGATCTTTACAACCCTAAGGGTTGAATTTCCTATGGGGTGCGGGAGCTCCTGTCACCGGTTAGTGAGTGTGCACCCTAAGGGTTCTTAAACTTGTCTTTGTTAAGAATCATATGTTATCTACAGGATTATTTTTCGTTTTGGGATTATTCATATTTTTGAGGACGAGACGAAGAAAATTTTCCATCGCCTCTTTAAGTTTTTAAATATCTTATTCCCCATAAATCTAGATGGAGACCTTGAAACTTCAAAAGCTGAGATCAAGGTTCTCATGGGCATTCCCTACGGAGAAGACCCGGTAAGATACTCCACTAACCCCATTTTATTTCTGCATTTAGATAAGTCGCAATTTAGTTTTTAAAATCCTTCTCAGGTGTACTGGTAACACGAATCGGATATAAACAGCCCAAAATACTTTAATAGAACATTATTAAACATAATACATATTACATCCAAGGATTTTATCGTAACACTCTTACGGAAGCCCAAATAATAATACAGAGGGGAAATAAGTGTTATTTAAAACCTAGCAACAATATAATATTAAATTTACTCTACCATAATAATGTCTATACGTTTTGATGCCAGGAAAGACGTTTATTTCGTATAAGGTGATATTTATTCATTCAAAATATTAACACAGTTATGAGTACATTAGAATTCTGGGCACATCATGAATATTAGAATAAGTGACGAGCGCAAGTAAATTAATCTAAATTATGTGAAACAATGGAGGTGAAGACAGACGTTTTATTTTTTCTTGAAATTGAATGTGGAATATTCATTAGAATCATGTGAAAGATTTGTTGTTATTCAATCACGTTTATACGACTGAATAAATTTTGATAGCTCAAAAATAAACTATATCCTAGATTAGAATATAAGATTTTTATCCAGATACATCAAAAAGTTTCCAAAGATTTGAGTAAGTCCGAGGGTAACAGCTAGCTTGAACAATATTGATTTATGCCTATATTTTTTCAAAGGAGTAGGGATTATAGGTAAGGGTGGGCCAGTACCCCAATTTTTGTTTATTTTCCTGCTTTTAATAAAATGAAAATACAATACACGACGCCGGTGAGGCACAAAGGGACAAATTCAAATTCAGATCTGCGGACGGCATTATTTTAACATATATTATGCGTATATATTTATTTTTTCTAACTTTCTACTCTTTTTTGTGGAAAATCGTATTTAGAGATACTTTGAAATTAAACGTTTTTTGTCCGGCATAAGTGACGAGCTTGGCAATTTTATTTCAGCTTGTATTTTTGTAACAAGTCGGTGTTTGATAAAGTTACTTCCACTTTCCCAATTCGTCTTAATACAATTATTCACAGGCACCATGTTATAATTAAATTGAAATATCATTAGGTACAGATTACGAGTATTGTAATAAATTCAGCTTCGGTTAAAGTTCAGCAAACAATAGGAAACATTAACGAAGAAACTCTATTCTAGTGTAACACAATACATTAAGAACGTGGGGCATGTTTGGAAAATTCAAATGTCTGTTATGATAACATGTTTATTTTTACACGCCAGTTCAAATAAATAGCTTCCTCAGTACTGTATACGTGTGAAAGGAATACGTTCATATTTCTTTTATATACGATACGTCATAAGGAAAAAAACAACAAAAATAATGAAGACGATGTTAAGCTTTTGCAATAACAGCACTGTTGGTAGGATTTCAATATTTTTTTGTTTTAAAGCAGTTATTCGATTTTTACTATTATGTAGTAAGATACGAGTTAAAATTGACGGCCCATTTGAAAGATATTTTAATTACATTAAAACGGCTCATTTGTTTTTTTTAGATATTTTACCAAAGTTCCTGCCATTTCCATCATGGCCTAACCTTTGGAACTGAAGCATAGCAAGCCAAGACTCTTTGTGGCAGAGATTCAAATGCCATTTAAATTCCGTAACAATGAGTTCTAACAAAATTACCATATTGTCATTTTTTACCACATTATTAATGTTGAAAACACATAGGTTCAACCAGCAAGATTATTGAAGGACGTTCGCGTTCCCCTTAATCTGACAAACAGGCATGTGAGGGATGTGCACCTAATCCAGAGAATCGCGGGCACACGTGATAAATTACTCGAGAACAAATTACGTGAAACTGCTGTGAGTAAAACAAACAATTTATTAAAAAGACAAATGAGCCGGCTCCGTCGCAACGTGGTTTAATTATTACATGATAATACTTGTCAAAACTGTTGGCATATTTGTACGAAATGTTTACGTGGGTGATTGATGAATAGTGAAAGATGTTGTTGTATAAGTATACGTGAAGCTATCTTACAGAACCCTAATTTATTATTCCTAGACTGTGATACAACGGTACCAGATACAACAGTATTCATCAAAACGTTAACGGATATTCAATAATTATCAAGACATTGTTCAACAAACAACAGAATTGAACATTAATAATAAACTTTATGAATAGCAAGCATCAGCAAATCCAGTTCAGAATGAACTCCAGCTCGCAGCCCCTTCCCGAGGGTAAGCTAAACTTACTACCTCATTACATTAATTGCCCGTCGCAAAGGAGAATAACTATTAAAAATTCATTGTTTTCAGCCTTCCACCAAATTCACTCGAATAGCATTATTAATATTTAATTCTCCAATGAATTTATTTAAAATTCTTAACAAAATTAATATTTAAGCAGAGTGGCCCGGCCCCCCAAGGATCCTGTGCCTATTAAAAGTATATCAAGATTTTTGTTTATTCGCAGTCGTTTCGCTTACAAAGCGGCGTCTGCTCGAGCCTCGGCCAGAGGCCCCGCTGTGTGGGCCGCAGTAGAGCGCGCGTTTTGCTGAAATTCCGCGCGGGTAATGTTTCACATGGGGTATCTCGGTAAGGAGACTAGACTTGCACGCTCAGTGGTACATAAATTTTCCGTTGGTACCGCATCGGAACCGCAGTAGGTAGCAGAACGACGTCCGTGCCTCGTACGTGTTGCGCTGCCAAATAAAAATGTGGGAGGGACCTTATTTTGAACATTAGATATAGCGACTCAAATGGGGCAGCTGTTTGAATAGGTAAGTACAAGATGTGTGTACGGTAGTAACGCGACTACGCGCGTGTACCATACATAAACCTGTCTATTTATTTATGGTAACTACATATTTTATGTACGCCTGCATTATCTGGCTGATGTTATGAGATAATGTTGCCTACATTTCGGTTTCTACTCTTATTGTTTTCTTGAAATACGGATATTGTGACGTGGAACGTTAGCTCGTTGTTTATTCGGGAAGAGAGCTTAGCCAGAACATTGCCGAAACAGTACCAATCTTGTTAGTTTTGTTTGTGTAAATATAAGTTCTGCCTTCATTTTATTTACAAGGTCTACTTGTAAGTTAAATAAACAGTGCTTTTTTGGTTGGAATGGCCAACAAAGTGCGGTTATTAATATTCGCGGGATGCTGCGAAACGTATAATCGCCGGACCCACCTACATAAATAATTCATGTTGGAATTAAAGAAACTAAAGTTTCTCTCATTTTAACGAGCCACTTTAATGAAAGTGTTTGCTAAAGGAATTTATCAAATTATGCGGCAGACGTAGCGGGTGTTTATTTCTTATTTTAATACAATAAGCGGCCCCATTTATCTATAGGTCGGTTGTTATGACTCGACTTAGGGTTTTATCGCGGGCTAGTCTAGTAGGGTAAGTTTACTTTATACCTACTACAATGATATATAAACTATAGATACGTTGTCCGCACTCTAAAATGACAACATGAAATGAAGCCAATTGGCCACATCGCGCTTAGTTACGCACCAACCTGTCGCGCGACGCTACGTTTGTTTATAATTTAATAAATCCTGTGACGTGACTGAAGATGTATATTTATCTCCCTCTCGCAACAGGCATCCCGCCGTTCGGTGTCATATTTTCTTTCTCTTTCTTCACGCTTATAAGTAGTTCTAGTATTTTCGCCGTTTTTAAGCGCCCGCGATGTTGGTTCATGACGTGACGATATATAATACGTCATTGACCTACTTATTGATAAGCTTGACAGTCAAACCGCCTCATCTTTTCCCTTTCACGTAATTAACGTCAGCGTGACGTACTAGTTTTGTATTCTTATCATACAATATGTTACTGGCATGATAGAGATTGTTATTACCTACTTTTGAGCTGATGAGCCTGTTGTTTGAAGCCTTCGAGGGAATGCAGTGACGTCTCACTGTTTTGTCTCAGATTAATAGACTTTACCTTAGGGTGTAACGTTGCCTGAAAGCTGAGGCACACTGTTCATTCATAAGCCATTGTTTTTGATGAACGAATATTACAAACAGTATCAGGTATCAGTAATAGGTCTCTAGTTCGAACCTAAGGCACGCCCTCTGATTTTTTGGTTTAATGTGCATATTGTATAATTATCACTTGCTTCGGTGAAGGGTTTTTCTTCACGGAAGTAGGTAGATAATTATAGAGTGAGGTGATAATCATATAATGAGGTGATAATTATATGGTGAGGTGATAATTATATAGTGAGGTGATAATTATATAGTGAGGTGATAATTATATAGTGAGGTGATAATTATATAGTGAGGTGATAATATATAGTGAGGTGATAATTGCATGGTCAGGTGATAATTATATGGTGAGGTGATAATTATATAGTGAGAAAACCAACATGCCTGTGACATATTTCTTGATGGCATATAAAGCCAAGTCAGAGGCCCATGGACAGCATAAAAACTGTGGCACCAGTTAGGTGCTAATCACACGAAAGAGAAGACCAACAGTGTATTTAACAAAAACATAGTTATTTTAGATTAAGAAAAAAATGCAGTTCGTGTACTTATTTGTTTTACATCTCAAAGTTCAAAGTAAAATCTCACAAATTCACTTCGACCTTCGTTAACTAATGAGTAACATTGTGAAAGAGTCGAGAACAATCTTGTGTTAATCTTGCAGTATAGTAGGTATAGTGAAGCTCACCTATAGATAATTAGAAGACAGTGTTTGGGATCCCGAAACAGCCTCGAAACGCGGTTAGTTGTTTAACGTGTGAAACAAACGTTGGAGCCTGTAGCTTTGTAACCAAGGATGCAGGGGCATGGAAACGATACAGTGTGTGTTTTAATCTTACTGATATGGACAAAGTTTAGGGAAATATTTGCTGACTTTTTTAAATTCGCTTAATTTCGTATTAATATTATAAAAATGTCCATGTAACAGATATGATCGGGGTCTTCTTCCAGGAAATGTAATGTTAAACTATATTTTAGTTTATTGAGCGCATAATATAATTTAAATTCGGTCTTAAATTCTGTGGGTGAAGTCATCATCATATTCTGATGATGACGAAGTTTTATGTACATTTCTGTCTAACCCTTAAGAGATCAAAGGCATGATGTTATGTTAAATTTTCAATAGTTAGTAAATTTTGTCAACCATTTGGCAACGGAAAACAGTAAACATAACATTTAATTCAAAGCAAAAGATAAATATATAAAGATATCTTCCTAAATCCAACTTTTGAAAGATATAAAAGGCCGTAAAGACCTAACCTTATAAGTAACGTTCATGAAACACATCTAGTAATTTCACATTCATGTATGTGAACACAAAATGTGGCACGTTACGTCGCCTCGGCGTTTCAGACATTAGGTAGAAATTAATGATGTGGTACCGAGTACTGGAACTCTGACAGACTTGTACCGAGAGGTTCATTAACCCGTCTTGGCAAACACCCGTGTGTCGTGTGCCTGTACACTGTGCAGAGAAGAGAGGACACGAAATTCACCTGATAAAGGTTTTGAGAAGACAGCGATATCTTGCGTACTTTCAAAGACAACAACGGATAGGGGAGAATGACATATGTTTATGAGACAGCAAGTTCTGCGAAATTACGTGCTTGCATACAAACTTTCAACCCGTCCCGTCCTATTTAAGCTATAGAAGATGATTTTTCAAAAACCTTTCCTTAGTTCCAGATCTAGATTGCCTTCTTTATTTATAGATCTCTTATGAATTTTCCTTTCTAGGTCCAGCGAATTATTGATTGCTTTTTTTCGTACATGTATGCCATGTTTTCTGCAAAAACTGTAAACAAATAAACAGATTAAAATTGTCGGGCCTGCTGCCTTATTCAGAACCATTCGACTCGATTCCGTACCGAATCGAACGTCAAAGATATCGAAGATGTCCTCCAAACGCAATTCACAAATCCGAAACCGAATAATTTTGACAGTTCAAATTCGATTTGAAGACTCGAATCTTTCCGACAGCTGTTTGCTAGCGGGAGTCATATCGATCAAAATTAAAACGAAGAAATAAACCATATTTCCAGCTTATTTCAGTGAAATAAAAAGACTGTAAACTTTTTAAACACTGCCTAAAGTAAGTAAATGAAGTTTTATTATTGTATTGACCATATTTCATTGATGTATCCGCATTTACATAAATTCAAAGTTTTTACAGAAATGTGATATTCGTTCTAGATTTTAGTTAACATTATTTGATCTTTGGTAGATGGATTAAGTGATTGTGCGAGCCAGAGACCGTCGGCGTGCAGGACAACAGAGGACGAATCCTTTTGCCGAGCCGTGGTTTCAGTTGGTTTATAAACTAACACTCGACATGGCCCTTGGCCTCATTGAAGAAATAAGGCCCTATTTCCCTCACACGCAATCATCTGCCGTAATTCCCATAGAAATTTAATTATTGTTTGACAATGAGCAAATAGCAAGAATTGTATAATACTGATATCAAATACTTGCAGTATTTTTTTCCTTTTTAAACAAAGTTATTTAAAGTTATATAAAAAGAAAACTAGTTTTACTTTAAAAAAAAAAAAAAATCCGCTTTGCCCGTTTGACAGAGGCTGTTTACAAAGCAGGTTTATTCGAAATGAAATAAAGTTTATTTTAGTTACTAATAAAATAATTTTGTATCGTTTGCTGTCTATTAAGTTACTAGCTGTATATTCCTTATTTAAACGGAACTAAATATTCAAATAAACCTATTTTATTTACTATTTTAAATTTTCTACCACGATCATCTATTTACTACCATTTTGTAGCGTTCCCCATAAACACAACGGTCTATCGGATAGAAAAAAACGCATCCGTTCGGATCTGTGAATAGCGTTTTGACAGTTCTTCGGCTCGGAAATGAGATTGTCGAATACGGTTCCTTACCGACACGGAAACTTATCGAATAGTTTAGAATACCCCTGCTGAACTGAATGCCTGACGATGGTTATGCTTTAAATTAATTAATTAACATTTTATTGCAGTGGTATCTTAATAGTTTAAAAGATCTTTTCGGAAAACTTTGTTTATAACAGCAGACATTAAAGTTGTATTTTAGATTCTTAAATGTCGCGTGTTCATGCTACGGGTTGTGATTGTGACAGATATTTTAAATGCTTGATTAACTGATAGTTAAGCAAATGCCTTGCTACAATTGACTTTGATTTCCGTGCAGAACAAATATTTGTGTGGCTAACAGATGCTTGTTCCGGCTTTGTGTACTGAGTCAATAAATAGAATGAATAGATATCAGACGTCCTAGTCATGATCGACTGTATTACGGAACTCCGAAGTTTAAAAGATCCGTATATCATATGCTGACCAATTAAACTTAAAATTGATTTGTATGTTGAGAATTTAATATAGTTTCCCCTTCAATATTTTCTAGAAACTTTTGTGTAAAAGTACAAGTTTCTAGACAAGTCACTGACTTACTTTCTGCCGACGCACTCCCACTCGTAAATTTGGTGCCTTATCTACCTGTTCAAGGAAAGAACGGGTACCTGCGACATTGTGGTGTCTATGTGCTGTGGCGGAGCTATATTCAAATGACAATAAATCTTAAAATAATTGGTTTTTAATCATTATTTTAGTGTAATTTCGTAGGTTGACTCAAACAACACTTATTTAACATAAAAACATACGCAACATTCGGGGGCAATTTTGCACTAGAGTAGAAAATGTAAAAATAATAAGTGATTTTCATATAAAATTTCGTAATTTCTTACTTTTTTTAGGCTCTTTTTGCTGGAAATTTATTTAATAATTTGATAACCTCGTCGTTTACCCTTGCAATAAGATCATTTGCACATATCTAGATCTCTTAAATTCAAAGATGTCTTAGCATTTCACTGAACATAACCTAGATCAGCCGATTATTATAGAAAAATAAAATGGCTGCCATTCGCAGGTTACAACCTTAAGGTTAGGAGTATTTATAATCGTGTATTTGTCGACAAAAATGAATATATGACACCGGTAGCCAAACACACTGTAAAGTTAGTGCAAAAATAATATGTAGGTAATACGAAAATTAATTAATTATACCCCGGTACTTAAAGCGACCATTACTGAAATAGCACCCTAAAACATACAAAGTTCGGTGTAATTCATCGTCAAAGAGTCACGTTGCTTAAGGCCAGGAGACGCGAACTTCGAACGGGAATCGTAACTACCTCCCACTACGTTTGTAATTGTTTTGTTTACGTCCCTCCTCTGCATTGTCGAGTTGACGGTGTGAAATTAAACTTAATTGTAACTGTTAATGTTGAGTAATGGAGGTAATATCCTTTATAAACGTGTGAATAAAGGAGAATTTTCCGCAAATATAAATAAAGTGAGGATTTTTTTGTTAGCCGTATTAATTACTAGGATTACATGATGAGATTTTTGTTAATGTTTACAGAATTTGTTAGTTTGTGTCGGCAGTTTGACTGCCACGTTGAGTCAAGTGAGTAGGTTTTATTATAGGATGACCTTTGCAAATGCAAATAATATATTATCCTATTTATAGCAAACATTTTTTTTATATTAGATTAAAAATACCTCTTATCATTCTTGAAATAGTTTGTCGGCAAGTAAGACGGTACTTAGAAGGTTTTATTTAAAATAGAAAATGAACTTCTTGTTATAAACTAGGAGCTATAAGAATATCAAGGGAATATTAAGAATTTTGTAAAAAGTCAAAATAGAAGTACAAATGATACGACGTTGTGTTAAAAAAAATAACACCCAATTTCCCATATTATTCTATGTTTCAAGTCTGCCTACCCAAACACGAGCTATTAAAATACTATTTAAAAAAAATCACATCATTTAAACCAAAAGTTTCATAGAAAAGTTAAAAACCTGCGATGTTTCAGTCCTGTTCAGTTATATGAGGAGAAAAGGAGCCGCCTGTAAAATGTGCCAGCGGAAATGAAGAGCGCAGTTGGAGACAGAACCTCAGGTTTAACTGTGCCAACTTGAGGAAATACTGAAACTTATTACACACATTACATCACGCCTGTAATCCCCGAAGGGGTTGGCAGAGGTCTACACAATAGTTCAGCCACATTTCGCCAGTTGTGCTTTGAAATCCTATGTCATAAGGGCGAGCCTATTGCCGTCAACCGGTACCAAATCAAGACCCCGTTGCTGCTACTGAGGAATTCCTCATGGAAAAACCTAATAGCACTTTGCCCGACCCAGGAATTGAACCCAGGACCTCGTGCTCAGTAGTCGACTAAACTAGACCAACGAAGCAGTCTATGATGGGTATTTTCATTTTTGGAACCAATAAATCTATTATTCCTAATGCAACTAAATCGGCGTGGTGATTAATGGAACAGTGACCAATAACACGCATTTAATGATTAATTATATGTCTTTACCAGTGATTGGATAATTTTACAAATTTTTGTGTACACGATTGATTTTTCAAAACTACTGCAAAATATGGTTTCTGAAATCCATCAACTATAAAAAAATGTTATTTAAGTTTGATTCAAATACAAAAATATTGTTCAGAAAATCTCGCCTTCAGGGTCAAATCCAATGTAAATGAACTTGTTCGAATTTTCTTTTCGCCCAAGAGTATTTTCAAAGTTAGAAAAACGGGGCGACATTCTAACTTGTCGGGACTTTTCCATTGATTTTGTATACTTATTGTAGGTATCTTTTGTCTTAGGTTTTATTCGACTTTCATTGACAACCAAGTTTTTCGTTTAATTCGACGTAATATTCAAGTAGATTAGAACTTCGGCTATTTAAAAGAACAAAATTAAACTCCAAATAGTTTTAAGATTATCTTTGCTAGCACTTAGTTTTCTAAGTAATCGATGAGTTGGAAAACTAAGTACTAGCTAATTTACGAATTAGCAGTAAGTTATCGAAGTCAAATAAACAAAACAATCACATTACATTGTCTTTTGATAAACAAAGATTTACGATTCATATAATAAGGTTTATCGTATAATACTCATTTGTATTCCTGAAGAAGTTTGATTCTTCAATAAACTGTTAGGTAGCGATTTGCGACCGCTCCAACAGACCGGAATAACGTGGGCATGAATTGTAGTCCACTTACTAATATTAAGGATAACCACGGAGGTTATAATATTTTTACTGTCCAAATTCCCTGTGACTGTATTAGAGGAAATTTTCAGGGGAGTTACAGTGTTTGGATAGGGACTGTAAGTAATTAAAAATATTTCACGTTATGCACAAGAATTTGCTGCATACAAAATAATTGAATTTACAATGAGAATGAGTAATTCATCTAGCCCCTTGGCCACGAATAATACGTAAAAGCGAAACGCGTATTATGACAAACGAAACAAGAGGCGCACGCTCGTTTTGCATGACGCAAATCGTATCGCCCGAGGCCGTGGAAGGGGACTAAACGGGAGACTAACTAGGAAAATTGCTTGCCAATTAGGGGATCACTAGACTGTGAAAGTGGTATGTTAAATAATTTCATATTTTGAACCTCTTAATGTGTGGTAATATGGTCACGTGGATCGTAAGGTGGGCACGCTCGATTGGCTCGAGTTACGCTCCTCCCGTTACAGATGCGTTGGTACAGCGATTGAACTATAATTACAGACAGGAGGAGTCTGACAATACCTACTTTACCTTACCTTAATAATGTGAATTGTGAACCTCCCTAATAGTAGAAATGGTCTAATTGTAACAACGAATTCAATGAGCTTAATCACACCTTCTAACTTATATAATTATTCTCTATACATCGAAATAAAAGTTTTCTTTGGCGTTGCAACGTACACTTTGATAAGAATATTTCATCTTAAAGTCAATTTTTATCATAAGTATTTAAGGTCAAAAGATGCTTAGAGAAAAAAAAACACGGTGAAAACATAACAAAGCTTCTTTCTTCTCTAAATATGCGACATAATAATAGGAAATTCTCATGCCTGTGAGGTGAAATGTACACTGTACACTTGTACCACGGAGTAGGTAGAAACAGAAGACCGACTTGATGCAACCAGCGAGAACAGACGCACGCACTCATCTCTGTACGTACGTGACGTACAGAGATCTCAAACTGTCTCAAACTAATGCCTCTTAAAGTAAGCAATCAGGGTGTACCTTGTAGTGATTCATGACATTAAAATATCATGCAAAATATTTAGTGTTAATTTCAGAAATACTAGGGTGCAGACTGCAGTACCACCCTTCCATCAGCAAAAATCTGCACATGCTGGAAATTAGTTTGTTTGCATAGCTTGCTTTTATGTGAATATTCGTGCGGGCGGGTGTGCGGCGCAGCGGCCTACATCTAAGCCTGGATCTTTTTTGCGGAATTAACACTAAATATGTTGCATAGTATTTAAATGTTTTCGTGTGTTTCATTAGCTCAACGTTAATCAAGTCAATGTGTGTTTTGAGGGCTCGACTTTCTGTATATATCTATTCTCTGCTTGAACACAAGTAACGATGTCGTATCGTGCAAGGTTCTGCTAACTGACGTAAGGTAGCGCTGCTAGCTCCGAGAGGGCAATCTGTTGCAACGTGGCTATTAACACAATCTCAATTTCCATCGTGACTTGAGCTGTGACATTAATTGGATCTTCTAGAAGAAGCCGTAAAGATAGAGTTCATTGTGCTTTTTAGTGGATTAGAAAAATTCAAGATGAGACGAGCGAGTCAATACATTTTTTTAACTAAAACCAATCATGTGTAGCTATTGAATTGTAATAAGGTTTCGTGTTTAATTCGTTTTTGCTTATTACAATAGCGTGTGATGCAATTGAACTTAGCTCTTAACTTTAATGTATTAAGCATTTATTAAGCTGTTTGTTCATCTATTAAAGAATATTTTCTAGACATCAATTTTGTGCCACTGTTACACCTTGAATACAAAAGTTAAATTAAAAAATCAATTTCTCTGCGACTCTTACAAAAAAAAACAAACATTGAGCCTATTGTTTTGACTGTTGAAATATTCCGGCTCTAAACAATAAAAGTAAATGTTCACAATGAAACAACACACCGCCAAAGCACGTACTATTATCGCCTGCAGTCCCAGACAGATCCGTGTTATTCTAACCATACAATGACACGACAGACAGACAGACAGACAAACCTGTTATTTGTTGGTTGAACAGGCAATTCACGTCGTGTAGCCGACAAACGTGAAAATGTAGATATGCGTATACATGAGACGATGAAGTACGCAGGTGAATGGGGAATGCGTCACGCAGACTTTCTATAATAAATGCGTAGTCACTTTAAGACGAGGCTATATACGTATATACTAGCAACCTACCTTTACTTCGCATAATTTTGATGACTTTACAAAAAATCGGAACTTAAGTGACTTATGTAAGTTAATCTTTATAGTTATGAACTCATCAAAAAATCTGTAGTATAGTATATATTATAGAATATCGAAACAGCCATGCAGTCAGACAAAGTGAATTTGTTCCATACCTTCTAGGTACGTATCTTATTAAACTGTGAAACTTTTTCTACTGTACTTCACTTCACTATCACTACATATTATAAAACAAAGTCCCCCGCCGTGTCTGTCTGTCCCTATGTATGCTTAGATCTTTAAAACTCCGCAACGGATTTGTATGCGGGTTTTTTTAATAGATAGAGAGATTCAAGAGGAAGGTTTTAGTATATTATTTGTCAAGCGGGCGAAGTTGCGGGCATCAGTTAGTAATATATATAATTCTTCTGTACGTGTGTTTGTCACCCTACCCTCCTAAAACGGCTGGGCCGATTTGGATGATATTTTGTGAGTATATTTCAATGGGTTTCTGGATAGCGTAGGTAAGGTAGATAGGGTAGGTAGGGTAACCCCTGGTGGGGTAGGTAGGGTAGGTGGGGTAGGTAGGGTAGGTGGGGTGGGTAGGGTAGGTGGGGTAGGTGGGGTAGGTAGGGTAAGTGGGGTAGGTAGGGTAGGTGGGGTGGGTAGGGTAGGTGGGGTGGGTAGGGTAGGTGGGGTAGGTAGGATAGGTAGTGCATTCTGATAGTAACAGGACAACGTCTGTCGGGTCAGCTAATCTATACATATAATAAAACTGTAGAAAAGTCATTTTTGTACATTGAAGAAATTGAAACAAAAAATAGCCAGCGTGTGAAAAGATAAGTAACAGAACCCATTTCCATCATTTTTGAAATTTTTGTCTGTTTGTCTGTTTGTTTGTGCGCACATCACGTAAAATCTACGAATTCAATGCTGACAATGTTTATACATAAAAATTGTGTGTAACTTGGGGTATGATTTAGTGTTTGTTTCATTGAAATCGGTTAATTCTATCAAAAGATATATGAACTTAAAGTTTTCAAGAAGAACTAATCATCAAATGTAAGATACATACATGCAGCGACATCTATTGAACTAAAATTATACCAATGACTAAAAATGTGCTCACCACAGTCATAACTTTTAAATCGACTGACCAGCTTTAAAAAAAAATTATAGCATAGGTAATAAAATATACTTTAGCAGTTTAACATTTTGGTCGATAGACGGCGTTGTTTATTTCACTCCATTTTCTGAATTGAATGACCCTCGCCCGTGTCAGTTGCCTATTTTTTGTTTTTTTTTTTCTCGGATGGGAAATCATCAAATGACTCCTCCTGCTCTGGGCGGAGCAGGAGGGAGTGTCAGACTTTTACTGACTAAAACCCAGCCATGTTCCTTCATCGCCCTTTTGTTCCGGGGCCACGGTATCTCTTTCGAACAGTCCCGCAACCCCGGCAGACATCGGTCCTTGCGGATCGGCCCTTCCTTTTTGCTGACTCTCTTTTAGGCGCGCGTGGAACACGAACGCGCCGTCGACACGGCTTGTCGTCATGAGACGGACGGACGGCGAGCTAGCCCATAGCCCACCGTCCACAGGCCCGCGCCTACGGTGGCCGGGGGCCACGTGGTTGCCCCGGAAGCCCGGGGCGTCTGCCACGGCGGCCGGGACGTTGAGAGGTTCTCTCCCTCTCACGTTCCGCCACCTCCTTCTCTAGCATTACTGCTTCGCAGAAGGAGATGACGGCGTCCCATTCCGTCTCGCTCCGGACCATGGCTTGCATCAGGGCCGGACGCGAGAGGTCGCCGCCGCAAACGTGTAAATTGCCTCAAGATTGGTTTTTTAACCGACGAAACAAAAAGAAGGCAGTTTTCAATTCGACGCGTATTTTTTTTTATATATGACCACGGATAACTTTTACAGAGAAGTCCGTACATGGTCCTTTTGTTTGTAAAAAGCGTAGGTACATCTCAAAGTTGGTCCCATTTATAATTGAAAAATCGTGTTTGGGCTAATTTCTTGCACCTTTGATGAGAACTTTCGACCTAGCTGAAGTATGACTGTCATCGAGTGTCTAAGGATGAAGGAGGTAGCGGAACGTGAGAGGGAGAGAACCTCTAAACGTCCCGGCCGCCGCGGGAGACGCCCCGGGCGTCCGGGGCCACCACGTGGCCCCCGGCCACCGTACGCGCGGGCCTGTGGACGGTGGGCTATGGGCTAGCTCGCCGTCCGTCTGTCTCATGACGACAGGCCGTGTCGACGGCACGTTCGTGTTCGACGCGCGCCTCAAACAGAGTCAGCAATAGGAAGGGGTCCGCAAGGGCCGATGCCTGCCGGGGTTGCGGGACTGTTCTAAAGAGATACCGTGGCCCCGGAACACAAAGGGCGATGAAGGAACATGGATAGGTTTAGTCAGTAAAAGTATGACACTGCCTCCTGGTCCGCCCAGAGCGGGAGGAGTCATTTGATGATTTCCCATCCGAAAAAAAAAGGCTGTCGAGGTAAGCCCTTTTTTGGAAAAACATAAGTAGATTATTTTAGCGATTAATGCAAATATATCGAAGAAATTAAATTGTTACCCACTTGGATCTACGTAGGTATATATCTACTAATATTATAAAGCTAAAGAGATTTTGGTTGGTTGTACGCGCTAATTACAGGAAAACTTTTAGTGTTGAATAGTTATCGAGGATGGCTGTAGGTTATCTAACATCACGCTATAATTAAAAGGAGCGGAGCATCAATGATAAATGTTGCAAAAACAAGGAAAATTTATTTCTTTCGAGAGCTTCCTTTGCGGGCGCTGCATAAACGGTTAAAGTTGCGCAACAATCATGTATTAGGGAATTGTTCGTTTTAAAGCGTTCTAAAAAAAACCGCGATAACATTATGTCTATATTTCAAGGTTGACTCCACTCTCTCTAACCCTCTCTCTCTCATGTGACGCAGACGAAGTTGCGCGGGTCAGCTAGTATATTTATAAAACATAAAAAGATTTACATTCAAATCAGTTCGCAGATCAAATTGAGAGACTAACTTGCAGTAAATAATATGTTAAGTTATAGGCTTTAAAAGTGAATTTGCCAACCTTTTTCATGTACCTAATTAGTATTGAAAAGTCCACTTAGACAATTTTTAAAAAATATTTGTAGACCGTGTTTTTTCGTCAAAGATTGGGCAAAAAATACTTAATCAATTGAAGTTGTTTACATCTTACATTTTCCCCGCTTTAGTTGGCTAAAGACTCGTTCATTTTAGTTGAAGATAATCAGTTTGATCGGGAAATAACTAAGTAACCGGGTTTTGGCAATGTTTTAACTACAGTACAGTCACAAGTTATTATGCTTTGTGACTGGGACTGTAACTTCATCCTATAATTTTGACTTTCCTAAATGGTCTAATGAAAACAAAATGCATTGAGTTTGAAGTTTACAAGATTTGTTGAGAGAGAGTTGAAGTCAAGAAATATGACGAAAATGGTGGTAACAAGAACATTGTTTTTAGACAGACGTCTACAGTACAGAGAGTTAAACCTACAATGTGAAAAAACCGTCGAATTCGGGCCCAAAACACTCCTTTGTTTTTGTAATTATCACCGTTGTAATGTCCCTGTACATGTTTATTGTGGCCCGTTAAAATTGTGTGTACTTTGCAAAATTGCAGTTTAAAATCGGAGGCTAAGGCTGCGTGTGTACACTGTATATTTACCAAAAAAGCCCACAATTATTCCGGTACATTCATGTTACAGCACCGCATGTTCATACAGAGTGAGAAGGATGGGAAATATACGGTTACATCAGTGTAAGAGGGAAGGAAACAGCGTCCTCTTGCGGGAACAATTTGTCACTGTCTCCGCCAATTTCCTCTTGTAACTAGTTTTTTCTTTGCGCCACGTAAATTTAATTTCAGCTCTTTGTTGAACCGGTTTGAAGCGGTTGTAGCCGACTAGTACCCGCAAACTTTTTTCTTTAGTGTTTTCTCACTACACGATTTTGATTTCTACATGTCGTGTTTGTGCTTCAGAGATTATGTTTGGTCAAAGTGTTTTGATTAGCCGTAATGGTGTTTTGATGAATTTTATGGCGAAACTACTACACTACACAACTGCACTACTATGTAAGTAGTGTTGGTATAAAGGTGGTGTTTGGAATACTTGTAAAGGTTTAATTAAAATATGGAGGATCAACTTTGTTGTTTCTTACTTTAAAAAGTTTGTTGCATTCAAAAAGTTTGGATATATTCAGATTAAATTAAACAATCTTTACAACGACCGCCACTTATACGTTGTCTATCTGCATGATTACCTCTGTTCAACCATGCACTATAGTTTGACATATAACATCGTGTAAGAAACTGAGACCAAAAGCGTGAAAAAGGCTGGACCCTTATTTCACGCCAGTTGCCCAACACGCTACCGCTGTTATCCTAAAAAAGCATAAAAATCATGTCAGAAACAAGGACCCTTCACTCCACGTTAAGATATAGCCGCACTCAGAGGAAAATATTTCAGTCAAAGCTTTGCTCTAGGTACACAACACTTGCATTTATTAAAATTTTGAATTTTCAGCAAAGTAAATTGAAAGTTGAAATAGCAGCTGGATTAAACAGGTTTTAGGCGGAGGCATACATAAAAATGTATGGAAGGCTGTATTAAGACTACACGATCTAGAAGTAGTAGTAAACGATTCAATTCTGTATTGGAGCAATATTTCTTAGCACCGCTACGAATTCTCGTAGCACTGCTACGAAATTTCGTAGCGCGTAGCAGGGTTGTATTTGTAGCCGATATTGGTTCCATTTTGTGCTTGATTACAATACGAAGTTTGTAGCGTAACAAATAGAAAGAAACCGAATGTAAAATGTAAACGTTGGGCAATTCTTTGGGCAATATTGCATGATTTCCGAGAAGGTTGCGTAATTGTTTCCAACATTGCCGGGGGGCTAATATGGTGGACGGTTTCTTAGAGGGTTGCGTAAATGTTTCCTCATTGCCAAGGTTATTTGGGGAGGGGAAAAAATCTAAACATTATGTGTACAAGTACTATATTTAATTTTCGAGTACCACTGGTACCCAGTGGTCCAGTGGTCCCAGGTTTAATGGCAAAGAGCCAAGTGTTCCACATCATATAATATGATGGGGAAGAGAAATTCATCTATTTCCTGTTGAAGTTTACAGTATATAAATTTGGCATAAATCCACTATTCGAGGATGCATGAAAATAAATATTTATATCAACATGTGAAATTGAAATGACCGCAGTATTTTAGGAGCGCGCTTTGACGAATATTATTATACTGGCATTTGATGTTTGAGTTAAGTATATTCGTGCATTGACGTCATTTGCTAGTTAGCATGAATCTAAGCGTCTTCAAGTAAATATGTTTGTAACAAGTATTATGTATTATTATTATGGCATGAAACAAATAACACAGAATCCCGAGTAAAGCATGTTTTATGTTGCACTACGAGTAGACGTATCTACATAAATTCTAATGGAGCATCGTTTGGGAAAGTTATTAATTTTGTTTAGTGTCAGCTGGTATTTTCATCCTAGCGGTAGTTTGAGAGCCATAAAGAATTTTACTGTCATATACAAAAAGTATGCTATTAAACTAGCTATGTAGGTGATTAAAAATAGAGTGCCCTTTTACGGTCTTTAAAATAAACGTTACGAACGGTACGTTTAGAACTAAATTACTCGACAGTAACAGTCAATCAAATTTTTCAAATTAATACGTACAGCTCAATGAAATCTAATTTACTAAAACCGCTTTATTTGAAAACCGACTTAAGAGCCGATAATAATGAATGGCAAAAAATGAAAAATCGCTTTTCACGATGGCCCATCTATCTAATAAACCTAATATTGGTTTGATGCGCGCTCAAGAGGCGTGAAATGACTCCCTCCCGACCCCTCTCACCTCCTGCGAGGCGACAGAACTCACCAATCTATCCTGACCTGTACTGTTCTTACTTTCATCCCCGAAGTCTAAAGAAAATGTTTTCTTGTGACAACGCTCCCGGGCTTCCCCGACTGGTTCGCGTTGCACCTCGCTACTCCTTTCAATTTATATTTGAAAATGTGGAAAGTTTATTTATGCTCAGTTTATAGGAATCACCTTAAGTTTATAAACATTCAAGAAAGATACCGATATTTTATTTAACAGCAGTGCTCGAGCTTGCTTGAAATATTCGCCCGATTTAATATACCGTCTTTGGCAAGAGCAAGTATGGCCAAATGCCAATAAGTGGTATTTTAGTGACCACTATAAGATTAATCGGCTAAAAAGTCTTAGGTACAGATATTTCACGCTCTAGCTACATAATATTGGTTGCTCCAGTTTTTTATTAGTTTTTTTTATTATCTAAGTTTTTTTAGTTACACTGGCTAAACTTTTATCATGACAAGCTAATATGTACACATGTACACATGCCAATATGATAGAAATCTAACGAGCGATTACTTATTTTGATTCACTCAGTAAAGAATGAAGTATCAAATCGTCTAACGTGCTCAGCAAAGCGAGCACCCCAAAATAACTACACGTACAGCAGTTTTTGAAAATGAAACTGCTCCGAGGGTTGACATACCACGTTAACTGAGCACATTCCTCCGATGGCCGGAGCCTCAAGTGTCGGCGTAACGGAGTAACTCACAAATTACGTCCGTCCGTTGTTTAGAGACAAGCAATTTGGATGTCCCCACGTCTCCGATGGCAGCATTCCTCAGCCCTTGGACCACTCCCCTCCCGAGCCCTTCTTGGACCCGGCTCTCGTTAAACTATGCGACTTAAAGCGAACAGCACACACGAGAACTTTTCAAGATCACTTAAACTTGATGGTGGAATGTGATATTTATTGCGTCAGATGTAATGAGCACGCTCGGGTATGTGGTTTATTTACAGGATTGTAGATGATTTTGTTTATTAGAATAGTAAAGATGATAGTTAATGTTTTGATAAGCAAAGTGGTACTGTGCCTTCTACGTACTGAGATGAGTGGTCAGAAAGTAGAGGGATTGCAAGGTCATATCCAGTATACTCTTCAACTCACCCTTCCCCTTCCAATCCACAAACAAGCAAGGCTAAACATCACACCATTATAATATGCTACCTCCTAATACAACTCCCACAAACACCGACCAACCCCTCAGTTAGCAAAAAATAACTCATAATATTTGCCATGACGTGTCCTGTGGCTAATCAGTTAATGAAGCGTCACGTTCTGCCTAACGAGCGTCTAATTATTCTATGATTTATCTCCCGCGGTCCTGACCTATATGAGGCAGGTAC
The DNA here is from genome assembly GCA_905147715.2 of Xestia xanthographa. Classification (NCBI taxonomy): domain Eukaryota; kingdom Metazoa; phylum Arthropoda; class Insecta; order Lepidoptera; family Noctuidae; genus Xestia; species Xestia xanthographa. The sequence continues at coordinate 28,534,065 of LR990641.1, forward strand.
CCCACACGGATTTTTTCGGATAATTACGGCTAAATGGATGTTGTTTTTGGATTTAGTGGAAGAATATTTGCTGTTCCATTGTGTTTGCCGATTGCTGAGTGTTCGGAAATCCGATAATCTCATGTTTTTATGTGTTTAACCTACGCTAAAGTAATTACGATTACTAAAGCATTTACTTAGTACGATGAGAGTGAAAGACTACTTCCTAAGTATTTACCAAACAATATACGATGTACTTATATACGTGATATAAAGCAACACACACACACACGCACACACAATGTAGTTTAGTTTATACCTACCGAAGGAGATAATAACTCCAAAAATATGTCTTGTGTAACGGTGAAAAACTTTTGTCGCATGTTTGGTGACAGTTCACAATGACAGCTGGTGAGATGTGATGTTGTAAGTTACAGACAGACAGTCTGAAACTAACTACGTCTGTGACTACCACTGCTACTGCAAGTAGCTAAATTTTGAATATTTGCTTACTCTTGTAAGAAAGGGCCGGATCCGTCATGGTAGTAGTCAGAGGCGTGGCTTCCAGAGCCGCGTGTTTTGTCTTTTCAGCTGCACTTAAGCACTTACTGTGGTCAAAGCTTCGGGGGTCTACGGTAGTAGTCGCCAGAGTAGTGGTCGGCTCTTTGTCATCGTCATCCGGCTCTGTGGTTGTCGTGGTGGTGGTGCGGCGGCGCCGCCGCTTGTGCTGCTTCCCCGGCCAGCGGCGCTTCGCCCCGGCCGGCGGCGGCGGCTTAGTTCCACGCTGGCGCTTCGGGCCTAAAATAAGAGTACTTACTGACCACACAACCTTTTACTAAAAAGGTTAGAGTGTTAGTTAATATGTAGGTCTCGGCTTTCATTGTATTCATATTACACGCTAGTTTCAGCCATCAGGCTAATAGCGTATTCCCAACGGTAACCACAATGTTGCCTCCGACTTCGTTGCTCCTCATTGGCTTAAAATTAGTACTTACTGCGATGGTAGATGTGCTGGACTAAATCGGTAGATGTTCTGATTATTGGTTTTCGTCAGGTGTACTGCGTGAGTGTAGTTGAGGCGGTTCAGTGCAAGCGTGTGTGGCATAGCCAGCGCGAGTGAAGCGAATGGTTACAAGCGGGCCCGAAGTGGCACACCAGAAGCTTCTGCCCTATAATGTGATACTCACTGTCGTGTTACAAGGTGCTGACCACAGGTGACTGAGACGGCTGCCAGTTAGAGCAAAGTCGTAACATGCATCCCTACATCCAATTATTTTAGCATCGTTTTGTTCCTAGACAGTAAACAAATACTTACTGTGGTCGAAGGCCCGGGGATCGACAGTGGTTGTGACGACGGGGGTGGTCGCATCGAGGCCGTCATCGTCATCCGGGTCCACTGTTGTAGTCGTCGTTTTATTTTTCTTTCGGTTTCTCTCGCGCTTCCCGGCGCGGCGAGGCGGGGGCGGGACGGTTGCGGGCCCCGGGACGGCAGTGTCCCGGTTGACCCTAGCGACCGAGTGATCGGTCCCGTTCTCAGGCCCTGGCTCGGCGAGGACGAACGCCACTAGTGATACGGCCAGTAGACGTATCACCAGTGGCGCTAGTCGCCCCATCTTCCCTGTGAACATAGAAATGTGAATATGAGTATTGGAACATTTTATTAAAATAAAAAGGTATACGGTTAATATTAATTGGTTTTCTCAGCATTCTGAGAGTATCTTATATGCCACACCTACCTACTTAGCATTTAAAAACATCTAACATATAATGAACTTTTGAATTCAAAATATACTTTCCTACGTATAAAGTCCATAAACGAGTATTAGTTACACTGTACATTCATCTTGTTACCATACTGTCTTACCACACTCACTTTTTAAAATGTAGAACTTTTATAAGATGAGTTTTTTGAAGATTTTTAGCGATGTAACGTGTCTCCACTAATTAAGAAAGTTTTCATTAGCGCACCCTGTACGTATTATGTATCATTGGCTATTGCTCGCGACTTCGATCACGTGGAAATTTTGATGGGCAAATGTGTACCTATTTATTGTCGTAAAAAGCCAGTAGCCATGTGCTATTCCAAACTACAATCTATCTATGTGCCAAATCTATACATCTATACATACAAATAAATCTGTAGAAAGATCGTTTTTGTACATCGAAAATATTTTGAAAAAAAATTGCCAGGGTGTTAAAGGATAACCAACAGAACCCATTTCCAGCATTTTTGGAATTTTTGTATGTTTGTCTGTTTCGATGATCAAGCATCACGTAAAATTTACAAAACCAATGTAGATAACTTTTATACATAAAAATTGTGTGTAACTTGGGGTATGATTTAGTGTTTGTTTCATTGAAATCGGTTAATTCTATCAAAAGATATATTAACAGTTTTCAAGAAGAACTAATCATCAAATGTAAGATACATACATGCAGCGACATCTGTTGAACTAAAATGGTACCAATGACTAAAAATGTGCTCACCACATAACTTTTGAATCAACTGACCAGCTTAAAAAAAAATAATTATAGCATAATATACTTTAGCAGTTTAACATTTTGGTTGATCGATGGCGTTATTCATTTCACTCCATTTTCTGAATCGAATGACCCTCGCCCGTGTCAGTTGCCTCAAGATTGGTTTTTTAACCGACAAAACAAAAAGAAGGATGTTCTCAATTCGACGCGTATTTTTTTTATATATGACCACGGAAAGCCGTGAGCCGTGGTTAAGCCGTGTGGTGTCCGGCAGAGAAGAATAGAACCAACCTATTACACTCACGGGTGTCGTTTATGGCGTCTGAGGCAAAATACTTTGCGCCTCCGTAGACCAGAGAATGGGCAGCAGCGTTTTCTGTTAGTCTTTCATCACTGCGATCTCCAATCCGCCTGCCAAGCGTGGAGATTACGGCAAATTCCTCCCATCATGGGAGAGGCTTATGTCCAGCAGTGGACGTTATGTGCTGTTGTTGTTGTTGACCACGGATAACTATTACAGGGAAGTCCGTACATGGTCCTTTTTTGTGAAAAGCGTAGGTACATCTCAAAGTTGGTGCCATTTATAATTGAAAAATCGTGTTTGGGCTAATTTCTTGCACCTTTGATGAGAACTTTCGACCTAGCTGGAGTATGACTGTCATCGAGTGTCTAAGGATGAAGACATAAGGCTGTCGAGGCAAGCCCTTTTTTGAAAAAACATAAGTAGATTATTTTAGCGATTAATGCAAATATATCGATGAAATTAAATTGTTACCCACTTGGATCTATATCCACTAATATTATAAAGCTAAAGAGTTTGTTTGGTTGGTTGAACGCGCTAATTACAGGAACTACTGGTTTGAATTAAAAAAATTTTTAGTGTTGAATAGTTATCGAGGACGGCTATAGGTTATCTAACATCACGCTATAATTAAAAGGAGCGGAGCATCAATGATAAATGTTGCAAAAACAAGGATTTTTTTTTTCTTTTGAAAGCTTCCTTTGCGGGCGCCGCATAAACGGTTAAAGTTACGCAACAATCATGTATTAGGGAATTGTCCGTTTTAAAACGTTCTAAAAAAAACCGCGATAGCATTATGTCTATCTTTTAAGGTTGACTCACACTCTCTCTAACCCTCTTTCTCTCATGTGACGCAGACGAAGTTGCGCGGGTCAGCTAGTCACTACTAATTATAAAACAAAGTTTACCGTCACGTCTGTCTGTCTGTTTGCGATAAACTCAAAAACTACTGCACCGATTTTCATGCTGTATTCACCAATGGATAGAATGGTTCTCGAGGAAGGTTTTAGTATAGAATTTGTCAAGTTTTTGTATACATTGGCTAAAATATAATGATATTTGTTGGAGTTGTCGGAAAAAATAAGCCGTCTGGGAGAAAAATATATATAAGAATATATATAAATATTATATATATTATTACATAAATATTTTGGTCTCGATAACCGACATCCAGCCGGGTGAAGCCGCGGGCATCAGCTAGTTTCATCTAAATTCCTTTCACCGTTCTGGCGAGATTGAGTAACAAACGTCCATCAATTCAACCTTTCGCATGTACAATAGTACCTATGTATATAGGTAAGATAAACTTATAGAAAGAATTTTCAACATTACAAAGTTTGGCATCTGTTTTAAAAAAAATATTTAGCCTTGACTGAAACAAGTGCGTAAAAAAACGAATATTTTTTTTAGAGTACTTAATGAGGTACAAGGCATACTATAAAATCATAAAGTAGGCAATACAATATTAATTCATAAATGATAAACGTTACCTAAAAGATCTACAAATCAAGACATAAAGTCTCATAGAATGGTATGTTATATACCACGAACTACATAACTGTCTGCCACACTCAGGCACCGTAAGTTCTCCACCATATCGACAATTTTTATACCATCTTACGGTGGTCAAGCCAATAACAAGCAAGAATTTCTTCGACTGAGAACACTTCTAGATAGCACTGCCGGGTAAAACACGACAAATAAACTCTACAGGAACATTTACACTGAGTCATAAAAACAGTGTCTTCAGAAAGGGCCTCGCGAATAAACCATGATTGTGACACTTCTAGTCCCCCAGTTATTTTATAGCCTCCAGTAAGATGGAGCTCGAATATTACTTTTTTAACGTGAAACATTTTTTATTGAATTAATTCTGCAGTCCCATTTTAATAGTGTCGTTTTTTTACGATGAATGTTCTAAATTAGCTGAAGGAAATCTACAACTATTTCATAATCCTTCTTCTTTATCTCCGGGTTCTCAAGTGTCCGCTTTTCTTTAAGTAATTGGCGCTCATTTGGAGCAGATGGCTGCTTTAGTCTTTATTATTATGGTGCCTTTTCTACAGAAACTAATATAATATATGCTTAAGGTGATTACATGAGCTAAACGCGAGTTTTATAATGCAAAAAAGCATATGATTCACTGCAATAAACATAACCAGAAAAATATATGATATTCTTCAGGATATATGCTAGATCCATAGTGTTTTGAAAACATAATACAACAAACTTTATTCGTTAGAAAAAAATCACGAACTTATCTCTGAAAATTTCTTTTAAAGAGTAAAAACCATACTAAAATACGTGCGATCATTCTGTTTTTTTGGCAAATAATTCTACAAGCAACATACTAGTATTATAGTGTTTTACTTTTTTAGTCCAATCAATAGATTTTTTGTAAATCGCAAAAAAAAAACACTGATTTCGCACTTTTCGGCCGCAGTGACTGACGTAACAACCACTTTGTAGTGCAAGCTGATTAGAACTTTATTCTAACAGTATTTCAAACGAAGTTTGAACCACCACAAATAGAGTTGCTAATTCAGCTCATGTAATCGCCTTAATGCATTCATGTCATCTTTTATGTCCATTATGTAGTTGAGTATCTAAGAAATGATATCTTCCTGACTTGTTAATTCATTAGGTTTTTTTTATTAGTACCTTATATTACCTGAGATACTTCTGTCTTATCGTAACATAGAACATTCGAACCAATCCTAGCGACTATCATCACTGTCTCTAACACACCCTCCTACCGCGTCACATGTATTACATCCAAATTATATCCCGAAGTGTTAGGCAAGGGTTAAAAGTATCATTTGATTGCGGAAACATCACCCTACCCCCTAAGGGTATGAATGCAAGTGGTTCTGAGGATCCTTTCGAAATATTTCGGTACGAACATCTGTCAACTTGCTAATGCTATCGTTCCTCGTTCGTTAATGCCCGGGGTCAAAGGGCTACTCTAAATTCTTTACAGCATTCAATCCTACCTAGTCCGCTAAATGGAATTTTGGTGTAAGTAGGCGTCGTACCCTAGGCCGAGGTTCGCACCATTTATTTTATGTTCCCCTGTCAAAATACACTTATAAAAATATTTCGGGATATGTACGATTATTAGGATTTATATTTCGGATTTAGATACAGTCGAGCGATTGTCAGTGGCAACACTTTGTATTTGAGCTGGCCTGACATAGTGTGGAGTTTCAATTGAACACAAGATCAGTTTACACTGGTTTTATTACCAGTCACGTGCTATTTTTTGTCCGAAACGTCCTATTAAAAATACTATAAGTATTTTTTGTGTTAAATTATATTTTTTGAGTGAATGGACAAGTAAATTAAATGTGAAACAAATAACGAAATCCGAGCAGAGATTTTATTAATATTTTAATTCAATTAGCGAGTTAAAAATGTAAAGCTCTGAGCGAGCGTATATTTCACAAATGCGCTTACACAAAGTAAGCCGTAAATAATAAATGTGTTTGTGAAATCTCGACCTTTTATTACGATGAATTACAAAATAAAAACTGGACTCTTTCATGTTGCTACAGAAGCTTTTTTTGCACAATATTTTATTGAACTGATGAATAAAGTAATTAAAAACGAAATGAAGTCCTTTAAAACAAAAATATTGAGTAGCAAAAAGTTCGTATACGTTCCCTATGTGGGAATAAGAAAAATGGTTGTTTAATCGCGAGGGCCCGGGATACATAGTCGGCTACCAGTGACAGTTTCAAACCAAGTTGGATGTATTCCATTCGGTGGGAATCCTCTGGGAGCAGGGCTGAAAGCCACCCCGGCACCGATCTACTTCGATAATGTCCCAAACCTCTCTTCGTTTTATTTTTCGCTATCCTCAAGACTTACAAGCAGATGGGTGGAATGTTCGGACGCAAACGACTGCAACGTTTTGTTACGACATTCTGTTACACAAATATTTTGAAACGAACGAACCTCTTTTTAGAAAATATAGAATTTTTAGTATCTACTACATATGAATATTGAATTGTCTGTATGGTGTCGGACGTAAAGAATAGCACGATCCCATATCTCCCCGTGGGTGTCATAAGAGGCGACTAAGGGATTACCAGAGAATGGGCAGCAGCGTTCTCTGTGCTTTTGTAACAACCGTACTGCGATCGCCAACCCGCCTGCCAAGCGTGGCGATTATGGCAAATAATCCTCCCTTGGGGGAGGCCTATGTCCAGCAGTGGACGTCTTTCGGCTGAAATAATGAGTATCTACATTTTTCGTTGATTGCTTTTTTGAGTTAGTCAATAATTTTGTTTAATTTGCAATTATTTATAAAAATATTTTCAATTATTGTGAAATTGCTAGTGTAACTATATCTAACATCACGCCTGTAATTCTAGAAGGGTTAGGCAGACATGTACCTACCTAATAGAACACCCACATTTAGTATTGATAATTAACCAGCTAAATATCCTATCGTATCTTCGAGTAAGCCTTTATAAAACTTAAAAAACATAACAGTAACCGTAATTTTCCGCCGAGTCCGATAAACAGTCGTTTACTTTTACTCAAATACTCATTAAACCAAAGTACTGAACTTTAAGGACCGTTTTGTTAAATGAAAAGTACTTTGACGGTTCAACGTGCTCTTTAAGTTTAGAATCGATAATTAAAGGCTTTAAAGTACAACCAAGCACTCGATGATGATAAAGTCAGAGTTGTATGATCAGTTAAGGAAATAAACATGTTACCAATTTAAATACGTCTTTGTTAACTTAATTAAAGACATGCGAACGAGTCTATCATTAATTTATTTTATAATTGCTAGCTGTGCTGCCATAATGAGAAGGGAGAAATAAACTGTTTTGTAAAATATCGAAAACATATAAATGTTTTGCTACTGACTTGTTCAAATTATTAAAAGGGGGTATACATTTTTAATTAGAAAAGCAACTCCCTCACCCTCACCAAAACAAGGGAACTGAATATTAACAATGAAATTATTAATAATGATTCCAAAGACCTCCCAGTTGAAACGCAACGTCGCGTCGTAAATAAGAAAGTACAACTTGGAAATAATATTCGTACTTAAATGAGTGTTGCCCACTAACTTCTCCGATCGAATACCGCCTGAAACATCAATGTCTACCAACTTTAATTAAATTCATTTTGTCATTGAATAAATTGAAATCGTCGTGCGTCTACGAAACGTTTGCAAACTGAAATACAGACGGGTTATAATAACTTTGACAGTTATAACGTTAGCGTTTGCCGACATGAGACCACGGCTAACGAAACTTTGACACTTGGAGTCTACCCACGATACATGGCCTGTCACTGAACCGTTCCGACTCCACAACTATTCAAATGAAGTAAGCAGAAATACACAGCTTTCCATAAATTACGGGAATTTAACGCCGCTCTGAATGTCAACGGAACTTTTGACAATGTGAAACAAATAATTGGCACTTATCTTGTTACAATTTCCTTCCTAGATACACGTCATACTTGTAACGTGAATAGAAATAGAAAAGGAAACGATATTGGAACACAATTGCATTAGTTTTATTGAAAAATATCACAGCGCGGGGATATTGGCGCGATCTCATTATATCAGTGCCTAGGTAAACGTAGCTAGCGGGAAATTTATTAGCACTTAACGTAATAAGCAATACGACTGTTTCACCGTTGTTTATAATACACTAGCTGACGTCCCACGGTTTCACCCGCGTAGTTCCCGTTCCCTTGGGAGTACGGGAATAAAATATAGCCTATAGCACTCACGAATAATGTAGCTTTCTACCAGTGAAACAATTTTTAAAATTGGTTCATTACTTCCGGAGATTACCCCCTACATACAAACTTACAAACATACAAAATTACAAACAAATGTTATCTCTTTATAATATTAGTATAGATTTATGGACTCGCTCCTGAAACTAAATAAACAGTACATTCTGCTGATATTATTCGTCGAGTTCAATAAAATGTTTTCATTTTATAGAAGGCCGACTTCATGAATAAGTCAATGATTGACGGACGTCCGAACTTCTTCAATAATGGTATGTTTTCGTGACAAAGAAACCGTCTGCACTACCTCGGCTTGATTCATAGACGTTTCTATACACTGGCGGGTAATCTCTGACAACAACGTTTTAAAAGCGCCTTTCTTAAGATTAGACGGTGGGCCCATTGTATTGGTCTCCGCTTGATCGAGCACCGGAGCGCAGGTGGTCGATAAATGAATTTTCCCAACTGTAGGAAATTGATTTTCATTCAGTGGGAGAAATCGGTAGGTTTTCCTTCCATTATGTCGGATATCCCGGCTTTGGATCAAAACCGTCATGTTGCCTGGCTCGTTGATTATTAAGTCGCCCACGTAATGCGTGGCTGAGTTTTATTTTAATGAAGGAGAGATTCTCGTGTCATTGTGAACTTCGTTGGAAGCTAACCACGTTTTCGAGCTGCAGATTAAAAGAGAACAAACGTGCCAGCAAATATAGATTCTTCATAACTTAGATACCGATGAAGTTAATAATTTCAGCTTTATTGCTTAGGATTACCTGAGCATGTATTATAAGTAGTCACGGCAATAAATAAGTGAAACTGATAGATTTTCATTAGGTTCTCTGGTCAATTAGTATGAATTAGATCTATAATCTAATATAATATAATAATATAATTTAGCCGTGTGGTATCCGGCAGAGTAGAATAGAACCAACCCATCACACTGACGGGTGTCGTATAAGGCGACTAATGTCTGAGGCAGAACACCTTGCGCCTCCGTAGACCAGAGAATGGGCAGCAGCGTTTTCTGTTAGTCTGTCATCACTGCGATCTCCAATCCGCCTGCCAAGCGTGGAGACTACGGCAAATCCTCCCATCATGGGAGAGGTTTATGTCTAGCAGATCTATAATCTATCTATAAAATCTCCTATATTATCAAAATACGCTGTATAATATTTTTTGTTATTTTAAACCGTTCCCACAGAAAATGAAAGGATTTACTCATATTAAAATGTAACGATAATAAAGTAGTTAAATTAAATCAATATTCATCTATTAGGGCCTTAAAAATAATGGGGTGGCTTAAATCACGTTATTCGACGTTGGTGTTGAATTAAGTACCGAAATAAACTTTGTGTGGTAGTCAGGGTTTAATTAAAAAAGTTTTAGTCGATTGCTTTATTACTTGATAGGTATTCTTCGTTCCTTGTCTATCAAGCCGCGGAGTTTCGTTCATGAAACGTCAAAATATCAATCATGGGAACCAGTTAAAACTTCAAAGGACTTCATACAATAAACAATAAATAAATACTGTTGCTGTGCTTTTTACGTCAAAAAGGCAATCGTTCGCGAATTAGTGTCACAAGGAAAGACGTCTGAGTTAATTGTCTTTTTTAAACTTTCACGATCAAAACACATTATAAAACACATATAAACGGGTATTTTCGCGAATTTTTACCTTTAATATTTGCCCGACGTTTCGACCGGATTGCACCAGCCGTGGTCGCGGGAAGACTGAAGTATTGGAGGTACCGCCACAGCAAAGCGAAGGTGTTTATTCAACTACCCTCACTTGATCTTCATAAATGTTAATTAGGGCCGGTTCACACTAGGACAGCACACTACACTAACAGTGTCCGCATACTGAGATGATTTCACTTGACGAGTACACTTAGTGATTACTGGATTCCAAGCGGGAGAGAGTCTGAAGCCGTCTTCGCGATTGAAATTAGGATACTTCTTGATCTCAATCGCTTCCCGAACCATTCTCTTATAGTAGTGCTTCTCATTTGCAAGGATTTTTGGGTTGTGTAACTCCATCCAGTGGTTGGGTCCTCCATTCAACAAAGTGGCTAAGCGTCTGCGTACACCGAAGGATGTAGTACCTTTCCAGGTTCCTGGTGTTTACAAAATCGATTGCAGCTGCGGCCGTTCCTACATAGGCCAAACGAAGCGAACAGTCGCTGAAAGGGTCAAGGAACACATAGCAGCGGTCAAAAATCGACAAACAAACAAGTCCGCTATAGCGGAGCATGTGATAGACTCAGGACCCAACCACTGGATGGAGTTACACAACCCAAAAATCCTTGCAAATGAGAAGCACTACTATAAGAGAATGGTTCGGGAAGCGATTGAGATCAAGAAGTATCCTAATTTCAATCGCGAAGACGGCTTCAGACTCTCTCCCGCTTGGAATCCAGTAATCACTAAGTGTACTCGTCAAGTGAAATCATCTCAGTATGCGGACACTGTTAGTGTAGTGTGCTGTCCTAGTGTGAACCGGCCCTAATTAACATTTATGAAGATCAAGTGAGGGTAGTTGAATAAACACCTTCGCTTTGCTGTGGCGGTACCTCCAATACTTCAGTCTTCCCGCGACCACGGCTGGTGCAATCCGGTCGAAACGTCGGGCAAATATTAAAGGTAAAAATTCGCGAAAATACCCGTTTATATGTGTTTTATAACGTCTGAGTTATTCGCTTGATTTATTGTTAACCTTTGTCACGACATGATAGCCGTTCATTTTTATGTCGTTTCACTAAATGTCTGGCAAAAACTTGGGTAAATCAACGTTGCTGTCGTGTAGATAATTCCTAAATGGGACATCAAAAGCGGAATGGCAACGTGTCGTGTGTCCATCGAGGTATGATCGCTATTCGAAAAGTTTTTCTGTGCCTGCCGTGCCAGCGCACCCCTTCACCCAATTTATGACATCGTCGTGCATTTGAATAAGTTTACCATAAAAATAGGCGTTCTGCGGCCAAAAACTTTCGCAATAAAATGCAAATGGTGACATTGGTGATGCTTCTAGATTACGACGCCTGAGGGTTTGAGGTCTAGCCTTCGTAGAACTACAACTGCTGCGTGGAGCCGTACAATTTCAAAGTCTTGTAAATATTTGCCCTTTCAACATTTTCATCTCGTCGCAGAAACTTTTTATGTAAAAGCTTTACAGACTTGTCGACTTAATAGACAAAATTATAAGCGCTTTTAATTAGTAAACTTTTTAACATCATGTAGTCACTAATACGTCAACGTAACTCCGAAGTTTTTTTTACTTTCTTAGAACGCTAACTTGCTACGGGAGTTCACTAAAACTATCAAAACCCATAAGCTAATTCAACGATTAGACTGTGAAGGACACATAAATAGGCAAATGCCCCTCATAGCAGATAGGCAGCCACTGCCGTGAAGATATAGGCACTAAAACAAACGCCTATTACAGCTCTAACGATACGTCGTAATGCCTCAAATGTTCATGAAACGCTACCCTTTTATCTCCATCTCTTTCAATCGCTCACTGAAGCCATATGCCTTTCTCTCTCTATTATATAACAGAATATGAATAGGATGGATAGTGCACGATATTTCTATATTATTTTTATAGTCCATTGTTGATAGTGGAAGTCTGAGAATAATATTCATGGGTCTGAATAATGTAATTAAGTGAGGGTGAGTTTTCTTATCATAATTTAATTGTTATCAGCACATTAACTTTGTGATGCTACGAACGTGGAGGTCCCAATGATAGTTTAGGATCCATTATTGGTTGTAGAATATTGTTGTAATCATAGAGAGGTTAAATTTACCATTCGTTTAAATTTTTATTTAACGCTCCCTCGCCGCGAGCATTCGCTTGTAATGTAACAATCCAAGGTTTGATTTTGTACAGAACCAAGAGATGATCTGAACTGGTATATAACAGGCGAATGCTGCGTGAGGGAGCGCAGTCAGTTAAATTGACACACTGCGCGCCAAATTGTCGTGGCATTTCATAGAACTGTCTGTACGAACGATTGAAGTGCGCATTCAATTAGTTGCTCTGAGTTTATTGTAATTAGTCTGACGGTCTCACCATTATGCTATCAATGCTTGACAAGTCATAGGTCTCGGAACACAAGACAAGCACCTCTGATTTTTTGGATTCATGTGCGTATTGTATAATTATCACTTGCTTCGTTGAAGGAAAACATCGTGAGGAAACCAGCATGCCTGAGAGCTATTTACTGGGTGGCATGTAAAGCCAAGTTTCAGGCTCATGGGCGGCATAAACTCTGACACCACATTAGGTAGTATGTACTACCTAATGTAGTACCAAATGTAATACCTACCATAGGGTGTCATAAAGAAGTTTGTAATTACCTACGAGTAGTAGTATCATCATTATCTTCCAAGCCTTTTCCCAACTAGCTATAGTTGGTGCTAGTTAAGATGAGAATAGCGGTCATTGCCCTTTCCCTAATATCTCTTCGTACGAACCAAAAAAAAAAACATGTATCATTTTTCTTTACAAATGTTGAAAATCACGATAGATGACGATTCCAGACTTGAACAGGCTTTGTTTTTGGTTTTCAAAGTTAAGAAGTTTAATTAATAAATGTAGGTGGATCAATGACCGCTTTCTCATCCTCACCTTAACTGGCACCAACTATACAAAGATATTCTTGCAAAACTATACATGAGTTGAAAACTACTACAGTTTCTATATTCAAAGTAGAACGAGATTATGTTCTAGTAACTAAAGACTCCGCTGGTGTTAGTTACTATATATAATTACCGTATTCAGCAATAAGTATTTCAAAGTTCGGATAAGTTGGTCGTAACTATTTTGAAATTAATTGGCCAATTTCGACAAGTTTTGTATCTCAAATTAAGTTCTTTCATAAATAAATGTAATATTTATACATAGTTTGAGGTTTTGACAAATTATGGGATGTAAAAAATGTCCATAACGAAGCCGAAAGGCAATTGTTCTTCCTACTATTATATATTGCTTATTTACTAAACTTCTATTTAGGGGAATATTAGAGGTCAAAGTTTTTTAAATGTTATTATTTTAAATACATCTATGACCCCTGTACTATTCCAATCAACACATTCTTTTCATTGTTTTGAGTGCTACCGTAAACCGTGATTTTTGGGTTCACCCCAAGAAAATAATCGTTTCTCAGTAATAACTATAGCGTAGAGTTACTTAATTGAATGTACAGAATACTTGGTTGACGGCTTTGTAACGGGTCCGCTTACACCTTGTATGTAAATATATATTATACAATTTTCCACATGGACTCTTTGCCTAAAAACTTTTTCAAATGTTTCGAATTTTCTATAAACTGAAACTAACGTTGTAAATTTTAATGTTTCATCACTGCTTTTTTAAAGTCTCACCTCGTATTTTGAATCATTCAAACGTGACAAAATATTCGAATGAAAAACACGTGAAAAATCTATCAAACCGACGTGGCTGAGGGCTCCTTTCATATCCTTACATTTGAAGCTATGTCAGTTGACAGACAGTCTTACTTTCCAATAGCTAGGTAATATCGACTCTGCTAGGCACACAAAGCAGTACGAACTCCAACCGACGAACCTAGACGGAAATGTCTTTAGAAGTCAAGAATAAAAAGCACCTGGAACTAGTACATTGTTCCTTTGAAAAATTTCGTAACCAGAATCCGGAAAACCTGTCGTTTTGAAAGGCAGTTTTCGTCGAACTGAAATTTTTGCTATTGATTTCTGAAGAAAAGAAGGTATGATTTTCTCCAAAGTTTTGTTACAAAAACGACTCATCAAAAAACGTAATATTTAATAAGTTATCTCTAAATATCATTGACGGAATATAATGCTGTCGATTCTGTTGTGCACAAACTAAACTTAATTTAAGCTATTGCTATCTTTTTCTCTCTAATAAAACGAGAAAGGGACGGACGTAATTTAGAGCTGTCAAATTTAGTTCGAACTAATATTTCCATAGAAATGAAGGGTGCACGTAAAAACATGTCGACTAAAAATACGGTGAAGCGCAAGGCATAAACTAGTTTGACATCTCTAACTTAGTTCATAGCTATAGCCGTTCTTTTCTCGCACTGCCTTTTAGTAAAAGATAGCAATAGCCTAAATTAAGTTTAGTTTGTGCACAACAGAATCGACACCATTATCTGTATGTGTGTGTCCGTGAAATAGTTTGACTACTACTTAATAATTCTATGGATTCTGTTTGATATCGAACATGGCTTCTCTGATGTGACGTCACGTCACACCGAACGAGGTTATCGTGCATAAGCGGTGTTTGCACTGCAGCGTGTGGCTTTGACTTGCACCAGGTTCGTTACCCCGGCTTCTGTCAACATACGATCATCGGCGCCGACGTCTGACCTGATTTCGAGGGCATTCGAATAAAGGATGTGTTTGTAATGCAAGGTAATCGTGGATAATATTCAGGTGCTACTTTTTAATTTGTCTGCGTAAATTATCATGTTAAAATTAAGCACATAAAGATTTCAAAATGGCAGGGTTTCATTTCTCTTAGTATCTCGTCAGTCAGATAGAGTATCATTATTTGTATTGTCAATAAAGCCTCCCCCTGTAGTTTCCAAAATCTTGAGAAATACAGGGGTAACCCAAAACTTGTTTACCTTAAAAGCAGAACGAAGCAGAGATCAATCACTTAGCACGATATACATGTGGAAAAATATTTCACCTAAGATACATTTAGGGGGAGAGTAGGAAAACAATCTGTTGGTTACCAGATTGACACAGAGTCCGTATTTTGGGCAAAAACGATTGATAATGATCCCTATTTCCCAAAACCTGGTAATCATTAATCTGACAGTGAAAACCTTCCTTTAAATATACCTAATACAAAAATGTCCGTGCACTTTTTAAAATTAAGTTGAATAACGCAATTTCAAATGTGTTTTTAGTTTTCCTCTTCACAAATAAAGATAAAAATTGCAGGGAAAAATAATTAACTTAAAAGCTCTAAAGAAAATTATTTTTGTTCAGGAACATTAATAAAGTAGAAATGATACAAATGACCTTTTTGTTCGTCCTACTTATTCTTGGTCTGTTGATTAATAATGCACCTTCTAGTAATGTATCTTGAGTACCTATACCTACTTACATAAGTAAAGATCAAGATGATAATTTGAAGCGACTGGGCTTATTAGCTGGGTTATTTACTAGCTTCTGCCCGTGGCTTCGTTCGCGTGGAGTTTGGAAATTATCCTACAGGAATGTGAATTGTAACCAATACCATGGTTTACCAGTGGTATTGGTTAAACCATAAAGGCGTACCGAGGAAACACAGATACAGGTCGATAAAATTACTTTCGCATATAGAATGGATTATTTGTATTATATAATTCTTCATACCTACAAAATGTAATAAAATAATAATACTACCCGTAGATAGTTAAAAGATAAACCTATTTAAAGTGTGAAGGACATTGTAATCCATTGAAAGAATGGTTTAGTTATTAATAAAATAAAAACCGGCCAAGTGCGAGTCGGACTCGCGCACGAAGGGTTCCGTACCATTATCTATACATTAGACAAAACGGCAAAAAAATCACGTTTGTTGTATGGGAGCCCCCCTTAAATATTAATTTTATTCTGTTTTTAGTATTTGTTGTTATAGCGGCAACAGAAATACATCATCTGTGAAAATTTCAACTGTCTAGCTGTCACGGTTCATGAGATACAGCCTGGTGACAGACAGACGGACAGACGGACAGACAGCGAAGTCTTAGTAATAGGGTTCCGTTTTTACCCTTTGGGTACGGAACCCTAAAAAAGCGTACAGCTTTCCTACCATATCAGTCTCATGTTGGTCGCGGAACTCAATACCAGTACACAATACCTTTACCTAAAGACATACACCGCTAATTATACATAAGTGGCTACTTCTCTTATATACCAACGTAGAAGTTGTATGCTCACATTTCTTGCGCAAATGTAGCTACACCTTTGTGAAACTTACAGCAGTAGATTTCCTCTAAATATTTGAACGTATTTCGCGTTCAAGTCTTGCTTCATGAAAGATTGAAGGCTTGTTAGTAATTCATACTGATGTGCCTCAAACTTAGGTTACTTCGAAAATTGACCAACAAATCGTCGTATTAAATAGTTCATAGATAAGTGCAGGTATACATATAACGATAAGTAATAATAATAGTATCGTTAGGAGGTTATTCTCTCAAGAGTCCTGACCACCGGTTTCAGTGCTAGCATAAACTTCAATGCCTTTATTATACCTATAGCCTACCTAATCCATTACATAGGTAATAGACTAACATAAATAAAATAACCCCCACAGACAGCATTAAAATGTACATAAAACTCTTATATTTGAAACAGAATAAGTTATTGAACTGCTCCAAAGCGTGTATCTGCATATACTATAGAAGCAAATAGATCGGTCTCTAGAGGTTACTATGAATTTTGATACACCTACCTACGTAGGTACCTTAGTAAAGAGGGACCAGCTATTAAATATTGACTGGCTAGAATAATAAATGTTTAGTGAAACTCAATGCTTTTACGAATATAATTTGGCAACGGTGTAATGTAAAATGCAGTGTCTTTTACATTTAAAACCCATTTTGTGAAACCTTTGTAATGGAAGACTAGAGAATTTTGTAATTTTATCTTCTATTGAAATCTTTTGGGAATTGTTTAGTAAAGAGAAATTGAAATAATTTTGGAATTCAATTTTTTTGCGTTTTAATTCAATAAGTAAATACAATTTACAAAATTGTATCGTTCATAGTGAATATAATTTACCACAATCTGCACTGATATTAAAAACCAATTGTCATGCGATATATATTACGTTAAAACTAGAAACTTAACGCGGACGAAGAAGATAGTAATGACTGTAAAGTTATTAGACAGATTACCCAGAAACCTCACTGAGAATTTGAAATTTTGTGTAAATATACGACTACGTCATCAGTCTTGGTGTTATGACCTCCAACCGCTACAAGTTTGTAGATGCTCCAAATCGAGCCATTAGTTTCAATATGGCGGTACTCCGACGTTTTATCTCTCTAACCTTTCAAGTTCCAAAGTTTGTTTCTCGAGTTTTGACCCGAGATAGTTTTTTCTTGATGTACTAATGTACCTAAATCAACAAGTATAACATCTGCATCATTAGGTCTTAAGGTGTCTGTGTGTGACTGTTGGACAATAAATACCCCATCAAAAATCCGTGGTCCCGTGTTCAATATTGTCTACTACGTACGTGCGTATATGTAGGTACAACCACCCAGTAAACAATCTTTCTATCCAAAAATAACCACAAAAGTAAGCAAAACAATAAATTGGCCAATACGTAACAACACATCATTTATTAGGCGAGGTAGCTGCGTTCCCGTGATTTCCCGCCCTACCTATTTAGAATGATCAATAAACCCCCTGTGGGGCAAAAAATGTTACAGTTTACCCACGTTTTATCTCCGCAGGGAAGGTAATTAATCGAAAGGGAACTTCAAAAACCTTTTCCGCAGGCATTAAGAGGAATATGAAGAGTAAACAGCTGCCTGCAAAGTTGATCAAAACGTTTTTGTCAGGGTTTTAATTAGTATTCTTTCGTTATGCTTTGTTAATTAAATTTTGTGGAGGACGGAGTTCTTTTGTTACTCAACCTATTTTAGTTTCCTATGATAATGAGCGTCAGGTATGAAGCGATTTTTATAGAAGTCTACGGAAAATTTCTGTTAGGTTTGAAATTTCAACATCACAAGCAAAAAATCGTTGATTTTATCGTCCAGCTATCTTTGCGTGAATATATTAAAGAAATTATTAAAACTAGCGAAGTGAAATGGGAACAAACGGGTCGAAAAGTTTTATTGAAGTCTTACAAATAAACAAAAGTTTGCGGGACAAGTGGGAACGAGCGGGATAAAGTCGGGACGCGGGTGTTCTATGCAATGGGCTAGTCGATGGACATTCCACCTCTGACGGCCACTTAGAAGTTCTAGCCTCAAGTGTGTTGGCGAAATTTGCCGTATTAAATTATACGTTTTGACACTTCATGTTTCAATGTTGATATATGCTGCGACCACTTTAGACCAACGAGTCATTCGCTACGTATTCGTAGGAAATGCCTCGTTGGTCAAGTGGTCGTAAGCACTGCAGTTGAACCTTTGAGGTGTTAGGTTCGATTCCCAGGTCAAGCAAGATATTATTGTGTTTGGCCATCAAGCTGTCCCAAGTCAGAATTTGTGCCTATATAGATGTCGGCAATAGGCCTTAAACAAATGGGACTAAAACAGAAGATGCTTTAAATTAACTGGTGACATGGGGGTATGATAGATACACCCCTGCCCAACACATTCTGGTTTACAGACGTTACGTTATAATATTATACGTATTGAATATAATAAAAACTTTTTAAAATATGAGTATTTGGTATGCTTTTGGCGACGATTGATGAAAAGATAATAGCTCTCAATTTTCCATCCTAAAATCAACAATAAATTCCATTATATAATGGCAAACAATAATGAACGTGTCGTGTTCAGTTTGTGTTTTTAGTTGCTGATTATAATCTATGATAAAATGTAATTGAATTTTCGGTATATATGACAAACTAACTGTGGTTGAACATCAGAATGTATGGCGTGACTGTCATAATGTTAATAAAGCACTGAACACACATTAGTACGCGTAATATGTTCATAGTGTGAACAAAGTAACAGAACCACAGTTTAGTGTTGTTACACAACAATTTTTAACAAGTTATTTTTTTAAATGTAAGTCATTATTTCGATTGCTACAAATCTTTATTAATCCTACATAGTTTGTAAAAATACTCAAAACCCACTCGAGTTATATTTCAATTCTATTGCAGTCTTTTTCAGCTTCCAAAATACAATAGAGTAAAAACAATAGAGAAATATTTCAAACCTTCCATCATTTCGAGCACGCAGGCATACAATAGTACCCGCGCTATGCACTATGCATGCCATTCAGAGACTGCATCGGCACTCGTTTTAGGCCCCGCACTCATACAAACATTTCAGTTACCCCACCTCGCTTGCATGCGAGGAATGTGCGTTTCATATTACTAACAGGAATAACAGCCACTCGTTTTGTCCATACCTTTTCAAGGACTACCGTCACAAGATATCGTGTCGGTTTGGAATGAAAATACAGTACCAGGATAAATATTAATATAAAGCCAGGCTCAGGTTAGCAAAAATCTTTTCAGCTTTTTTCGATCTATCTGCATTTGAATTTCGAATGATGAATCGCAACATCTACGCCTTGATTGTAGCTTCAATTCAAAACCATTTCAAAACTAGTTACGTTCCGGAAAAAATCATGTATGTAGACTAGTGATGGGAATACAAAAGATGTAATTGTGTGACGCAACTGGCAAGGCAGTTGAACTGGTGCGCTTAAGTACAAATGGATGGAGGAAGAACAAAAGATTCCTGCATCACGTTCTTCGGTAGCGCATCGAGATCGGTGTGTCACGCACGCGGCACGCGGCTCGCCTGGGAGGCTTTCACGTCTGCTAACCTTAATGGGTTTTCAATTGCATGCCCAGCACTTGGTTTTGTTAGGTGACCATAAATTGCTCGGATTACTGGGTGGTTAAGCAATTGTTGGAAAGCACGTTATTTGATGAAGCGGAATGTTAGCCATTAGTTTTAATAATTTGTACTTAAACAATTCAAATACTATGTAAGAAAATGTTTTTGAGTGTTCTACTACAGGTTGCTTTTTCTGTACAGAATCAAAAACCTAAAGTACAAAAAGGTATGTTTGTATTGGAGGAGTTTCCGTGCACTGGATCAGTTAGCATCCGCAAACACTTTGCTATGGGCTTTGTTAAAGTAGTCCCGAAAAAGAGACGACCCTCGATGTGTAATTAAGGTTCCGATGCGTCAACTTTACCTTGATGTGGGTTCTAAAGCAATGCAAACCGAGCATTCCTAAGTACACTTTAACTTATCGTGGTTCTACAAAATCAATGAAGTAAACGTTTTGAGCTTGGTCAACTTTACTTTGCACCGATGTCCCGTAGAATTTTTGAGGCTTAACTCTTTAGCCCAAATATTATGCTCAAAGCAAGTGCTGTCTCAAATTCAGATAATCATATTGGTTCGGCGCAAGCCAAGACGGCAAACTTCATAATTTCCGTTGCCTTCACTTGGACTGGGTCTTATTCTTAGCAAATTTATAGAATCCAAATGCTTCGGACTGACGCTGTTTGATTAGGATCTACACTAAATTGGAGCTGGGATACTCGGTGTTTGAATACAAAACGTTTGTACCGAAAGCTATTTGACTCGTGTCATCAAACATCTTGTAAGAATTGAGTAGGTCTCCACTTTATCACGAGAATTAGATTCTATTTCGACTTGATTTAACTGAAACAGTTGTGCAGCAGAAAATTTGAATAGTCTCCTAGTAGTGCATACTTTAAACTCTAAAGTAACTTTAACTACCTCAACCGTTTAGAATCGAACCGGTACGAAGTAAGAATAGATTCTTTCAAAACTTACAGCGGCTAACTATCGAAGTTGATTCACTCGCGTGACTTTCAGAGGTATCTCAAATCGCAAGACGTCAATTCGACGTCGAATTTTCAAGAATAATCCTCGAAATTGGAACGAGATTTCGGAATTTTTGAATGGACTGAGCCGGTGCGGGGGAATGGTAACGTAATTTTCTGGTTCTCTGGCGGGCAGGCGGCGCCCACCGCGCTGCGCCGCCCACCGCGCTGCGCCACCCGCGGCGCCCGCGCGTCCTTATTCGATTCATCAAATAGAAAATTTGGTGTTACGAAAACCAACAATCTGAACGACGATCATTCAATATACGTTCAATACGTGCCCTGGAATACCAACAATGTTATTGTTTTCACACATTCAAATAAAACATTTTGTTCTGAGCAATTGATCTGTTGTCGTTTTGTACAAGACATTATTTTCTGTATACTGTCAATTTTCTCGCATCGAATACTCAGGCAGCATATTATCTTCGATTGACTGAGTGGCAAAGATTGACATTGCATTGTAAAAAAAGTCCCCTTGCGTTGAGAGCGTTGTAACGTTCACGGCCAAATGATTTCGAAACTGGTTTTAAGTTTAAAATTGTAAACTTTGTAGATGTGATCGAGATAGCTGGCTCAGTGGGCATGCAGTGCATGCATTCGAGTTACACAAAAGCGGAAGGTTTTCCTTATTTTGCCGAGTCCCCCATTTCCCCCGGACGAACGTCCACACGGGACGCGAGAGCTACATGATTTTTAACTTAGCAGTGTACAGGTGAGACGGCATGCTAATGCAGTGTTCGAGTTTTCGTGAACTGTATTATTACATATATACCTACAGGCTGGTCTTAAATTCATTAATCTACAGGGCGCACTTTCTTTTCAGCTCTTTTCTTCATGAATTTAGAACTTTTCGGGTATTTTAAGAGCAGTCTGAAACAATGTTCATGGTATATCCAATTACTGTGAAAAGCTTTCGCTAAAATAAATACAGTTAGGTAGATGGTGTTTCTTTGCAGAAAAACAAAGTTTCCATGAAATTAAAACAGGAAATGCAACTTCAAAGTGGTGTTCATTTCAGTAATTCGATACATTTCTGAAATATAACTCGCGTCTCTTTGATGTAGACTTGGGATTAGTTAGAATTTTTATGAAAACTGTGACATGCAGACCGTACCTTCAATATTTCTTTAGTTTTTAATCTAAATTACGAAAAACCTTGGTATTAAAACACATTAACTTTTTAATTAAGCTCTACCATAACATTGTGTATTTTTTGCTCGGAGTATTTTCAAGAAGTAATTCGTTTTCGTCGGCCCCGTCACTCGCTACGAGATAGATTAATTTATATCCCAACATTCAGCTTGAGCCCTAAGTGCAACTTAGTTTACATTGCAATCCATTTTAAGTGACCACTATAACGCTTGCAGAGAGTACTGTAACTTGATTAAATTACATATTTAGACTACGGAAATGGAGTTCGATGCTTGTAGCTAACTTGTGTACCATTTAAATTAGGGCTGTGTAACAATGTGTACAGTAATGTAAACAAGGTGTAAAAGTACCTTTTACGAAGCTGTCAACCAAGCATTCTGTACATGAAACTAAGTAACTCAACGCAAAAATTATTGCTGGGAAACGACTTTATTTTTGGGTAAAACATCACGTCTTATGCTTTGACTGATAATCTTTGACTACGGTGAAGAGTTTGTGAAGTTAGACCTTGTAGAGTTAGGGCGTGTAGAGTTAGAAGCTTGGCTCTACATGAGATCTGATAACTTTTTTGACAGTGCGAGTCATATTATGGTCTCGTCTTGGCAACATTTTACATGAAAATGTTTTGGTAGGATTGTTCTATCTAATTGTTACTGATTGACTTGATGAGTGAGTCATGTTATAAGTGAAAGTTTAACTTTATAGATCTATTAGATATTCAATATTTTATAATTATTTGCAAATATTTGCTGCAAGTATTTCCCCAACACTCTGGCATTACGGTGAGCAAAAAATGTTTCTACATTTCCCGGCTCGCTACAACGCAAAACGCGGTCCCTTGATTGCAGGCGACGCAACTAGCAAGTAGCGATTAATAAGTGCTGTGTTCACACAGAATGATACTGCATTTATAGCCCCAGGCTAAACAACGTTTTGTCACTTTCAACTTTCTGCTGTGATGTATAATCCTCTATTTTGTGCATTTATCAACTCCCTTTCTCTCATTTATATCTGTACCGGTTTAAGCGTTGCTATGCTCAGGTAGGCTTATTAATCATGTTATAACTACAGTGTTCATGTTACTCCCCTTTGTGCGAAGCTGTATATTTTCAACGTTTCATATAACTTAATTAAACAAGTAACTAAGAGATTATGAAAAAAAAAATAACGGATAAAGTTTTGATTAAAAAAAGTAAGGTAAAATAAGTAACCTTACTTACTTGCTTGCTTTGCTTGCTTGTTACTTACAAGCAAGCAAAGCAAGCAAGTAAGTAAGGTAGTAAGTTTTTGGACTTTTGACTTGAGTTGGTTTCTGGTAATCACTGATGTAAGAAACTACTAATTTTGGCTTTAAATTACAATGTATTGCCAAAATGAGTAGTTACGCCCTACATGTCCTACAAGACATGTCCTACAGGACACGTAGGGTGTATACAAAAAAAAAATGCTAATAAAATAGAGAGCAACCTGTCACCCGTACTAAGTCAATAGCGTGAATTAAACTCGACAATGGGGTGGTGCCGCAATCAATCTGATGAGGCTCATAAGCGGCGTGAGAGAAAAACCCTACCTCCGAATTAATTAATTCTGTTAATGAGCTAAACGCATAATGAAGCTTTGTCCCAGCTTCTAAGCTGCGGTAACCCATTGTGTAGCGATAGGAGAAACTGAGCACTTCACTAAGCTTAGCTGTTGGTCTTTACTCGGTTTTATATAACTTGTTCAATACATGTGAAACTGTCACAAGTCCCAGTCCCACAAGTGTGCGCTGTTGTTTCAAAGATTTAGCTAATACCAAGTAATTAACTAATCACTTTAATCTTTGAAGTTCACATGTCGACGGATTTAATAAGGCTTAGTGCTTGTGTCTCTCTACGATACGAGAAATACAAAGGTCGTAAACGAGAAAGTACAATTAGATAAATTTATAACATGTAGTTGCATTGCACTGCTTTTGGCCAAGTCTATGATTCCACTTGGCGTTTGGATCGCTTTTTATTGAATTATTGGACGGAGGGACGTGACTTAACGCACTGTGATCGGGCCATTGAGTTCTCGATGTTTGCTCGATTCCCGTACGTGTGTGGCGGACTTTAATCGATTCTTGAATTATTATTGTCGCGTGTCGTGCTCTCTGTGCTGCGCGCTCGTGCTTGCTGACGTTTTGAATTTATTGTTTGTTTTATAAGATATCCACCGTGCATAATAAAAAACGAAGGATAAAACACAATATTGCTAAAAGCCTAAATAATAAAATATTCCAACTTCGCCGTGTAACCTCAAACATCTGCAGCGAAATACTGAATAAACACTCGACGAGAATAAAGAAAAAAATATGAATAATCTAAAGAAATTTAATTTTACGATGGGCCTCCACCAATTCAGAAATGAGACACAATAAGTGAAAGGGTTTCTTTTCAGGCACCTCGGCTCTAAAAAATTGAGGTAATGGAACGTGAATAACAATTCGGCCCTCGGGGGGCAGGAATCGGATGGTGGGTGCGCGGGGGGGGGGGGGAATAGATTGATGGCACCCGTTTGTAGCATCTGT
Source organism: Xestia xanthographa (assembly GCA_905147715.2). Taxonomy (NCBI): domain Eukaryota; kingdom Metazoa; phylum Arthropoda; class Insecta; order Lepidoptera; family Noctuidae; genus Xestia; species Xestia xanthographa. The sequence goes on from LR990641.1 coordinate 28,558,863, forward strand.
CGTTTAAGTGAGCATCGATTATAGTACACACCTCGGTGTTTCTTTGTTTGGCAAGCGACGTTTGACTCGACTCATCAGTCATGCCGGCTTGGGGTATTAATTCCACAATATAAACAAATGACATGCTGATATTTCCCTCCCGAGGGCTCTCCGCGTTGCCCTCCTCTCGCTCTATGAAAAAAGACACCGTTCCGATTATCGGGAGTTCCGTCGCGAGCTTTTATCATTTTGTAAGAGGTTTTTGTGAATATTTGATAAATGGTCGATATGACTTTAACGATTGATGTTGAAAGGTAGATAGCACCTGTACTTAATCATTTGAAATGGATTAGGGTAAGAACCTGTTATTGAGATTGTGTAAGTCTGATCGTGGCTTTAAATTCTGTGTGATTTATTGTAAACGGAGTTTTACAGATTTCTTTCAGAATATCACTGATCTGTAAAGAATGATTGATTGAGTTTAGATTTCAACATTTTTTTATGTTATGGTTGTGTAAGTAATACATCCAATATTAATCTAATGTACTATCGTGGTCTTTTCCGCCTGACCATTTTAAATTTTTTTCGCTTAAAATATGTGGTCGCCCCGAGCCACGCCCCCTTAAAGTTTGGGCCTATTAGGAAAGCCTTAACTTTGGTGCGCAAAATAACAATAACTCTCGTTTGGCGTGCGTCGTCAGTGCGCTCGGCCGATTCGGTATCTTTTCATTCTATGTTGCGAGTGCAAGCAAAAATAAGCTTAGTGGTGGTCAGGCGGGAGTGTCCTCGATAGTACATGACTTCGTCCCGTACAACCTTATGTTAATTCACTTCAGAACTACATGGACAGGTGAAGGTAGGTACGAACACCTGATTCAAAGTTCTGCCAGAGAACAATGTCCAATCATCTAACTGCCACCTTTAACCTGAACTAAAACTTACCTACTGTTTCTTAAGAATTACTCCGTAGTATTAAAAATATCTATGAAACTAACCGACTTTTTTTTGATAATTTAATAAAAGTGGAGACAGCTAGTGGAAACTTTTGGGCTACGGGGATTAGAAGTCTTTACCTTACTAAAATACCTTAAGGTGAATGCTTCGACCAGCCCGCGAAATTCAAATTTTCTTACGTTTTTGGCAAATTGCAAGCCAGTGCAAGGTTGTATGTTGATTAAAATATTGGACGCGATTGTAAGACGTATGTAGTTACAGAATTATAATCATCAAAACCATCAATACAACCCTCCAAGTTCATAAAGGTCTAGCAATGACTTTGACCTTGAAAAAATCGTTTCTCGACCTTTATGAACTTGGAGGATTGTATTGATGGTTTTGATGATTATAATTCTGTAACTACATACGTCTTACAATCGCGTCCAATATTTTAATCAACATACAACCTAGCACTGGCCTGCAATTTGCCAAAAACGTAAGAAAATTTGAATTTCGCGGGCTATCCTGGAGCATCAGCCTTAAGCGAGGAACAAATAAATTCAATAATCGACGTTTATATAGAGCCAGCGAAAAGAATAGAAAATGTTACTAGATTTACATTAACCTTTAGCCACAAATTATAGCAATTTTCATAACAACACATACTAACATGTACCCTACGGTTTACTTATTAAAATAGGTTCAAGAACCTCAAATATTAAGTCGGCGTTACACCCCTATTCCTGATTTAGAGGATTTACGGTTTATATATCCTCTTTGCGTATCCAAACCGCGACAATATACCTACAATGTCGGAAGTATTACCCTATAAACAGGTATTGCGTAGGCAGGGAGACAGCCTTGCTAAAATATGTATCATTATTATTTCGACTCAGTTCTGCCAAAATATTTTAACCAACAATGCCAAATACTCAGAACATTTAAAATTATGCGTTAACTAGCCGAATCATTACAATTACTAGGATGTCGGGTTGGTACACTTTGGCAGAGTCATGTTTATTTAATTCTGTTTAAAAAGTATAAATTTAGACGTTTTTATTTGTGATGGGTAATGAAAAACAGCGGCATTTTAATAGTTTTCTCCGTATACCGACAGCATAAGTTATGTGAGTAACAGGGAAGAGGGCTATTACTGCGGACGTAAGTGATGGCCGGTACGTGGCTCGTAGCATTTCCATCGCACACTGTTACGGCAACGATCACCCGTCAGGGAAATGCATATTCACTACTAAATGGATAGGAACAGCTATCGTAAGTAATTCTTATTTCATTCGTGCGAGGTTTACAAGCTCCAAAAATTGAGTTGAATATTATATTATAAAGGGTGTAAAAGACCTCTTAACGAAGTCAAAAGACACTTGTTCTCTTCATCATTACAATCATTTTTTTGTTCTACACCATACCTGGGAACCTTCTAGTTACGGAGATACTGGGGGTGGTTACTGGGGGGTTCCAACTTATTGAAAAGTTTCTTTTTTTAAATACAAATTTTTAATGTAAGATTTTTAAACACTTTCACGACCCCCGTACTATTCAATCCATCTATCAGCACAATGTTTTGAGTGCGTTACATTGAGTTTTACCACAAAGCATGATTTATCACCCCGAAAAAAAAGTCGTTTCCCAGCAATAATTTTTGCGTAAAGTTACTTAGTTTGATGTACAGAATGCTTGGTTGACAGCTTGTTTACACCCTGTATTACGAATTCCCTATTTTTAATAGGGAAGTACCTCTTATTAATTTCCTAATACCTACCTACAGCTATTTTAAATTATTTTAAGATATTTAATATTTCACGATAATAAAGGGTGCGCTTAGTTCCGAACTCAATTACGTAACTTGGCAACACGTTGAAATAATGCCAGTCAGAGGGGCGAGGTTTTGAAGTGTAACGATGACATTTACAAAACATGATGTACCATTTGCATATTTTTTTATTGAAAATTTTAATTAATTAGTCTTTAATTGATGAGTTGAGTTTTGAAATTTTCAGTATTGATATCTATTATTATGCATTGTTATAAACTACTTCGGTATTTTCTTTGTAAGATAAAGGCACATGAAATCTCGCTGTCTCTTTGACTGGTTGTACTATATTATTTCTGCCAAAAACCGTGAAGAAAACAGTATTCAACGCGTCATGTGGCGAGTGCGTTCGGATAAACCCCGCGGCCCTTCGAGCCTTCCTAGTAAATAAGGATTATGGGATTATCGAGAACGGCGTATTCACTCTGCAAAGAACCAGGATTTACAACGTTCCCCGGGAAATGTTTAATACTGTGCACCTTGTTTACTTTGCTGTCCTGGCTTTACTGTTAATTTTTGTTACGGGAACGGAAAAATCCCGGGAAAATTCTACCGGACTGCTACGGTTTTCTACTGTAGTGGAAGATGATGTGTAAATATTTAAAGGTGTTTTTAATTAGATTTTGTACTTATGTACCCACTCAAACTTATGTACACACACAAATGGAAAGTTTGTTACAAACTACATATCCCTTTTTTTCGTTTTTGTTTAACAGTTGTTTAATCAAATATGTGTGTTTAGTAATGGAAAATGGTTTTAATTAATGTACTCGGAATCGAATTAGTTATTATAAGAAAAATATAGTGGCTTTTGCTTCTTGATATTGAAGTTTTTTACACCAAAAGGTTCCACAAGTTTTTATTATAAAGTATAAATATAATGGAGAGTAAATGCATTATTTAACCGTAATCATTTTTGTTAATTGTTTACGGCAAAGAACAAAACTTACAAATAATATAATATGTTGTTTAGTTTACTTTTTCAAAATTGAAGATAATAACCAATTAGAGAGATAATGAATATTAATATCCATTAGAGCTTTCCTTTCACTTTGATGGTCCTCAGAGTTTCAGTAATAGGTCATGATTCGAATTCTGCGAAGAAGTTTGCGGTATGAAGTCACTAGAATACTAAGTCGGGAAAAGTATGGCGGGGTCATACCACGGTTGATAACTTTAATTAAACAGCTCTATAAATTTCTTTATTAGTTTTCATTGACTACTTTGAAAAGTAAGTTATTAAATTCTTACTGTTTCTGTTTTTTCAGTTACTGTTTCAAAATAAAAAACTTTACAAGGAACTTTTTGTGAACATATTTTGGGAAATGTATTGAAACATGAAAATGGCGACGGTAGTTCTTAATATGGAGCGCGCCTAAAGATTGTACAGCTACACCTAATTATGATATTGTGGGTTCACAAGTGAAATTTATTACAGGCACAAAGAAGCAGACGCCTGCCTCCTAACTTGTACATAATATGAAGTCGTGTTTAGTAAATCCAGTTACACATCTCCAGAGTCTCGTAAGAAGATTACATCGCGGTGTTGTGTGTAGGGCACATACCATTACATAGTACACTCAACCACGCAAGTTGTTGTTGGATCACAACGTTATATGAACTGAATGTAAAACAGGCTTTTGGGGAGCAGGGTACCTGGGTATTGTAATATTTCTACGTAAGGCGAACAGCGCCAGCAGAAAATTGCAGACGATAACAATATGTAGTGGAGATGTATAGGAGCTATTTATTTGTATGGAATTTTACTTAGTTGCTGGGAATATGGCTTTTATATTTTCTGGCAGATAAAGTTGGACAAATGTGATCTCGATTTTTCAAAGACTTATCAAATTGTACAGTCGTTTATAAGTCAAGACTATTCCCACAAGCAAGCCTAAAGTCATAGAAGACGAATAATACTTTCAAACTGAACCGAACAACCATTTGATTTAATTAAACAAAATTTCTCTACATGGCAACAAAAATGTAGGCAATATATATAACGGAATATTTTGTCGCTCAGTGCCCTTACCTGCGGTCGCATGCAACTCGTCAAACAATATGATACCGACCCGCGGGATGGCCAAGTAAGCTTTATGAGATTAGACGGTCCATGCCGGCCCTACGAAACACACCTACCTATACGGGATTACACGGTAAATGTAGCTGGGTAGCGGGGTAGCTGTGTAGCGGGGTAGCTGGGTAGCGGGGTACCTGGGTAGCTGGGTAGCTGGCCAATCTCTGGTACGCAACACAAACAAAGGACGGACGGCCTGTCACGCTTGGTATTTTATAAGAAAAATACCGAAAAAACGGTTTTAAGCTCGCCTAAAATTATTTTGTTCAGACATTTTATGAAATTTTTGCTTGTACTTACGTTGCTAACCGAGGACGATGAGGTTTCTGTACGTAATTTGTGTTTTATTGTACTATTTATGTTTTACATTTAACATGTTATGTTCATTGTGCATGTGCATACTATATACTTGCATGAATTGGTGATACCTAAAGCCGTGTACGCACGTACGAACGTTGCGTTGCATGATACGCAACAACTTGGTTCGCACGTGCGTACCACTAACGAACATCGAACACTATGTTCGTCAAACATGTTTGCGGCGATCCTAATAGTATGCTCTTTAAAGACGGTGTTCGAAGACCTCTAATAAATATTACCACAAACACATCAAACGGCGCCTTCTAAGATAGAGTTCACGACTGTTGTGCGCCAACTCGATTCGAACTATGTTCGCGTTCGTGATCGCATATCTCCATACGTCCGAACCAAATGTTCAAGTTTGATGCTTGTGTTCGTACGTGCGTACACGGCTTTATATTGTATGAAACCATTATGGACTAAATATCTACGTATCTACATACGTCCTCAAAAGCAAAATCCAAAATCCAATAAAACGCTCTTCAAAAACCGTTGCAGTTAATAAAAAAACAATTTCAATTAATAGGGCTCTTTGATAGAATTGGGCTATAGTCCCTTGTACACCCATTTGGGATTCTCTCTAATCTGATCGGTAGGCAACGGTGCGAGTGCTCAAATCTGTGTACCTTAATTATCTGGTAGCTACGCCGATCTTAAGTCTATTATCGTGATCGATAAAGATGTATGTACTTGTACCTACATGTTGTTGGTATATAAGGATGTTTTGTTCCATGTGTGGGTGGAACATGGATTTAATTTGATTGTTGTGAGACGTTTGTTGGTGTTGAAACTGTCAAAATGTTGATAACTACTGTCGTGTATTAAACATTATTATGATGAACGTTTATTTGTTCAGAGTTTCCATACATACAAAAAGTCGTGCCTTTTTTATTTGTTCAGAGTTTGCATATACAAAAAGGCGTGCCTTTTTTATTTGTTCAGAGTTTGCATACATACAAAAAGTCGTGCCTTTTTTATTTGTTCAGAGTTTGCATACATACAAAAAGTCGTGCCTTTTTTATTTGGTCAGAGTTTACATACATACAAAAAGTCGTGCCTTTTTTATTTGGTCAGAGTTTGCATACATGCAAAAAGTCGTGCCTTTTTTATTTGGTCAGAGTTTGCATACATACAAAAAGTCGTGCCTTTTTTATTCGTTCAGAGTTTGCATACATACAAAAAGTCGTGCCTTTTTTATTTGGTCAGAGTTTGCATACATACAAAAAGTCGTGCCTTTTTTATTTGGTCAGAGTTTGCATACATACAAAAAGTCGTGCCTTTTTTATTTGGTCAGAGTTTGCATACATACAAAAAGTCGTGCCTTTTTTATTTGGTCAGAGTTTGCATACATACAAAAAGACGTGCCTTTTTTTTTTGTTCAGGGTTTGCATATATACAAAAAGTCGTGCCTTTTTTATTTGGTCAGAGTTTGCATACATACAAAAAGACGTGCCTTTTTTTTTTGTTCAGGGTTTGCATATATACAAAAAGTCGTGCCTTTTTTATTTGGTCAGAGTTTGCATACATACAAAAAGTCGTGCCTTTTTTATTCGTTCAGAGTTTGCATACATACAAAAAGTCGTGCCTTTTTTATTTGGTCAGAGTTTGCATACATACAAAAAGCGTGCCTTTTTTATTTGGTCAGAGTTTGCATACATACAAAAAGTCGTGCCTTTTTTATTTGGTCAGAGTTTGCATACATACAAAAAGTCGTGCCTTTTTTATTTGGTCAGAGTTTGCATACATACAAAAAGACGTGCCTTTTTTTTTTGTTCAGGGTTTGCATATATACAAAAAGTCGTGCCTTTTTTATTTGGTCAGAGTTTGCATACATACAAAAAGTCGTGCCTTTTTTATTTGGTCAGAGTTTGCATACATACAAAAAGACGTGCCTTTTTTTTTTGTTCAGGGTTTGCATTTATACAAAAAGTCGTGCCTTTTTACTGTAGGGGGCAGGAACTACAGAAAGTCACCAGGTACGATAATTCCACATTTGATACTTGTTGTAGCCTGCAACTTTGTTCGCGTGGAAATGTTGATGTGTACTGTACGTGTGAGAAAAAAAATAGCCTTTGTCCTTTCCCAGGATATTATCTATCACCTTGCAAAATTTCATAACGATCCGATCAGCCGTTTAGTCGTGAAAAGATAACAAACAAATAGAGTTCACATTCGAATTTATAATATTTGTATGGATGTACCACGTTTGTTAGTAGGTAATTCTAACGCAATACCTATGTTTCCTAATGTTGTCTTCATTTAAAACATATTTTAAACCTCTACAACACAACATTGTACAACAATTGATTTCCGTTATCTTGCTGTGTTTCAAAGTGTGGATTCTCTTCAATACCCTCTTTTGAATTCAAATCGGAACGAAGTCGAAACGACATGTTTACAATTTTTCTCCAAAGGAAATTGTCTCTATCCGGAATAAATAGTGTTGCTCGGTATCAGCGCTTACGATTCGATATCGATATCTGATGCTATGGTGTGTACAAAATTGTGTCCTGAATTTCTAACAACTGACTTAAGCGACAGTCAGACAAAGACGCAACGAATAAGTAGTTTTTTTGTATTGCGAGAAAATTTAGTGAAGCAGTTCATTTTTTTTCAATATTCATATTCCATGTTATATTATTTGGAATATTTTTAAATACCTACGGAATTATTTTTGCCTCTGTGTTTTTCTTCAGAATTTAAGAAATTGTTAAACTAATTAAATTCGTTCTATCCAAAAATATTACCCAGAAAATTAGGGGTTATTGTAAAGAGCTGAAGCTGAGCTAATGCCTGAGATATTCCATCTCACAAACTCTACTCTACCTACACTTAAATCCTCTTAAGAGTCTGAGCTAGCCTTCAGCTAATTATAACCAAGAGCATAATTATCATAAAACAAGGTCTTCTACATTTACATACTATAGAGAGGTGACACACAAGGTTCTAAGAACTCGCATGACTTTTGTCTTTTATTTTTTACTTTGACCTGTACCGATCAACTTGAGTCTTGTTAACAAGCAAGTGAGTCTTTCAAGGTCTGCCACGTTTTTTCACTTTTTGCCAGCTCTTATGGGCGCTGGAAGTAGGGTGCAAGGGGGTGCCCTTGTCCCCTCCTGTCGGCAAAGAAAAGAGTTAGATTCAGACAAATCCGAGGCGGAAAGCAAAAATTTTCGAGCTCGCTTCGCTCGCTCGTACTTCTGTTCTCGTTTCTGTTTGTACGAGCAAAAATAACATAATTTATCTGAGTAAATGCTAAAATATTTGAGTTCGCTTCGCTCGCTCAGACGTCTTTTTTTTGCGTGCAATAATCTTTTCCTTATAAATTGGCAGAATGTAATAAAATAATAATAGGTTTTCTTTCATTGATAGGTTATTTTCCCATTCATATGTTTTTGTTTGTTGAACCGTGTTAAAGTGGCATAAGAACTCATATAAGTGAATTGTAATAAAACTATGCTTCTACAAAATCTTCGCCTTGGGAAACGACAATTCAAAGAATGCTCTTAAGAAGTTTAAATCTCTTTAAATCTTTTGAGTAAGCCCTTTTTTTTCGGTTTGGAAATCATCAAAATGGCCCCTTTCGCTCTGGGTGGAGCGGAAGTGCGGCAGGCATCGGCCCTTGCGGACCCCTTCCTTTTTTGCTGACATAGAGATGTCAATCGACGATGATGACGATGACGATGTCGATGTTGATGTCCATAAAGAGTTGAGGCGAGTGAAACACGAGCGCGCCGTCGACATAAGACGAACGGACGGCGAGCTAGCCCATTGCTTACCGTCCACAGGCCCGCGCCTACTGTGGCTGGGAGCCACATGGTGGACGCCCGGTTCATCTCCCGCGGCGGCTGGGACGTGAGGTTTGCCACCTCCTTCGCTAGCATGACTGCTTCGCAGTTGGAGTAGACGGCTTCCCATTCCGTCTCGCTCCGGACCGTGGATTGAACCAAGGCCGGCCGCGAGAGGTCGCCGCCACCGATCGCCGCTATTAGAGTGAACCCTTCGATAGAGTTCTTCGATTCGGTTCAGCTTCGAATCTTCGGATGTACGTAATCCTAACTTCATACCTAATATTATATAAAAATGCGAAACTCTGTGAAGATAGATAGCTCTATCACACAAAAACTACTGACTGCATTTAGATGAAATTTGGCACAAATATATTTTATAACCTGGATTCACATTGGATTCTTTTATCCTGGTAGTAACAACCTGTAGGACAGTTACCGAACTTCACACGGGCGAAGCTGCGTGCAACAGCTAGTCATTAATATGTGCTTGCACACCACGTCATGTTAAGCGGTTTAGTTATCTTTAACCTTTTAATATTTTCAGGAATATCAAAACAATAAGTGTATTTGATATTCCTGAAAAGATTTCAATGTATGCCTTTTACGAATCTTCTTCAGTGATGACACCACGAGATATTTTTAACGTCTAATAATTTTGTTAATTTTCACTGATGCTTGCATTCTCTCATTATGGTTGAACTCCATTTGATGTTAGCAACCTAGAATTTTGTAACTCGAGCTATGGTACGAATTTTGTATTCGAATTTCGAATATGGCGCACCAACGCGGAGTGCCGTAAAATGGCGGCAACAAAACAAAATCCACGAAAAAAAGGGGTCACATTTAGTGGTACTAAGCAAACTGGTATTAAGCCCGTGTTTAATTTACGCAAAGTTTTCAATAAACTGGGTCGTGACACGTGTTCTCGTAACGGCTGCATTCACCTTTAACCCGGGTGTGCACGTTTGAGTTGCAGTACGTGCATACAAATATCTGGCTATCCTTCACAACAATGGTATAACAAACGTTAGTGTGTGGTTAGATGTACTGTATTGTTTCATTTACTGAATTGACTACTTTGTTTGTTGTCTTTTCTTCATAATCGTAATCATAATCATTTATTTGCAATAAGTATAGCATGTTTCATAGGTTGTCATTGAAAATACCGGTAAAACAATGCAATCGAGAGATATGCAATGTGAGGTAGTTCGTTGGGTTTAGGACAATAGTGAAACGAAATGAAAAAAAAAAAAACAATTAGAAAAAAAAAACAATTAATTGAAATTCGACCGTCTGCAACTTCACATCTATAAGTACAGTCGAATAAACTATTTGATTTACATTTTACAATGTAATTTGTTGGTTAAACTGTAAACCAAATAGCTTGTTCGACCGTTCAATATAAATCAGTTAGAAAATAGTAACAGCTATCCAGACTTTGTCATAATAAAGAAAAACTACTTAACAATTTTATTTTTACTCTCTCATGGGGTGTTGAACAAAAGATAAGGTAGCAGGTTCACCCTAACGTCTGCAAGGTTAGACTTTTTATAGCCGACGGCTAATAGTGTGAAAAAGCCGGGCACGATATTTCAAGACCTGAAGGTCGCATGTAATACGCTCCCTCTTAAAGAATTATTATCAGACTTTCTTTTTTGCCGTAGTAGGTATCCTGTATTTTTTGTTAATGGAATTCGAGCTTTAAAAGCCTAAAGCCTGGAACATACTTCAGAGTATGTTAATTTAAGGACCCAGAGAAAGTGATAATCTATCTGTGATCACGTTCATGGAAAATTCAAAAATGTATTCTGTGACTTAAGCTACTGAAAACCTTTTACTTTTTTCCATTAATTACACTTTTTTATGTGCTTATTTTTCCAAAATCATCAACCCCGGCTTAGCCTCTTCCCAACTATGTTGGTGTCGGCTTCCATTCTAACCGGATGCAGCTGAATTTTCCATGGAACGACTGTCTATCTGACCTCCACAACCTAGAGTACTGGGTAATACGATACCTCTTGGTAAGACTCTTTGTCAGACTCATCTTTCCGAGACTTGATTTAAAAATTTAAGGTATTATACGTAAATAAACCGCTTTACTCTAGTATTTATTTGACAAATTATCTTCCATTACAGACGGCGTCCAAATCCCGATCACCGGTCACAAAGCAAGGTAAACACACAATCAAAGCCGAAGGTCCGAATAGTCGACCAGTTTCAAATTAATTAAAGTTAGGCGCGTCCCTGCCTTCGCATCCAAAGTTAGGCATTACTTTAAGTTACTTAGGGATTGAGTTAAGTACTTTGAGACCAAACCTATTGTTCAACAGGCGACTTAAGGTGTTCGTAATTTCGTGCGACAGGAGTTTCACTTTGATTGAACTTAAATAGTTAAATACTGTGGTAAATCTGAGACCGAAATTTTGGGAAAATAATATACTGGGTTAGAAGAGGTATGATGTCAAATATTTGGTGGTACCATGCTGTTTGATCTATACCTAATGTAATAAAATTCATTAATTTCAATCTTGAATTTTTCTAAGATTTTGGATGTAATAAGAACTGTATATTCCACGAAATGTAATTTAGTGTTTATTATACTGTGTGTTCATCACTTTATAAAAGGAAAGATCGTTTTATAAAGACCATAAAAAACAATAGAATGAAACACAAAAACATTTTTGTAACAACCAATCAAAAAGACAAATAAACAGGAATCAGTCGATCTCAATAAAATGTCAATGTACTCTTGAGAAACCAATATTTTTTGTAGTGTATTTTCCAACATTTTCCGGGACAATTTGTAGTGTTGCCAAGTGGCCGAGTGAGTGCGATCCGTCGGAGTCAAGAACTAAATAAATTAAAATTCGTCGTTCGCAATCAAGGCATGCTCCAATTAAAAGTCAAATCAACTGCATTATACAGGCTGTTGTAAAATAACGAAACTCTATACCCGATAGGGTCGCCTCGGATAAAATAATGAGGACTCCGTTACGAGAAACTAGCGTCAAAGTATCTTCAACTTTCGTATAATGATATTTAAAAATAAATTGGTAAAAAATCTTTGGTCATTTTTGCGTTTTGTGTTTCTAAATGTTTTCAATGTAGTTATTATTTTTCGGAAGAAATGCCTTGTATTATGTGAAAGAAAATATGTACAAACTTTAAACTAAAATATAAAGTTTAATATTAGGAAACTCTTCTTTCATAATTTGCTAAAGGAATACCTTATCCTGTGTACCTTTTTTTTGTTAAAAATATCAACTACGTCAACAACTTTTTCCGCGTAGTAAATATTACTTTCAAATCAGTAATTGCTCTATGATAAAATTAAATATAGATACACAATTATTTTTAAACGTCCACTGTCAACCACAAAGTATTTGTATGAGAACCAAATTAGGTATTTACCGCAAAAACAGTGTTAATTGCACTCTTAAACCACCGAAACTTAATAAAAAATCGCTATTAGATTACTTGGTAAGTCTCCAGACACAAAATCGACCAACGCTAGATAGGAATTAGGCTTATAATAAATTGCTAAGTACTCGCTAAGTGTTTCGAAATTCTCGCTAAACTTTTTCGACAACCCTAGTCTAGTTCGAATTTATTGCCGATTTCAGATTGATGTACACCTATATTGCTGAAGTATTAGACAGCACTTAATTATTGCTATTTAAGTCTTTTGTTCTACGAGAATCTAGACTCTCGGCTTTTTTACGAAGAGTTTTTGCAACTGCAATTTCATGACTTTATGCTAAGAATAATTTATTGCGACTTCCCCAGAAAATATGGTAGCTTGCACTTTAAACTAATAAAATGCAGTTGAATAAAAATATATCGATACTTTCTGAAATTTTTCTAGTGAAATTTTGATGACGAAATTAATGTCGAAAACGTTTGTAGTTTAAAAACTAAAAGCTCTCACCTCAATGAGAATAATATAGAAAAAATTACGTTCAAGTTAATGTATGAAAACACAACTCAGAATTAAACATTTTCGTGAGCTTAATAAACTTGTGGAATGAGGACAAAAGACGATTTTCCGTTTCTTAAACCTATTCCCGTCCGTCCTCAAATTTTATCTACTTTGAATGTTACTTGTTACAAATGTAATGAAACATCTAAACTAATTTCACAGGATATAAAGTTCTATGTTTTACTTTAGCGCAAGAACTTTGTTGCCATTATTTTTTGATCCAGATTTATTTAAGGCCAGTTGTCCTAGTCAATGTAAAGTTGATTTGATATTAAATTAGTTATATCTTTTTTTCTCAAATAAAATTAACCAATGTCTCTCTCTCTTTAGGGTTTCTTAGAAAAAATGAAAAAAACGGAACCCTTATAGGATCACTCGTGCGTCTGTCTGTCTGTCACAGCCAATTTGCTCCGAATCTACTACACCAAATCATGTGAAAGGATGGTGTAATCTTATGACTCAAACACAGATGTGCAAAGTAAATATTTCTTTTTTTTTAAATAATGGTCATTTTTGGGGCACAATAGGGAATATGCATATATTTTTATTTTTTTTATTTCGATACGGAATGTTAAAGTACTATAAAATAATGACAAAAAACGAAAACAAGACTTAAATCGGCCAAAAAACACAAAAGTTATAACCATTTAAACTTTTGTTTCTATCTCTTTCTAGATAAACGGAATTTATTATGGATTTTGTACGTCGATGCAGCGTTTGACGTCATTCGCTATATCGGATCTCTCTGTCTAATCAGCAGTTTCAAATGCTTATAGCTTAGTATTTTTTATAGATATTAAAAAAATAATTTCACTTTGCTATTTATTTTCTGATGTTATTACGCTTTGTTTAGAGTGATAAAAAAAAACATGCATATACCCTATTTAGGATTAAAAAAAAAAGTTTTGTAAACCTTGCTGTGTTATATATCGAATGAAAGGGCTCGTTATGAGAATTTCAAATATATTTTTGTTATTATTGTAAAATAAATAGTTCTGATTTTATTCATGAAAGAAGACGAAAATTGGCCATTGGGCCCTGATCTCCGAAACCACTGAGCCTAAAATTAAGAAATAATACACAATATAGTTAATTGCTTGTGGAATACAGAAAAATATTATTAGATTATTAAGAATTCTATCAATTGAAAATAAAGTGGTAAACTCAATATAAGACTTTGGCATTGTACGGAACCCTCTCCACGAGAGTTCAACTCGCAATTGGCGGGTTTTTTTCTAAAGGAATTCTTTCTAATTATAATGTCTGTATCAATACTAAAAAAAGGTCAAAATACGACAAAAAGAGTTCGACTCTTTAAACCTAATTTATTTAATAAAGAATGCTCGCACAGTCGAATTTACTTTTGATATAATTTCTCTACAAAAAACCTTTAAGGGTTGGGCTTTGTAAAAATATTTGTAAAAAAAAATATAAAATGAAAAATCAAATCAGAAATTTAAACGCGACCTTCTCTGAAAAGGTACGTAAACGATGCTGGGTGGAATTCTATTAAGCAGAGGAGAGGTTTTCCCTTTTATTTTGTAGATCCTATTAATTTTGACCGAATATGTAGTCCTCTCTTCAATACCTGAAACAAACAGATAACACTGAGTTAGTTAATTGGTTTTTGTATTTTCTTGGTATACAATTATACAGGTCGGCCCGTACGACCTTTTATCTTACAGAAAAGACAGTAACAGTTAAATAATATACGACTAAACAGGGCTTTCTAGGTCAGTCAGGTGAGCACATTTACGTAGAATGACTTTAAAATAGGGTAAGTACCTTGGGCATTTTAATGTTATAGGGATTATTTTGTTAAATAAAACCTGAAGTGGGCTTTAGTATTAAAAATGAAAACACCAAAGAAAATTCAATGGACTTTAAAGTTCCTATAGTGAGTAAAAAATAAATAACAAACTCTGCTCCAACCAATTAAACTTTCTATGAATAGTCTGGGAATCAACATTGTTTGAAATCAATTGGGGCAAATTAAGAACCGAAATAGTAATTGGAACAAACAAAGCTTTTTATTGACTGCCTCGTTGGTCTAGTGGTTGAAAGTACGACTGCTCAGCATGAGGTACTGGTTTCGATTCCCAGGTTGGGCAAAGTGTTATTGGGTTTTTCCATCAGGAATTTCTCAGTAGCAGCCACGGAGTCTGGATTAGCGAACGGTTGATGGCAATAAGCTCACCCCCTTTTACATAGGACTTAAGCTTATCTGGCGAAATGTGAGTCTACTATTAGGTATACCTCTGCCTAACCCTTCTGGTATTACAGGCGCGATGTTACGTCATGTAATGCTTTATATTTGTTTATAAACACTATGAATAACCTCACCACTATAAACGCCAATTAAACAAGCAAGATAAACTATGGTTGACGAAACGATGGAGCAGCGGTGGCCCAGTGGTGGTGGCACTGACTTACGAACAGTAAGTCGTGGGTTCGAACCCAGACAGGCGCATTACTTCGTGTAATTTATTTCATCGCCGCTGCTTTCAAAACGGTGAAGGAAAACATCGTGAGGCATGTCCTAGAACCAAAAAATTCAAAGACATGTGACATCTACCAACCCGCACTGGGCCCGCGTGGTGGATTGTAGCCCATTCCCTCTCATAGAGAGGAGGCCTGTGTCCCAGCAGTGGGAACATTAATAGGCTGATGATGATGTGATGATGATGACGAAACGCGACTCAATGTATAAAGATTAAAATAGTTATGAAAGGGGATTTTTTTTCACTTGTTTTGCACGTTTTTTGTTTAGTTGTCGAAATCGGAAAGTTACCAAAGTCGTCCCAAATGGGCTGTAGGTATGTGGGACGAGTTGATGAATTATTCAACGAGACGTACCCCATCTTTCATTATCTATGATAACTTTGTTAATGAGCTCATTTATAAAAACCTTTCTTAATTGAGACTATATTTGGAAACTTGACAAACATTACATTAAAACATTATGACATTTTTAATCAGCCTAAGTAATGCTAAAGTTGTAAGTAGTTTTTAGACAACTTCTTTTATTCAAACGGGTGTAGTTTTCTGAATCCAAAAAATGTAATAATGTGCTGTTGACTGACATTAATTTATGAAATACATGACTCCGCCCACATGATGAGCACGAAACACCGTGCATAAAACTACAACAGATAGGATAAGTTCTCCGCCAGTCCTGTAGCAAGCGAAGCCGATAAGCTGCAGTGTTGCACAAATCCATTTATAATAAGTTATCCAGCGAAAGTAGTGTGATGAAAACATTTTCTACTTAGTCCAGCTTTACGAGTGATCTTAGCACAAAAGCTTGCAACGGACTACGGCCAAGTTTAAAAAAAGCTCTACAGTTCCGTCTGTAAACTTTCCCAAAGCCTTTTCAGCGAAATAATGGGATGAAATTGTCTTATAAGTCGTTGGATCTGATTTATTTGCCTGTTCAAGTAACCTAGCTGGAATAATACTCGTCTGACAGCTATTAGCTAACATTAATTGGCTGCACTTGCAGTACAAGTTACTTTTCTTCGTATCCTACGAAGATAGTATTCAGACTTACACAGATGTTTCGTGGATGAATGCACTCTTGTCTTCCGTTTACCCTTACTTACATGGTTGTTAACTACTTTCTCAAAATTTAAAAAAGGAATACAAAATCTTTTTTTTTTACATTTATTTGTTTCATGACTTGTAATTCAGACAGCGGTGGACCAGTGGTGGCTGCCCCGACTTACGAACAGTAAGTCGCGGATTCGAACCCAGACAGGCGCAAAACTTTGAGTATTTTTTTTCATCACCACTGCTCTCAAAACGGTGAAGGAAAACATCGTGAGGAAACCGGCATGTCCTAGAACCAAAACATTCGAAGACTTGTGACATCTACCAATCCGCACTGGGCCCGCGTGGTGGATTATAGCCCATTCCCTCTCATAGAGAAGAGGCCTGTGTCCCAGCAGTGGGAACATTATAGCCTGATGATTATGATGATGATGAATTCAAGAAAAGAGAGGAGGAGCTCGTGACTAAATAATAACAGCTGCTCGGGTCGATCGTTAGGTTAAGCCGTGCTGGCCTAAGTTAGTCTGTGGATGGGTGACTACCCATTACATACCGAGTTCCTCCGTGCCTCGAAAAGTACGTTAAGCCATTGGTCCCGCCTGTCATTTGTAGATCTTCGACAGTCGTTAGGTAGTCAGAGGCCCAAAAAGTCTGACAACCAGACTTACCAAGGGGTATCGTATTACCCGGTAATAACTGGGTTGCGGAGGTCAGATAGGCAGTCGCTCCATGTAAAATATTGGTATTCAGCTGCTTCCGGTAAGACTGGAAGCCGACCCCGAAAATAGTTGGGAAAATGCTAGGCTGATGATGACATGTAATTCAAGAAAACAGTAGGCTGTAAAACCACTCTTGCTGAGTATTTAAATAATTTTACCTACTACGATTTAAAACAACCTTTCTCAAAATAATATGCTTTCAAATATTGCTCGCAATAAATGCTCTATGAATTTTATATTATTGAGTTAGAAATTGATGTTCATGAATTTTGTAGAGAAAATCGTGTGGAAACGTTAAGGACTCAGAGCAAACGGTGAAGCAAGATCCAATATACCAATTATTCTTTAGACGATCGAAAGTTATTTAATATGACGGGTCTTAAAGGATCCAGATGACTTACTAGTGTCGATTCTCAGTAGGTACCACTTTGATATTTCAGAAACTTATTCATATTAAGAGTTGCCAACACTTCAAGTTTCGATATTGTGAAATCGTGTGCACTTTCTTACTTAGAAATATGTGTGAGTGATAAAGATGACAGCCGTGTGGTATCTGGCAGAATAGTATAGAACCAACCCATTACACTCACGGGTGTCGTATAAGGCGACTAATGTCTGAGGCAGAACACCTTGCGCCTCCGTAGACCAGAGAATGGGCAGCAGCGTTTTCTGTTAGTCTTTCTGATGAAAGACTAACAGAAAACGCTGGCACAACGCCGCAAAAAAAAAAACGAAACGCTGGCGCTTGGCAGGCGGATTGGAGATCGCAGTGATCTGCGATCTCCAATCCGCCTGCCAAGCGTGGAGATTACGGCAAATTCGTCCCATCATGGGAGAGGCTTATGTCCAGCAGTGGACGTTATGGGCTGTTGTTGTTGTTGTTGATAAAGATGAATCGATGCAAGTAATAAATGTGGCAAAGTTTTGTAGAAAAGCTTTTCAAATCCCTGTAAAGCATTCTCAAACAAAGTACACACTTTCATAACATATTTTCGTAATTCTTTTCGAGAAAAATATTTAATTTCACCATCTATTAATAAAGGTAGAATGTCGAAATTTCCATCAAGACAGAGGGAAAATTCCTATGAACTCATTTTACGTCGTACCGGTTTTAAAACGCGTGTAGAGAGCTAATATTTTCACTAGGAAGCTTTAAAAACGCTCATTACATTTAATTTAGGGAAACGTGCGGATTCCGCACGTGTAGGTACAGTTACACAAACATAATTTTGCTGATTGATGTTCATAATTGTTAATATCATGTACCGTTGTGTGAATAATTAATTGTACAAGGATAAAACGCGATATATGTAGGTATCTATATTTATACCTACCACGTGTACAATGTACACTTCTCTAAACTAGTTAGAATTGTTTACGATTAATTCATTGATTTGGCTAAATTCCTATTTACTCAAATCAATGAATTCATCGTAAACAATTCTAACTGTGGAAAAAAAATATAAACAGGGTGTAAATGGACTCTTCACAAAGCCGTTAACCAAGCATTCTGTATATCAAACTAAGTAACCCTACGCAAAAAGTATTGCTGGGAAATTACTTGTTTTTGGGCTGAAAATTCAAGTTTTTCGATTAAACTCAATGTAGAGCACTCAAAACATTGTGCAGACCCGTGCCGTGGAGGTGTTTAAAGTACAGTTAGTACATTAAAAACAAGTATTAAAAAAAAGGTAAAGGAGGTATGGTCTAGCTAGAACTAAAAAATGATCACAATTTCGAGTAAAACAAGTACCTTCCGGCTTCGTTGAGAGTCTTTTTTCACCCTTTATAATTTACAGTAAGCCACAACTGTACTACCATGACGATGATGATGTGGCTTACTATCATAACATTTTTTAGCTTTAGGTTTACATTATGTTCTGAAGCTTAACTTCAGCTCGGCTCCAGTTAACAGTAGCTAACAAAACTACATATTGTTATACACTCCTGTCGATCCCATTTAAAGCAACACGCATGTGCTCCTACCACATGTGTGTTTACTCCGATAGCCCTCGCTAATCTGATGATACTGATTAAGACGTTCCGACGACGGGATCGTCAACCTAAAGTGATTTGTTAGCTAGCTGGTCCGAGGTGCATGTGGTTCCTGGACAGCTTAATGGGCATACGGACCGGACCGAAATAATACAATCAATTAGATTCACTTCAGAAGAAATAGTCAAAAAAAAAATATAGCTAAAAGTCATCGGATTATCGGTAGCCATTGACTAACTGTTGTTGATACCTGGATGCAGGATGCTGGAGCGCTATTGAAATTCATCGAAGAGATGGTTCTATATTACTATAGAACCATCTCTAAAAAATCACTAAATTTGCCCAGAGTGTACCTATAATACCATTACTGGTATTATAGGTACACTCTGGCCAAATTTGGTGATCAAAGCTTATGCCTATTCTGTACGAGTAGACGCTTTTGCTCTCTAAAGCTTTAGTTAGCACCGAAGAGCAAAGTGTATTACTAAATATCATCACTGCAGTACTCTGTCCAGTTTCGAAACTGTCGAGTTGCTGCAGAGAGGATATAATTATTAACATAACGGGCAAATCATAATATTGTAGGTAATAATTGTCGCTTTCGTAGTTATGCAGAGAGAACAATTTTTGTTTATTTTGGCACATAGCAACCAGTATTAGGATGTTTGTCTCAAGCAAATGAAAATAGTATCCTGCTCATTTAACAACAAATGTATTCAACGGTGGAATGATGCTTCTTAGTAGACTGAACAGTGAAAGTTCTGTCGACCCTCAGGCGTACAACCACGTTTTGCGTTGTTACACGAAACCTCCTATCTGCTTCGAGCAACGAGCTTCATTTTTTGTTATAATATTATGAATATGAAGGTTTAATTTCTCTTTCTGATCGTGTTAGCTTAAATCATTGCATTTTCAAATTCTAAAGATTTTCAGTGACTGCAGTAATGTACGGCTAGTTTGCTAAAAGAGAGTTAGTTTTATTATTAATAATTTCCATGATTAATTCGAACATAACATAACATCACGCCTACAATCCCTGAAGGGCTTATAGTACACCTACGTTTCGCTATTTATGTTTAAGTCCCTTGTAATAGGAGGCGAGCCGATTGATATAAAAAAAACCGGCCAAGAGCGTGTCGGGCCACGCTCAGTGTAGGGTTCCGTAGTTTCCCGACTGTCACAATAAGTGTTCCCACTTATGAGTTTAAAGGTGGGTATCGATTATGTAAAAATGCTTGCATATACGAATATACTACAAACTTAGTGTAGAAATTATTTTGTACAACTTTTTGTACAAAAATTGTTGTTTTCATCAAGTACAAAATGATTTTCCTAGAAAGTCCTTATAAAGTTCTACTTTTCAGATTTTTTTCATATTTTCTAAAGTTATGGTTCAAAAGTTAGAGGGAGGGACACATTGTTTTTTACTTTTGGAGCGATTATTTCCGAAATTATTGACATTATCAAAAAATGATTTTAGGAAACCCCTATTCATTTTTAAATACCTTTCCAACAATATATCACACGTTAGGGTTGAAAAAAAAAATCACTTCCCACTTTACATAAGTATAGGGGGGCTACCCTAACAAAATATTTTTTTTCCAATTTTTATTTTACCACTTTGTCGGCGTGATTGATATACATATTGGTACCTCAGTGGTGGTAATTTCAGCTTTCTAGTGCTAACGGTCACAGAGATTAGGCGAGGACGGACAGACGGACGGACGGACAGACATGGCGAAACTATAAGGGTTCCTAGTTGACTACGGAACCCTAAAAAAGTAATTGATTAATTCCAACGATTTAAAATCAAGTTTTACCAAATTTGATTTCAAACATTGCTCGTAACGCAATTAAAACATTTATAAAACTTCAACACTTTTTTATAAAGTTCCAACTAGACCGCAATGTGTGCCGAGAGAAATGTCAAATAAAAAATGCAAAAACATTCCAGCATAAGGGACCGAAGTGAAAAAGCGAACGAGAGATTTTTTAGCGGAGCTAATTATCGCCTGAACTAGGTCGGGTCATGCAATGCTATAAAATTTTAATTTGGACTAATATAGCCGGTTCCATTATTTAGTAAGTGCTTTGTTTAGTACCTTTCATTGACACGTATTACGGAAGTTTAATTGCAATTTATTATTTATTATGTTTTAGGAATAATACGTCACATAGTATAACCATATATCATCAAAATATATATATATATCATATATCATAGTATATCATAGTATCTTGGACGTTCTTGAAATCGGTGAAGAAAATCATAAGGAAATTTGGACTTTAAAATTAACATTGGTAAAGTCTGAACTCGCCAATTTGAATTTAGCAAGTGCGATGTATACCCACGTTTCTCTTTTAGAAGAGGCTGGTTTTTATTATTATTTAAGTCTCAATAAAATTTGTGGCAACACGACAAATGTTCGGAATAAACAGATTAGTTAGAATATGGTGAACGTTGAACGTGACAATATAGCAAAATAATCGAGATGATTAAATTTTTTTGTAACACGCTTTTATTAGCTTCCCTTGTAAATATGTAAAAAATCTTAGAAATCAAATTATTTTGACTTCCGGTTCTTCCTACTTTCCGGTCTCCGATTGAGCTGAAATTTTGCTGAAAAAGCTGAGTAAACGACGTCGTTTAGCTATTAAATTAACTGGCTACCTCGTAATTTATGTGCTTGTGTGACAATTGTGGTTAAGTTTTTATATATTTAATCATCTAAGCACATATTATACTTTTAATGAAGTAGCGAATGTTTTGGTTAACTTTTCCACACCTCTATGACCACAATAAAAAAAGTCCCATGAAAATCAGACCAGTGTAAACTTAGTTCCACCTTTTGAGTATTTAAAATCGAATTGCACTCGGCTATAGAAAAGAAGAGCGTTGATTTTCTTAAACACCAGATTTAACGGTAAATCATATAATCTCAATTTCATCTATACTAATATTATAAAGAGGAAAACTTTGTTTGTTTGTTTGTTTGTAATGAATAGGCTCAAAAACTACTGGACCGATTTAAAAAATTCTTTCACCATTCGAAAGCTACATTATCCACGAGTAACATAGGCTATATTTTATCCCCGTACTCCCACGGGAACGGGAACTACGGGGGTGAAACCGCGGGACGTCCGCTAGTAATTAATAAACGGAAAAAAGCAGATTAATAATTCGGTTCACCCAATGACCAAAATTATTGATTTAGTGGCAATAATTGAATTTTCATGGCTTTCGTGGTTTATGATGTTAAACCTCTGATGGAATTTATTTTTCGCAGTATACGCCAGCAGCGTCAATGATTAAATTTAACGAAAAGTTTGCTTTTAATAACCCTTGTTTTATGGAAATTGTTAGTACCAGGAGACAAATTTTATGTTTGCAAAAATTGTCAAAATCATTTTTCAGGAATATCGAAGCGTGGGTGAGTAATAAAATAAGGTTTTTTTTTCTAACGTGAACAATGAGATTATAGACATACTAGTGTCGAAATCCTAGTCTATCGCAAAGGTCAGTTAGAACTATCGAAAATTATCCTGCAGAAGAGATACAATTTTAGCTTTAAGTAAACATAGGTAAGGTAACAATTTGCCATTTCGGTCTGAACATCAGAGAGACTGCATTATGTAGCGGATGATCCCATGACGTTCAAGATGAATCCCTAATGGACTAAACTATGCAGATATTAACTATATTCACAACTATGTTTGCATTCCTACGTCGTTATAGTGCACAGTGGGCTAGCTAGCGTATTCACAAACACACATTGAAATAATTTATGTACTGTTGTATTTGGTTGTAACTGTCTGGAGTTTAGTTAGCCAGTAGAGTCACCAGGAGACTGTTATTATTGGCCCATCATGGTTATTGACTATGATGTTTTTCTTAAGTATTTACTGTCCACCAATTCAAGTGCCAGCGCCCGCGAACTCCGCAACTCGTCACATTTTTAAATAATAAATGATTGTTTAGCAGCTATTTGTGATAGCTATTTCAGGATTGATTTTAAGTAAAGGGCATGAACCTTTGACCTTTTGATCAATTTATCCAATGATTGTTATAGAGCTCAATCAGAACCCAGTGATTCTTTATTTAAGATCGTTGTTCAATCCCTTTGAAGTCTCCTTAATTTTTATCTGATAAAATTATTATTTTATTTAATTATACGTCATATTATATCGTTACTTCTAATTAAGGTTTTATTGCCAGCTTTAAGGGCTCGAACAATTTAGAAAATTTGATACTTTAAACGGTTTCAGAAATTAATTTTGAGCGCCGGTCTCGTATCTGTGGAAGCTACGTCAGGCGTTTCCAAGCAATGTAATGGCTTTATGAGTTTCCCTCCACTTTTTTCGAATAATTCCTTCGTGTAACGAGCGAAATTAAATTATTGTGTCGGCCGCGTATCCGACCAGGTGAGCGGGAATAGGAATAGCTGCATTACTTTCCGAACGAACTGATTTTATTAACCGCAAGTTAGAACAATGTCGGCTCATGACACCAAAAAATAATATTATAAAGAGAAAGTTGAAGCAGAATTAAATGTCGCCAACAGATCCTCAGCCGGGAGTTCTGAGCGTGTGACGGATAATGTGTACGTATGTGTGTGCAAATTCAGATTTTTATTATTAAACTGTTTTCCGGAAAACACTCGACGTTTCTTCCGCACCAAATCCTATAAACATACTTAAAAAGCCACAAAGGTACGCAATAACGTTATGTTACCTTACGGTAAACCGAAAACAATTCATTTCTGCGAGCACCCCGCCCCTCCCCCCTCCAGCCCCCGCGTCACGTACCTGCGTCCCCCTCAACCCTCGAGGAACTGCGGAATGTTAGTCGATCCGTAAAAAGCAATTCTTCCCGCGCCGTTTGCCTTTTTCACCGTACATTTAATGTGAACCAATGTAATAGTTTATGTTGGTTTTTTAAGAAGCTCCGGCAATTGAAACTAATATTTGGTGGTTAATTGATTTCGATGTTTTTAATACGGATCAAAAATTTTATCACCTTTACAACATTTAAAACTTACAGGTTTCAATTTATTCCTATCTTAATCTATCCGAAACACCATTGGTATATTTTAGCGTATGTAAAGTGACCATCTGTAATGCAATATTATTAAGTGTCGTTACATCCTCAGCAGTTTATTGCTACTATTTGCAGAGGACATGTAACGAATCCCACCAGAATAAAATAAGGAAACGCGTGTAAATAAAGCAACATTGTAGTGTTTGTACGATGTATATTCCGTCCCCCTTTACATCTTATGCTGAAAAGAGTGAACGAATAAGAAAAACTCGCAATACAT
Organism: Xestia xanthographa; assembly: GCA_905147715.2. Taxonomy (NCBI): domain Eukaryota; kingdom Metazoa; phylum Arthropoda; class Insecta; order Lepidoptera; family Noctuidae; genus Xestia; species Xestia xanthographa. The sequence goes on from LR990641.1 coordinate 28,583,394, forward strand.
CCTTAAGTCTGTCTCAAATAAATAGTGAGTTCTGCGATGAATATCATTTTCGTTTAGCGATCTTACAACGAAAATATGTCAATGTAAAAACCGGAGGGTATTCGCTCCATTGATTCAGAAGAAATGAGAACAACTGTATCGTTTTTCCGACGCAAGACGCAACACCACAATACTGTGCGTAGGGGAACAAGAAAAAACAATAAATATAATTCTGCGTCAGAATATGCGAGCAGCGACAATGAGATAAAGCAAATAAAACATTCTTCACCAGCAAGTTATTTATACTGAAGACTTCCTAATTCCATACTGCTCCGTAAACTAAATAATATTGTCGTGCTCTGTATTTTTGTATGTATGGCGCAAGTCGTTCGTGAAGTCACCAATAAAATTTTACTACGTCGTTTAGCAAAAAATGTGTACAATACGAGAACACAAAGAGCAATCACTACTTCTGAAAATGTTTCGTATTTTGTTAAAGTCAGTATCGGAAAACTCTCAAACACTAAACGAAATGATTAATGATCATTATGTGACATCTCTTGCAAAAAGCTGTTAATTATTCTTGTTCTTGAATAATAAACTTAGAAATGTTATGTTTGTTTGCAAAGCACTTATACTTAGTGGGCTAAATAGGGCAATATTGGCCACGTAAGCTGAAAAACATCTGCGTCCTTCCATTAACGCAACTTGGAGTGGTGGGCCGGGCCATGTGCGAAATGCCGGCCATTGTGCACACTGCGGCCAACGTGGCCACTGCCCATGTTACCCATACGTACCTAGTCTGCGAGTCAAGCATTCTGATAAACTGATTTTAAATGCTTGTAACAATCGTTAACATATTTGTGGGATTTTACTATTGCTTTTAATCGGATTCCATGTGGAATCGCCTCTGCGGAGTCATTGTAATAGTTGCTGTAGGGAAATTATTGTTACGTTATTATCCTACTACGGTTATCTATACTTCTATACTAATCTAAATATATAAAAGAAGAAACTGACTGACTGACTGACTGACTGACTGACTGACTGACTGACTGACTGACTGACTGACTCATCTATCAACGCACAGGCCAAACCGCTGGGTCTACAGATTCCAAATTTGGCAAGTAGGTTCCTTATGTGGTCTAGGGGTGCACTAAGAAAGGATTTTTCAAAGTTCACCCCCTGAGGGGGTTAAACGGGGCTCCAAAGTTTGTATGAGGAAACAAGATTAGTTAGACAATTTTATTCGAAACTTCACGAGAGTGCTCCTATTAATAAATGAGTAGAAACGGGTTTCAGGTTTTTTCAGAATTCAACCCCTAAGAGGGGGAAATGGGGTGACAAAGTCTAAAAATCAAAGCACAGCCCAAACCGCTGAGTCTATAGATTCCAAATTTGGCACATTGGTTCCTCATGTGCTCTAAGGGTGGACTAAGAAAGGATTTTCCAAAATTCACCCCTTAAGGGGGTTAAACGGGGATCCAAAGTTTGTATGGGGAAACAAGATTAGTTAGACTATTTTATTCGAAACTTCACAGGAGTGCTCCTATGGATAAATGAGTAGAAACGGGTTTCAGGTTTATTCAGAATTCAACCCCTAAGAGGGGGATGGAGTGGAAAAGTATAAAAATCAATGCACAGCCCAAACCGCCGAGTCTAGAGATTCCAAATTTGGCATATAGATTTTTTATGAGGTTTAGGGGTGCATTAAGAAAGTATTTTTCAAAATTCACCCCCTAAGGCGTTGAAACGGGGGTCCAAAGATTACATGGGGAAATAGGATTTGTTAGACTACTTTATTCGAAACTTAACGGGAGTACTCCTATCGATAAATGAGTTAACATTTGTGTTTCAGGTTTTTTCAGAATTCAACCCCTAAAGGGGGAAATGGGGTAACAAATCCTGAAATTCAACATAGGTATTGTTTTTATGGTGAATTGGGTCGGTTGTATTACAAAAACAACGATTTTAAGATTTAATGTTGCAGACCTGAAATACTACCATTCCCTGTTGGGGTGCTTTGCTTTGATTGTTAGACATTTCAACCCCATTGAAATGTCTAAAAATCAATATGGGTGTCGATACCGAGATTATCAGGGGTGCTGATTACGAATTTTGAGATCCAGATGATAATGATTGTGATTACGATGATGATGATTGTGATAATGATGACGATGATAGTGATGATGATGATTTTGATTACGATGATAATGATTGTGATTACAATGATGATGATTGTGATAACGATGATAATGATTGTGATTACGATGATAATAAGTGTGATGACGATGATGGTGATTGTGATTGTGATAGTGATTGTAATGGTGATTGTGACAGTGATGGTGATTGTGATAGTGACGGTGTTTGTAATGGTGATAGCGATGGTTGTGATAACGAGGATGGAGATTGTGAAGATGGTGATTGTGATTAAGATGATGATGATTGTGATTACGATGATAATTATTGTGATAACGATGATGGTGATTGTGATAGTGATTTTGATGGTGATGGTGATTGTGATGGTGAATGTAAAAGTGGTGGTCATTGTGATGGTGATAGCGATGGTGATGTTGATTGTGATTGTGATTGTGACAGTGATGGTGGTTGCGATAATGAAGAAGATGATTGTGATAACTATGATAATGATTGTGATAACGAGGATAGTGACTGTGATAGTGATTGTGATGGTGATGGTGATGGTGATGGTGATGGTGATTGTGATTGTGATAGTGTTGGTGAATGTGAAAATGATGGTGATTGTGATAATGATAGTGATGACGATTGTGATCATGATGATTGTGATTAAGATGATAGTGATTGTGATTACGATGATAATGATTGTGATTACGATTTTAATGATTGTGATGACGAAGATGGAGATTGTGATGATGATGATTGTGATTACGATGATAATGGTTGTGATTACGATGATTATGATTGTGATAACGATGATGGTTATTGTGATAGTAATTTTGATGGTGATTGTGATGGTGATTGTGATGGTGATTATGATGGTGATTGTGATAGTTATTGTGAGAGTGGCGGTGATTGTGATGGTGACAGCGATGGTGATTGTGATGGTGATTGTGATGGAGATTGTGATGGTGATTGTGATGGTGATTGTGATGGTGATTGTGATAGTGATTGTTATAATGACTGTGATTACGATGATAATTATCGTGATAACGATGATGGTGATTGTTATAGTTATTTTGATGGTAATTGTAATGGTGATGGTGATTGTGATTACGATGATAATGATTGTGATAACGATTATGGTGATTGTGATAAGTAGTTATTTTGTTGGTTATTGTGACGGTAATGGTGATTGTGATTCGTGATTGTGATAGTGACGGTGATTGTGATAGCGATAGTGATGGGGATTGTGATGGTGATTGTGATAGTAATTGTGATTGTGATGGTGATTGTGATGGTGATTGTAATGGTGATTGTAATAATGATTGTGGTAATTATGGTGGTTGTGATAGTGATGATGATTGGTGATAATGATGGTGACTGTGATAGTGGCGGTGAATGTGTTAATGATGGTGGTTGTGATAGTGATGATGATTGTGATGATAATAAATGTGATGATTATGAAATTTGGCACATAGATAGTTTATAACCAGGATTAACATGTAGGACACTATTATCCCTTTAGTATGATCCAGTGGGACAGTTACCGAACTTCACGCGGGCGAAGCCGCGGGCAACAGCTAGTAATATTATAAAGAGAAAACCTTTGTATTTTTGTATGTTTGTATTGAATAGGCTCAAAAACTACTGGACCGATTTCAAAATTTCTTTTACCATTACTTAGAGGGATTCTTCCGAATCCGTATAGGCTATATTTTATCACCGTACTCCCACGGGAACGGGAACTACGCGGGTGAAACCGCGTGACGTCCGCTAGTATTATATAAAATACGATGTTTTCTGAAAGAAACAAAACTTATTATTTTACATGTATTCCCACGCCCCATTGTTTTTCTTTATACTGAATATATTTTGTAGCGTTGTAGCCATACAATTTTAATATTATATCCATTTACGGTGATAAAGAAATGCAAGGTCACGATCCGTAGTACCCGAGGGTAATGCCCGTGCCTGAGAGAACCCAGCGACTGCAAACTAAACGTATAGCTATGTTGTTGTTACTCGCGTTTTGTTCGACAAACTTGCGTTATTTTGTAATGAAAATCCTGTGAATCGTTACGTTGAAAAATATTTAAAAATGATATTATTTTTCGTCCGTTTCGTTTTTTAGGTCTTTGTCTTTGGCCAATGCTTTTTCAGTGCTAGGTTTTAGCCAGATTTCCTACAAAAAAAAAATCATACGAATACCTAAATCTATGAAAATGTTAGTTTCGTGAACCGTGTGTAAAGCACAATGAGGGTAAATAAATAAACACGGAGCGAAATAAAATAAAACGTCGACCGAGGCAATACCAGTGGCGGTGTCGTGTCTTCAAATGATACCCCTCCACGCTAACTCTAAATCTTTTAACGGGTTACTATTGTTAAAGAAAGAATAACGCTGGGAGACGTTCAAAATGAAGCCTCTTCGTGTCTCACGACAATAAATTCGAATCATTGGACACGGATGTCACAAACAGCGAGCCAAGCACATACTGGTACTGAGGACGTCTAAGTCTACACACCTAACTATCACCGCACTAAATATTAATAGTTCGCTTTTTTAGGCTCAAATATGTTCACCAAAAATGTGTAGTAGAATCAAAACTTGCTCTATTTACTTTCTACATAAGATTATGCTTATCTTGTTTCTCCTCCATGAAACATGTCTCCACCTTATCAACTAAATTTACCGTAAAAATTATGAAAAACAGCCCTAAGCAGTATCTTAAAATTTTATGCGGCTGTATTAAAGAAAGTAAAAAATAACATTTCATTTAGACGGCCCACCTAAAAATATATATAAACATATTTTTTTTACTAAAACGAAACAAAACACGGTATTTAGAGTGACTTGCTCGTAAAGCAGGAAAAAGTCGTCTCATTTATTTCCCTCTTAGCGATAAGGCCGCGGAGCATTGTGGCCTGGCTGGCGTCACCTGTCAGATTTCAAAACGTTCCACCACTTTCAGTGGTGTCGATATGACACCACTACCTTGATTTAATTTCTTTGCAAAGCTAACGACAGTAAAAGAGTGCAACCGCTTGGAAACCGACACTGCGAACAAACACACGAGCGGAATAATTTATAAATGTGCTCGGACTGAATTGTAAACAATATTTTCGAGAGCCCGATTGGACGGTATGGAGTTGTCACGAGTATTTGTTTATCGCAGCTGATATTTCCCCGCTATCACAGGCGACACCAGGAAACAAAGTCGAGCGTTGATTGCCAGTGTCGCAGTAGTTTACTCAAGGGTCGAGATTACCCGAATGGCAGAGGTTACTTGGCCAGTTGTCTCAAGTTGAATGCCGGTATATTGATCGGTCGTAAACATGGTACAGTCCCGCTGAAATTAGGACGAATGGTCACGTCAGGGTATCGCGTGACGACCGCGTGTCTGCCGGAAACAGAGATATAAAATATTTTTATTGCCGCCTCTAGTGGTTAATAGTTACCATTAGGCTGTTCATTGCTTTGTTTATCTTTCTGCGCGCGTGTTGGGACGGAATTGCGTTATCCGCTATTATGTGTAGTGTTATTCGGGAACATAAAAGAAAGAATTCAATTTAATTAAAGAGGTTTTGCAATCTGATTCCGACGTTTTATGCAGAGGTGTAACAGTAAAATTCTTGATCGCTTGGAACTAATAAAGCGTGTTATGGGTACAGACAGCTGCATGCTGCTAGCTGCACGTCTCAGACTATAAGTATTTGTTTTATTTCGTCACGAGAGGGAGGGGGATTTGTTTGCGGCACGTAGCAAATATTACTAACTCAACAAACTTGCAAAGAATTTCGTTCAATTCTCAGGTAACATACTTGTTTCCTTGAATTTGAAATGTATTACAGTGGCATGCATGCTTTACAGCAATAAAAGTGAGTGGGTTGTAAATATATCGCGTTTCATAGTTGTATTTTTCTTTGAGTCGATGATATCTAAGTATGGTGGGTATTTGAAAAGTCTGGAGCACTTTCAAAGGCAGCTGTGATCACGTGCTATTAAATATGAATTGCGTTGTGCCTGTGAATCTTATTGAGATGGAAAAGCAATAAGGGGTGGCTGAGAGCTGTAGTGAACATTTTTAAAGGCTAGAATTTTGTATCTCTGATATTATATTTCCTTACACGTGAATCCGGGATCATTCGGTGTATTTATTGCACGCCGACTGTTTAATTATTATAGATAAAATAAAACCACTGCCCATTTAACTACGAGCAATTACAGCACTCATGGTCTAGATTTTTACACTCGGGGACGAAGCTCGTGGCTAAATAATAACAGCCGCTCAGATCAATCTTCAGGTTAAGCCGCGCTTTCTAGGTTGACAGATGGGTGACCACCGATTACATACCGAGTTTCCTCCGTGGCTATGAAATCACGTTAAGCCGTTGGTCTCGGCTGTCATTTGTAGTTCTTGATAGTCGTTACTGGTAGTTAGTGGCCCGATAGTCTGCAAACCAGTCTTATCGTATTACCCAGTACTACCTGGGTTGTGGAGGTCAGATAGGCAGTCACTCCATGTAAAATATTGGTAAACGGTTAGACTGGACGCCAACATAGTTGGCAAAAGGCTAGAGCAATGATGGTCTAGATTTTTACACGGTTTATTGTATCCTTATCCACACCCCACCTCCATACCCCAACTATATTACAGTCTATTGCTTTATTCATGAAAGAAACTTACAGACTCGTTTAACATCAAACTGCACAAATAACTGACATTCATTTTGCAAGCAGTCTTGGCTCCGAAATATCAAGCAGAAGAGATTACATGTATATTTAATTCGGAAGTGACGTAACATACGCGGTTTGTAGGCTGGCATAAATCCTTCATCGCTTTTACGGAAACAGGGAGACGTTGATTTGTTCAGTTAAACAACGAACGAGCTTTTGTATTGGCCTTCCGTAAATACTAGATTACGTTTATAGGTTGATATTAAAATAATTGGTGATTAATTAATTAAGGTGATCAATCAATTAAGGTGATTAATTAATTAAAGGAGGTCGTGGCTAAATAATAACAGCCACTCGGGTCGATCTTTAGGTTAAGCCGTGCTTGCCTAGGTTGGTCTGTGGATGGGTGACCGCCCATTACTTACCGAGTTTCCTCCGTGCCTCGGAAAGCACGTAAAGCAGTTGGTCCCGGCTGTCATTTGTGATCTTTGACAGTCGTTACAGGTAGTCAGTGGCCCAAAAAGTCCGACAACCATTCTTACCAAATGGTATCGTATTACCCAGTACTAACTGGGTTGTGGAGGTTAGATAGGCACTCGCTCCATGTAAAATACTGATATACAGCTGGATCCGGTTAGACTGGAAGCCGATCACAATACAACTTAGGGAAAAGGCTAGGCAGCTGATGGTGATTAATTAATTAAAATCTGCTCTAGAACTGATAACGTTGGAAGCAAAGAGATAACATCACGTTTTACAATGATTGTGATTTTGTTATTAATAGATTTTGGTTATGTTTTCGATTTTGGAAATTGCTTTTTGTTAATTTTATTTTCTTCTTTTTTCGCTACATTTTTGGTTACCTATGAGGCTATGACATACATAATGACTTTTTAATGGAGAAACACTGTCTCCCAAGTCACAGGTGAAAACCTAGTTTGGGAGCCAGGGGACCTATCTGTAGGACATAATCTGTATGTTATATCTATAAGATGTCTGTAATAATGTTGTCAATGTACTGAAATAAAGAATTTTATTATTATTATTATTATCACGCTTGTAATCAGAGGTGTACCTAATAGCACGCTCACACTTCGCCAGTAATATTTTTAGTCCCATGTGATTGGGGACGAGCCAGTTGCCATCAATCGGTCACAAATCCTGACTCCGTGGCTGCTACAGAAAAAATCCTGAAAGAAAAACCGGCCAAGTGCGAGTCGGACTCGCACACGAAGGGTTCCGTACCATTGACTACATTTAGTATTTGTTGTTACTTATAGCGGCAACAGAAATACATCATCTGTGAAAATTTCAACTGTCTAGCTGTCACGGTTCATGAGATACAGCCTGGTGACAGACAGACGGACAGACGGACGGACAGACAGCGAAGTCTTAGTAATAGGGTTCCGTTTTTACCCATTGGGTACGGAACCCTAAAAACCTAATAACACATTACTCGACGCGGGATTCGAAGCCAGGACCTCGTGTTCAGAAGTAGCGTTTCCGACCAATAGCCCAACGAGGTAGTTGCTATGTACAAATTTACTATAACTAGTTGGTTGTAGCTATAATTTCACGTACCATAAACTTGGAATGGCTGGAATCACTACAGGAGCAATAATAATCAAGTGAGGTATCACTGATACGGTAATTACTAAGCTTAGTAAGCACACAAATACAGGGTGTAACACAAGCATTCAAACTAAATAACCCAACGCAACAATTTTGCTGGGAAATTACTTTTTTTTCAGGTGAAAAATTACGTTTTTCAGTAGGACTCAATGTAACGCATTAAAAAAAATTGTGAAAAAGTTGGAACTTTGATACTCAGTATCTCCGTAACTAGAAGGTTCCCAGGTATATGGTCTAGTACAAAAAAAAAATATCGCAATGGCGGGGAGAACAAGTGCCTTTCGGTTTTGTTAAGAGTCTTTTTTTTGTACCCAAGTATGTACTTACACATTATGGTTTAAACATAACTGCCAAATTTGTTAGATCACTGGTTAAAATAAGTCCACAAACAGGATAATTACGTATTAGGTACACTTATAACTCTTTGGGGATTACAGGTTTGATGGCATGTTATTGCAACTACATACGTTTTCATTACGCACTAGATAGGATGTAATCAAACACAAAGGCTCAGCTCTAAGACATGCCGGTTTCCTCACGATGTTTTCCTTCACATTGAGAGCAGTGGTGATTTAAAAAAATACACAAAGCAACACGTTTAAATGAGTTCCAAACCACGTTAGTAGTGTTGAGATTGCAACTTCTTATTTATTATTACCAGTTGCAATCTTCTTTAAAACGTAAGTCAGTTCCAGTTAGATCTGTAACCTTACGATAATATTAGGTTCGTGTTCAATATGCCCTTTATTAATGTACCACTGTTTACAGCTGGAAAATAAATAAGTTTAAAGGCAAAAACAAAATCGGAAGAAATTTCTGTGGTGAGACAAGATGAATCAACAATATTTTTACCCTCCGGGAAATCAGATCAGGATTTCCGGTTCGAAATTCCAGATAGTCTGGGTAAGCTTGTGATGCTACTGGAATATGTAGGAGCTTTCATGGTAAAAAAATTAAGTTCAGAGGATCAGAATATATTTTATGGTTTTTATTAATTTCTTAAGCGATTTGCAAGTTCGTGGCTCTACGCGTGCTACGCCGTAGCAGTCCTCGTAGCAAAACATGCGCTTCGTAGCAGTGTGGTAGAAAGTTTGAATAATAATAATATTTAGGTTTTTATTTGCCTACTAGCATTTTCCTTTTTGATCCCAGTATAGTTCGAGCCTAAAACGCTATATATTACATTTGAAATCAAAACTGAAATTCTTTTCATGACGCATTTCAACCAACTCGTTATAAAACAACAAAGCCTTTGAAAAGAGACAAAGTATTGAATCCATTTCAATGCAACAAAAAATAGTTACGTCACCTATAACAGTCGCTGAAAGTCAACCCGTCATTTAATCTGGTTTAATGACAAACAAGTAACGAACAAGCTAGCCACGATGTGCCACGAGTATACGAGTTTGCGTCAACAGGTTGCGTAAAATGCCATCGAAGGCTTTATCCATGACGGGAAATCGGTATTAATCGTCAGCACGAATGTTATATTTGCATATTCATGGCACGGAAACCCCCTTGATTTAACGACAACCGCGGAATGATCGTTAAACCCGGCAAAAAGTGTCACGTCACTTTTTTTTATTTTCTCCTAACACGGAATATATTTTAGGGGCCCTCAACGCGTATCGAAAAACGACGCTCAAGCACCTACTTCGCTTATTAAGTTTGGGGTAATAACACTTAATTATAGGCACCTACTTGAGTGTATTGCGGTAATATACTACGAACAATCACGAATTTGGTTTTTCCGTTTGTTGACCTTTTTCGCTATTATTGAAAATTACATACATAGGCACACTGTTCGTACAGTCATCCTATTGAGTGCAATGTACTCGCATACGATTTTAATAAAAGCTGTTATGGAAATTAAGTGGAAGATTACGAACTGGAATTGCTCAATTTATTCGATATTGCTTTCAGGCATACAAAAGTTTAATACGAGTTTTATTTATATTTCGTATCACATTTTGCAACTGTGGAAAACTACTAGGTACATATTTTTTATTTGACTATAGGACTTTTAATAAAAGTAACAAAGTACACAATACTGTATACTCTTTATCTTGCCTGATGTAAATACGCGAATATCTTAAAACATGAAAGTACATTTAACATCACACAAAAACAGGAGCGTGTATACGTACTTTGACAGAAGGTACAAGTTGCGTCGGGTTCTGTACATGAGATAACGTTGCTTGAGAATGATTAATGCGCACCCTTGTCCTGGAATATCACGTCATCCCAGGGCTGGGTTTTTAATATAATTAGCGTTGGCAACTTTTGTTTACGAATGTACAAGACGAGTTCAAACTTTGAGACCGGATTGCGGTACGTACGTTTGTGCGCGTCTGTACCTTGAGAAACGTGTACGTGTTTTTTTCATAACAATTTAGTTAGTATCTCACAAAGTGTTTATTTGAAGAGATGGTAATGTCTTAAGTCGATTACAGGAGCTAAATTAGCAACTCTATTTGTGGTGGTTCAAACTTCGTTTGAATTACTGTTAGAATAAGGTTCCAATTAGCTTGCACTACAAATTGGTTGTTACGTCAGTCACTGCGGGCCGAATAGTGCGAAATGAGTGGTTTTTTGCGATTTACAAAAAATCTATTGATTGGACTAAAAAAGTAAAACACTATGATGCTAATATGTTGCTTGTAGAATTATTTGCCAACAATCAGAATGATCGCGTGTATTTTAGTTTGGTTTTTACTCGTTAAAAGAAATTTTCAGAGATAAGTTCGTGATTTTTTCTATCGAATCGAATTAGTTGTATTATGTTTTCAAAACACTATCGTACTAGCATATATCCTGAAGAATATCATATATGTTTCTAGTTTTGTTTGTTGCAGTGAATCATGTGCTTTTTTGCATTATATAACTCGCGTTTAGCTCATGTAGTTGCCTTAATAGAAAGCGATCGTAAACATAATATATAAATAAGATCAATCAAGTCGCGTTTGTACGTCATTAATCGTATTACCGAGACTGCCTCGTTGGACTACTCGTAGGATTCACAAGCGTGACTGTTGAGCATGAAGTCCTGGGTTCAATTTCCGGGTCGGGCAAAGTGTAATTTAGTTTTTCCATCATGAATTTCTCAGTAGCAGCCATGGAGTCTGGATTTGAGCTCGATTGATGGTATAAGGCTTGCCCATATTTCATGGGACGATAACATAACTGTCGAAACCTGGGTTTACTATTAGGTACTCTACCTAACCCTTCGGGGATTGCAGGCGTGATGTTTATGTAATGGTAATAATTTAATTTTATACTGTGTTAACAAAAAACGTTTAAATCATCATCTTCCAGCCCTTGTTCCATGTTACCTACTTCCGGTCGGCGCAACTCTTTTTTTTTTCTTCAATATTTTATCGTTGATCTCTTGTCAATCGTCACGCTAAAATTTACTCATTTTTCTTTCATTTAATTCCTCACACAATTCATCTCTTTTTTTTGGTCTACTCTCCATCCATCAACAACAACAACAACAACAACAGCCCATAACGTCCACTGCTGGACATAAGCCTCTCCCATGATGAGAGGAATTTGCCGTAATCTCCACGCTTGGCAGGCGGATTGGAGATCGCAGTGATGAAAGACTAACAGAAAACGCTGCTGCCCATTCTCTGGTCTACGGAGGCGCAAGGTGTTCTGCCTCAGACATTAGTCGCCTTATACGACACCCATGAGTGTAATGGGTTGGTTCTATTCTACTCAGCCGGATACCACACGGCTCCATCCATCAACATTTTTATATTCATTCAAAACATCTGCAAATTACCCCTATACTATGCATACATCATGGTAGATATACTAATTACACTGCCATATAAAGGAAAAAAGATAATTTAGCCTCACAGTAGGCTAGTTTCCACCATCAATAAATTGCAATTCTATTTAGTCCGTCAGTTAGAGCATTGGAAAATAATGAACACGTATTTTTTTGTTTTTATAAATCAATGAATATTGACAAAGATAAAACGCATCAAAACACGGGAGTGGGGGCTTATGATGTCAGATCGCACTGAAAATTATACCACGGCGTGACGTATTGAGAATTTCAAAAGCGTCGTATCTTCGTCAATTTTGGTTTACGTAACAAAATAAAAAATACTGGTTAAATATTTTTTGATAATCTAACTGACGGACTAATTAGATTTTTTCAGTACACAAGCCTATTACCTCCAGGTATTATTATATCATAAATATAATCAACTAATTACAGCTTTAAACCAACGCGTTATTTGATCACAAGTCGCACTCGTAGTTACCATACAATACGAGTATAAGGCTGTAACTACATCGGCGATTAATCGCATTAAGTATAGAGTTTAACGCAGACATCATTAGCGTAATCTCTTTCCCAATTGACGGGTTTAATTGAAGAGTAATTTATCTTTAAATACTGTATTTACAGTTTGTGGACTGTATTTTTGTATGCTGATAGGTACAAATGGTATCAGTGTTGTGTATTCTGCTCGTTGGTAAGTCACAAGCGCTATTGTTGAGCATGATGTTTTGGATTCGATTGCGAGTTAACAGTCTTAGTATAGCCACCCAACATTTTGCTGGCAATATACTCGTCCTTACATGGGATTTAAACGTAACTGACGCAATGTGGCGTTATACTGTAGGTACATTAAAATATGCATCATCATCTGCCTAGCCTTTTCCCAACTATGTTGGGGTCGGCTTCCAGTTTCACCGGATGCAGCTGAATACCAGTATTTTACATGGAGCGACTGTCAATCTGACCTCCACAACCCAGTTAGTACCGGGTAATACGATACCCCTTGGTAAGACTGGTTGTCAGACTTTTTGGGCCTCTGACTACCTAACGACTGCCAAAGATCTACAAATGACAGCCGGGACCAACAGCTTAACGTGCTTTCCGAGGCACGGCGGAAACTCGGTATGTAATGGGTAACATACAACAATGTAACATTAAAATATGCATATCATATACATTAAGTAAAATTGCCTGACTTGGATGTGTTCTTTGGTTCCCTACCCAAGTTCAAAACCCTGTTGCGCTCCCATTTGAACCGACATTTCAACAGTCATAAGTAATATTTCTTTGTTTAGTTTTTATATTGATATTTTATTATGTTATTTTGTCTATACTACTTTATTATTGTAAGTATGTTATTTGATCTCTTTTTAGCAAAGAAGCTTTATTATACTAAAAATGTTGTGTACACCTATAATTGGTACGTACATTAGACCCATAGCAAGTGTACTTTTATCAATAATGTTATATGTATGCACTGTTGGTGCACCTATTTTAAATAAATAAATAAATACATCGCAGTCCGTCCCTTCGGAGACAACAGACGTGATATTATTATTACAGATATCTTTTTACAGATAGAAAGTTTCCAAAATTTAGTGAAGAATATGGAAACTATATACTTAACATACCTTGAACCTTGAACCTCGGTGTATACCGACTCATAATCAGAAAATACACCGACTCATAATCAGAAAATACACCGACTCATAATCAGAAAATACACCGACTCATTATCAGAAATTAGACACGAATCAGTTGCCTTGTCTCAGACAATTAGTGCTGAAAGCTGAACGTCGCACGGCGGCGTCGCATTGTGCGGTCGCCGCCTAATCGATTTGTATGCACAATCGGATCATAAACACAGCCCTACGCATAAGTTAGACAAACAAACGTAGCTTTGGCATACGACTGAAGAAGATCTGTCGGAGCCAATCAGTGTGTTTACAGAATCCTGACAATGTAGACATGACGGTAACGGAATGCTTTGCTTGGTAGGCACTCCTAATTAAAGCAAAGGTAAATAATTCTATCATATTGTCATCGTCATCCTGACGACCCGATTGGCGCAGCGGTAGTGAGGCTGCCTTACGTGCTTAGGGTCCCGGGTTTGAATCCCGGTAGGATCAAATGTTTGTGTGATGAGCATGGACATTTGTTTCCTAGTCATGGATGTTTATATGTATAATAAGTATGTATTTACAAACAAAAAGTATCTATGTAGTATATCAACTATTGGTGTCCACGACACAAGCCTCGTTGCTTAGTGTGGCACTAGATGACGCTGTGTGTAATGTCCAGCGATATTTATTATTTATTTATTATATTTTATTCGTTCAAATTATTCACTATTATCTAAGTATTTGACCTATTGTTCGATTATTATTAAAGATGTATTGTTCTCCAAAAAACCCTTGTTAAAAATGAAATTCAGTCCCAATGTGCAAACTGTACTGTACTGAATTTGACTTCGAATATTACAGTAAAAAACAGTTTTACTGAACCAATATATTATCACAAAAATATTACGAGAACTCGAACGTGGAAAATATTTTCACACGAATATAACCATTTTACGAACCAACCAAATAAAATAACAAATATTCGTTGATGAATAACCGAGGTAAAGGTTAGTGTACAAACATAAAAAAAAAACCTTTTATGTATGAAACATTCACACACAGAGCTATGTAGATAGAAAAATAAAATAAGAGACAGAAATGACGAGTTTGTAACACTCCATTTGATAGCACTTCTTTCTGTGTAACGCCAAAATATCATATTCATTTTGAAACGGTGTGAATGCGTTTGTGAAGTGAATTCAGGCGGCTTCTGATAAAAGCAGAATTATTTGAATGTGTTTTTATTTGGTAAAAATATAATTACATCAGATGTTTGTCACTTGTTTACTTTATAAAATTAATATTATGTTATGGATAGTTAAAACATTAATTTTATGGTGAAAATGATCATTTCAAATCTGTTCAAATTTATAACGCATTACATTCCCGATGTTATTTATATAATAAGCCAGCTAAAACACACCAGCAACCAATATTACGATATTAAAAGCTTTAAATAAATAATGAGGCATCAAAAATTTGAAATCAAACTCATTTATAATAATTTATGAATGGCTAATTAATCATAAATGACGAGTGCATTAACTCGGTAACTGATTGCGATATTTTAATACCTCGGCAGAGGTTCAACTAATAATAATTGATCACAATTTATTAGTCGGTGGTAATTTGAAATGTGTGTTATGTGGTTTCATATTTCGATGGTATATCCATTTAATAATGATCGTCGATGTGTATTTTGGCCATAAGTAAATAATATTTTCCGAAAATCACGATTAATATTTTTTCATCCGAACATAGAACTTTAGAGAGAGAGAGAGAACTTTATATTTTCTATGCTGTATTAAAATGTGTTAAATTACCTTCTGAGTAGTTAGGGTTTTCTTTTGACTACTAACACCTGATATTAACATTCTTTGATTGAACTTTACACAAAAGATTATAAATTACTAGCTGACCCACGCAACCTCGTCTGCGTCACATAAAAGAGAAACAGCTCACAAAAGGAATACATTTTTCCCCGTTTTTGCAATATTTTTCATTTATGCTCCACTCCTTTTGGTCGCAGCGTGATGTTATATAGCCTATAGCCTTCCTCGATAAATGGACTACCCAACACTGAAATAATCATTCAAATCGGACAGTAGTTCCAGAGATTAGCGCGTTCAAACAAACAAACAAACAAACTCTTCAGCTTTATAATATTAGTATAGATGATGTATAATTGTATGTGTTTTAAGATATTGAAAACTGAGCGACGCGATCTCAAAAATTGTTATCATGTTAAAGTTATTTTCATGACTCACGTCATAATTTGTACTTCTTCAGACCTATAGGTGCTATTTTGGTGACATAACTTGATTTTTGTATGCAGTCCAAGCGAGGGGACTAAAAAGTGCGGAGCCCGTGGAATTCGCTACATCTGCTCCGAGGCTAATCCGGCCCTGCGTTTCCCCCAATACTTGGCCTAGCTACGTTAGACTAGGTACAATTTCCCTCCGTAATTGAGCTTCTACGCCCCCGATGGTCGTCTCTGACACAAATTTCGTTATCGAGATGAAACCGTGGGGGCAGTTGTAAACTAACTTTACAGTTATTGTGTTGTTAGGAATTTCTGCAATATTACTGCCATCATACGGTGCAAGTACTGATTCTTATGTAGATAGTTTCTAATTGCTCAGAAACACTACTTAGTACTAACTAGGTATTTTTTGGTATTTAGATTTTTCATTTTGGAGTTGTTGTTGTTATTATTAAAAATTTACTGAATTTAATAAAAAAGTAACAAAACGTTTGGAAAACTTCAAACAAAACATACCTCTACTAATTCTAATTTAAATCAATGTGATTACTTTTGATATTTCTCATGCAGCTTTCGCAGCTTCAATGAGCGTTTGCAAGTAAAATTACTATAATACTTTAAAAAAAAAGTGGAAACAAAAGTATCCTTTTGCGTTCTTTACTTTAATTTAGTAGAGATTTTAATTTAAACCATTTGTGCTTTAGGGAGGGGACACAACCATTTAATTTACATTTGCGGTAAAAGCTAAGCTTTAATGATAAATGTGGTGCTTTCAGTTGCAAAAAAAGAACGCGATTGCGTGACTGCGTACTTGCAGCGAAAAGCAGTGTAATTTATACGATGAATGAGTAATTCTGCACTACAGTGCACGCATTTTATTAACAATGTTATTAACTTGGACGGCAGTTAAACGGTGCTTGAGTCATAAGCAATGTTTATAATTATAACTATGTCACGTATGACGCACTCACGCCGTTTTATTGTTTCTTTATAGGCGTGTGGTGTCTAGCCAAGAATAGGTGAGTACCTTCCATATTGTGGGTCCCGTAAAGGGTAACTTTGTAGCACAATGATAAATAAAACTACTAACTTCCGAGTCCACTTAATTGAAGAGGGTAATTAATAGGAACCTTTTACATCTACTGACGAATCAAGTTTATTTTATTTCTAAGACTATTATTACAAAAATAACCATTTTCAGGCTCTATATCAAAACAACTGTTAAAAATATATCTAAACTGTAAGCCAGATTTAAAACAATAATCGTTGGAGCGAATAGCTTGCAAATTGTTGTGTTTAGCATATGCCTACGATGTCGTCAGCCGACACCAACATTAATCCCCTAACGTTCTCCACTCTTGTTTATTTTTCATTTTATTCGCAACAACAATAAACGTCACGATGGTATGTGTAGCAGATTAGCAGCTGTTCAAAGAAGATACAAGTAACGCGTTTTAACAGTTAATTAATAAAGGTTGGGTCTCAAGCAACAGCCCTCGCGCTTTTTTAAGGCTCACCGAGCGTATTGATAAGAACATATAGTATTATGCTATACTTACGCTTCATATTCACCATTCATAATACTATTCATCATCCATTTTATTTGTTTATATTTCTACAATCCGCAAATCGATCTAAATACGATTCATTTACTTAAAAATAGCTGAAATAAAAATAATATTAACTTATAATTTTCATGTTGTGACACTTACGTCAAGCGTCAAATTGTCAAACTCTCAGTTTCTGCTTAGTCTATGATATTTACTTTTTGGTTTGTAAAATTTAAATTATTTTTATCAATATGTGTTTAGCCATTATATTTTGTAGATTATTACGATTGTTTACTAAATAACTTAATATTAAATTATATTATAAAATTCTTTACGCACTCATGGATATTATGTCCTGGCCGACTACACTTGTCAGTTGAGATGATAGCCACACTAAGAAAACTAAGATTTGAAAGAGGAAGACTACTTTGGAGAAACGAGCTGACGGACAGCTGGGAAAAGTCTACTCTTGGATCTGGGGAAACTCCATCAGATAACCGCTTGGTTTACACTGTCAGTTATTTAAACTACCAGGGGATCCAGCTAAAGATTCACCTGGGACCATTACTCCGACACTGAGCTATTCTGGCCCTGAAATCTACGCTGCCCTACTACAGAGCTGACCTGTTGGTCTCTGAGCTTTGCACGACGCCCTTCCAGCTGAGGTTTCCTGAAGGTGATCCTCGACGTCTCACTGGTATTGCCTACCTGCCACCCCTGCAACCTGCTACCCTGACGCCTGTTCCCATTCCTTCAGAGGTGAACTCATTCTTGTCATCTAAGTGCGTGAACTTTAAAACTATAGAGAGTGCGTGCTAGGTAGGTTTTATATAACTAACTGTATTTTTTATCTTTCTCCTAAATTAAAATTTAATTGAACAAGTCTGCTTATCCTTTTATTTTAATAGGATCAGGTAGATTTGTTACAAACATAAAATCTATTTTTGATCTGTGCATAAAATCTATTTGTGATTTGTGTCTCTAAGTTGATTGAGAAAAACTTACAAAAGATACGAATAATGAAATGAAATGATACTTATTTTTGCAAGTCGGTTTTACAAACACTTTTACACGTCATTTTTTAAAAACTAGATGGGGCCGGTGTTTCGTACCTGACTACTGTGAGAAGAAACAGCCGAAACAAACTCAGAGGTCATAGTCTCTTTTGAAGTCCAGAAATAATCTTGCTCAATTCACATTAGGACTATGCAGATTAGTGTCTGAGATGGTCTTTTCAAGAAAGAACCACACAGATTTGAATGGACCTGTCCAGTCAGTGTAAGCATTTGTCAGTTATCGTGTAGCTCGACTTATAACTCAAGGAGCTCAACAATACTATAATGAGAGATTTTTATTCCGGTCTATTCTGAGAAAAAAAACATGTTAAACTTAATTATGATAAGCAATGTAATGTGTGTTTGAATGTAATAAGTTTAGTTTTAAATCGGAAAGCTTAAAACAATGAATAAACATGTTATTTAATAATATGCTCACCAATTTTCCGACTCCATTAAAGCAATGAAAATCATAGTTGCAAAACATATTTAATTATTAAACGTGCCACACATAATACATCAAAGGTAAAAGGAACCAGCCCATGTACTCCTTCAGAGAGCGAAAGATTGCTACCATTAATGGCCCTTCGCGCCCGAGGGCCAGGCCCCTAGGCCGTGTCTAATAATTAAAATATACAGAGAACAATGATACGTTTCGCTCCGTTCAATGTTTATTGACGGGACGGCGTACGGCGTGCGGCGTGAACCCTTTGCGATTTCAATTTGCAAGGGGTCCGGGTCGTTCCATCCGGAGAGAGCGAGACGGCTTAACACTAACTACAAACAGTCAAGTTAAAGCAACATTTAGTTTAAACGTGACCGATATTCCGTTGCATTAAGTTGATATAGATCCTCGACTTAGATACGGAACATTGCGCGTATAATGTCGCGTATCGTGACAACATCAAACTGCTGCTGTGGAATGACTTAGCGCTTAATGTAATGGGTATTATAACGCAACATTTGACACCTTATGTTTCGACTTTCCCCTCTTAGTTTGAATTGGGAAGCTGTTAATGTCACCATGTTCATGTTGGAAAAGAAACAAGTGCGTGAGCTTTTTCACGTAGCTTTTTTATTATGTGTTCTCTAGCGATGTGAGTCTGTTCGTGTTGAATGTGCAGAGGGTTATCTGCATGACTCGGTTGATTTCATACACTTTCCATAGTCGGGCCCGCTCGGAGATGGATAATGCAGACATGCCTGGGGATTGCCCGTGAAAGGCATTTGGGCCTGGTCATGCGTGTACGCCCGCACGGACCCGGAGAATTTCGAAGACTACGCATTGTTGTGCAGCACAAGCGTGCCTCAATGCACGCCCCATTTGACTGAACGAAGTATTTGACTTTACCGGAATAAACGATGCGTGAATGAAGTGGACGGGCCCAATCGAAATCAAATTCTGTACATCATTGTATGCCGCTTTAAAAGCTAGATCAGTCTAAATGAAATCACTTTGTTGAACGTTGGGTATATATTACGTAGCTGAATTACTCGTGAGCGCTCGACCATCAAGTTGTCAATATTAGTGCAATATATCATCCATGAAACCCAACCGCTGTTGTAGATCCAAGTAATACCAGCGAACGATCATGTTTATATTACATAAGCCAGTTGACAAGCAAGAAGAAGTATGAGTACCATATCGCTTGAGTACCATCTTCATTACGTCATACTAATCGTGGAGATCATCAATCATAATAGCCCAAAATGTCCCGAACGTGGGCCTTCCCTACCCGACTACATCATAGTAGGGGGATTTTGTCATAAGAACGTAGGATAATACTACTTATCTACCTGAGATTTTTCCCTAAGTCACAACACCCACGGGAGGAAATAGAAAGTTTATTCAAAGATCTGTCAGGGCTCAACAAAGTGCGCTACGGAAAATAAAAAGATCTTTTCATAATAAAGTAACCCCCACGTTTTGTTTGTAAGATAGTTTCATTATAACACCTTTTGTGAGGGCATTTTATTGAACTATTCCCAGTGGGGGATAGAATTTTATTGAATAAGGTTGCCTTTGTGTTGAAACATAGAGGAACGGGTGTGTAAGTAGCCCGGGGTACACTCACGAGCGTTCACTGAATATGTGAGTTTGTGAGTGTGTTCGCGTCAGTTATGGGCGTACCTTTATGCAGTTCCCTATTCAAAAAAGTAGCGAGAACCAATTTATATAGGAGTACGTCAATGTTTATAACGCAAAAACGAAGAATACAACAAACTAAAATATAAATAGCTAATGTGCTGATATTATACTTGAAAACTGAAAACTCATTGTTTGGAATAGCTGTTCAGACTACAAACAGAGCGTATAGTAATAACAAAGTAATGTATTTTCGGACGCTTAGCCGTCAGCAAGAGTGCATTAATTATGAAATTTTGCTCTCGTAGATCGCTAACACGAATTTATTTTAGTGTGCAACCAACCAACTGTTACAATATTTATTTTTGTGTCCCGAAAGATTGAAAATGTAAACATAATAACACAAAACTACACCTATATACCTAGCTAATGGAGGACCATTAGCTAGGTATATAGATATAGTTATGTGTACACAAAAATAAATATTGTAACAGTTGGTCATGACCAAATAATAACAGCCGCTTGGGTAAAACTTTAGGTTAAGCCGCGCTTGCCTAGGTTGGTCCGTGGAGGGGTGACTTACCATTACATACCGAGTTTGCTCCGTGCAGGTCACGGTTGTTTTGTGAATCTTTGACAGTCGTTACAGGTCAGTCTGACGACCAGTCTTACCAAGGGGTATCGTATTATCCAGTACTACCTGGGTTGTGGAGATCAGATAGACAGTCGCTCCATGTAAAAATACAGGTATTCAGCGGCATCCGGCAGACTGGAAGCCGACCCCAATATAGTTGAGGCTGACAGATGAAGATCTATAAATAGCTAATGTTTATAATTAATCTCCTTTGAAGGCCTCACGAGCCTCATTCTACTGTGCTATACTGTAAATAAGATTTTCTTTAATTAATTCCAGTCGCAAATTTTATCTAATTGTTAATACTTAATCAAATACTTCTGTGATCTTTCAGGAGTTATATTGAAGTAGAAATAACCCTCGAAATAGATGAAAAGTAATTTCAATGAAGGCATTACACATGAAATGGAGGGATAAATGAGGGTAGGCAGAATTACCGCACTCGTTTTATTTAAAAAGAGTTTGTTCCCCGCCTAAATATGCTGCGACTGTTGTATGGTAAATAGATTTCTTTACAATTATATTCAAACCGGATGATTACCTTAATGCTGAGTAAATTCTGCAGTAATTTTACTATTTTTAAACTTGAAAACGAATAAATCTTTCTACCGATAAAAATTGAATCATCTCTACTATAACCAATTCATTTAAGAAATCACATAACAAAACACCAAATAAAGGAAACTGCCAGTTCCTACCCCAAGAAACATTCTATGGTGCAACAACATCAATAATCCAAAGACGTTAATAACTATAACAACTGGGTCTTTCATACTAAATAATAATAATAGTCAACTTGTAACATTGCGAGGGTTGTCCAAATTTCATCTCCGGAGCGATGAGAAATGGCCGTTAAGCTAAAACTTTTAACAATTGGTGTAACTATTCAGAAATCCGCCTGCAGAGCGCGGAGCGGACCGGGCCGACAGTACGTACTTACTTTTTAAATGATTTACTAAAGTTATAGTTTCGCTGAGCTGGAACGCGCCGTTTTCAACAAACTATCAATATTAAAGCGCTGGTTTTTTAATATACCACAGTTGGTTAAACACCGGTGGAGTAGTGAAATAGCGAACGACTTTAGTAAAGCCTCCCTTATGCGATGGACTGTGTTGATATTTTTAGTTGTACTCGTTTAACGTTAACGTAGAATTAAGCGGTATTTGGTCTTGCCTGTAGCGATCCTAACATATTAGAGTTATAAGGCCTAAAACATTGTACACCCGACAAGCGAGGTAATTACGAACTTAGGAAGAAGAAGGTTTTGCAGTGGTACATCACGCCTGTAATTCCCGAAGGCTTAAGCAGATTTGTACCTAATAGTAAAACCCACATTTCGCAAGTTACGTTTAAGTCCCATGTAAGAAGGGGCTATTGCAAATCCAGACTCCATGGCTGCTACTGAGAAATTCGTGTCAAGAAATCCCAACACTGCCTTTTTTTTTTCCAGATGGGAAATCATCAAATGACTCCTCCCGCTCGGGGCGGCGCAGGAGGGAGTGTCAGACTTTTACTGACTAAAACCCATCCATGTTCCTTCATCGCCCTTTGTGTTCCGGGGCCACGGTATCTCTTTCGAACAGTCCCGCAACCCCGGCAGGCATCGGCCCTTGCGGACACCTTCCTATTGCTGACTCTCTTTGAGGCGCGCGTGGAACACGAACGCGCCGTTGCACGGCCTGTGGTCATAAGACGGACGGACGGCGAGCTAGCCCATAGCCCACCGTCCACAGGCCCGCGGAATAACACTGCCTTACCTGGGAATCGAACCTAAGACTTCATTGTTTGAGACTACTAGAGCAATGAGGCAGTTGTAGTCGTATCTTGTGGTTGTGTATCTCTAACATACCAGCTTCTAGCCAGCTTCTATTACCAGTGTCACTGCCGCAGTACATCTCGAGAAATGAGTATTACCTGTAACAAAGAGTAAATTACGTCAGTTAATGTGAAAAAGAATTAAACAAAAAAAAACTGTGTCATTTTATTTATTTATTTAAACTTCATGTACAATAGTGGTACATAGGCGGACTTAATGCCACAAGGCATTCTCTACAAGTCAACCTTTCCGATGTCATCGAGTCATTTTTCGATGGTATTGTCATAAACAACAAGCATTTGTGTGGTATACCACAACCAAAAAACCCGACTTCTGAAAAATCACGCTCTTAAATTCGGGGTTTACTCGTACATGATAAAATCGACTCCTTATATTGTTGAAGTTGGTTAAAATGTAGCCTATGTTACCCGAGCCATTATGACGAATCGATTGACATCTTATTCATCAAAATCGGATGAATAGTTAAGGAGCTACGGAGGAACTGACGTAAATACAAACATACATACATACATACAAACTGCTAAAATCATAACCCATCCTTTTGGCTTCGCTGTAGTCGGGTAAAAAATAAAGGTAGCAAAGATATGAATGTAGAAACACACATTGAATATACGATTGTTACCTACACAAATCTAACGATACAATATCCGGTTGTTTCCTAATCATTTAATTCCTGCAAGACATCACAAGAAAACTCAGAAAATCCGTCCGATCGTACGTTGGAAGCCCTTAAGTCGTCTGAGAAAATAGAACCATCCGTTCCTAGGGCAGCGACATAAAATCTAAAGCATCATGCCCAATATTACCGCAAGCGAGTTGACTTGTAATACAGGACACAGCCGTGCACGGAGAGAAGTGTAAGGTCGACCGTCCACTGCTACATAGCTGCAGTCTTTCGGCGCGTGGCTTTAATCGGGCCTAACGTCGCCATCTTGTATTTTCTAATACGATTTCTACGAATATTCAGGATGGAAGGGAGAATCGCACAAACGTATACTACATCAGTATGTGTGGCTCGGCATGATGTACTAAATCAATAAACTAGGAGAAAATAAATTTTCAAAGTTGCTTAGAGTATACATGCCATTACCCGTGACTGTACGTAAGCGGTGCACAAAGAGGATTGCCAGGTTAGCTACAGTCTCTTCACAGTAATAGGGTAGATGATACCATAAAACAATAAATCCAAGACACCAATCTCTTACAAAAAAACTCTTTATTTTGGGCCTGAAAACCCGATTTATTTTCAAATTATTGCCAAATTCGATATTTTAGGGTTGGTACGGAACCCTAAAATATCGAATTTGGCAATAATTTGAAAATAAATCGGGTAAAAACGAAAAAACGGTAAAAACGGAACCCTATTACTAAGGGTAAAAACGGAACCCTATTACTAAGACTTCGCTGTCTGTCCGTCTGTCCGTCTGTCCGTCTATCCGTCTGTCCGTCTATCCGTCTGTCCGTCTGTCCGTCTGTCCGTCTGTCTGTCACCAGGCTGTATCTCATGAACCGTGACAGCTAGACAGTTGAAATTTTCACAGATGATGTATTTCTGTTGCCGCTATAACAACAAATACTAAAAACAGAATAAAATTAATATTTTAGGGGGGCTCCCCCACATACACCAACAACAAACGTGATTTTTTTGCCGTTTTTTGATAATAATGGTACGGAACCCTTCGTGCGCGAGTCCGACTCGCACTTGGCCGGTTTTAGTTGCATTGAAATCAGTAAATCGTCGAGTCATTGAGTTGAATAAACAATGACATCACAGTTGGCTATTGTCATACAAAATCTAAGTATGAGAGAACCGCGTTTTGACAGCTCTTAAAAAGTATCTCAATTGATTGGTGTGTCATCTATCCCATTGTAGACCTTATGTCACTATCAAAAACACAGTGATTTTTTTTATTTTCACAGCAGTAAGGCTGCTGGCTGCTGGTCAAGGACAAATCTGTCAAAATACTATGTACTATATGTCATTATTCATGCAACAATGAGTTTAAATAACTGTGATGAGACTGGAGTGGGTCCGTGGGTCGCAGTGGACTATCGAGCGTGCGAGTTAAGTACATATGCGTAGCTTAGCTAGGCTGCTGTGGAGTGGAACCTTAACACAATTTTATCAAAAATGAGTGCGGGCTCGCACGTGGGTCCGTGGGTCGCAGTGGACTATCGAGCGTGCAAGTTAAGTACATATGCGTAGCTTAGCTAGGCTGCTGTGGAGTGGAACCTTAACACAATTTTATCAAAAATGAGTGCGGGCTCGCACGTGGCTAGCTCGTAAAGGTGGTTGCCTCCCTCGCCTTCTAAGGGCTGGCTCAGACGGCGATAGTATTAGTTTGTAAGCAAGCTGGTATACTCGTATTTTTAGGAGTTTGTGTTTTTATGTTTCGGTTAAAAAGTTAACAGTTCGTTTTGGTCTTTTTCTAAAATATCGCTAAAGTTTTAATTTTTCTTTACGTTACGAGGAAAAATCAACGAAATGTTAATCATTTTTATTGAAATGTTATCATACAAATAGAATATAAGTAAAGTAATTCCAATATTGATTCGGATTTGGCACATTTACATAAAATAATAGTAACGCTTATACGTATATTTTCAGCATTAACTGAATTTCAGTGATTTAAGTTGTCTATGATAAAATCTACGATTAATAAATAAATCTCTCTCAATACGTTACGTTCAAATAATTGTCTATTTTAAATAGGCTTATATTATTTTAGTTTTATCTAAACTAACCCTTATCAACTTCTTCGTAGGTTCCAAATTAGAAGGGCTAATATTTACAGATAGTTATATTTATATAAACTAACTGTATACATAATTAATTAATGACTATTAAATAAACTAACCACAAACTATAAAAGGGCATCGAAAAACTCCTCCTCAATGCTGTCAGCTGGTAATGTGCCCAAGAGACTGGCGGCGTTGCCACGTTGTATGGCAACACTTAGCCTCTGGCCAAGGTAAAAGATAGCCCTTGGGTCACGGGAAGTGTCAACTAGGCGTTATGAAATTTCCTTGAACAGGCTATGGGCACTCGGACCCCAAGGCCCCAGAGTTTCAACCCCAAACGGCTCGAAAATATAGTTATTAATTAATCGTTATGAAGTAAGTATCTAACTATTACATTATAACTGCAATCATAATCATCCATTATAGCTTATTGATTAGTACCTATGGGTATGTATTTATTTGCTTTGTCAATAATCACTCCAGACTATTATCAGTATGTGTTTACTCAACGGATACATGTTAATTATATTTGCTTACTGTAAGTGATATTCACTGTATTAATATTTACTCTAGTTAGGATCACTGACACGTCAATTAGGATAAAGATATATTTAACGAAACAAGTAATTTATAAGATCCCCTTTGTTCTTTCCGTCAAGTCGTGCTCCACGTGTAGGTAATGATCTTAGCCTCCTCGCTTTTACTCCGATGAGTTCCCGCCTGTTTCAAACTAATCTCCTTTATTTCGGAGAATAGATCGAATCGAATAAAGCTTTAATGAAGTTTCCTTTTACCCGCATAACAACCCCACAAACGCCGTAAAGAAGCGAATGCTCAACTGATATGATTCATTGGATTTTCCAAACAGCACCTGGAAAAAAAATGAGTTACGAATCGGTAATTAACACTGGGAAATCCAGTCAACTAAGCCGGGCTATTGTCGCGGTGAAATGAAACGAAATAAAACAAACGGTCAGCGGGCACAGGGGAGACACGGGAAAACTGGTGCCCTGTGAAACTTGGCGGACAATATTGCAATACAAACGAGCCTGCGAAATACGTAGACTTGGCCATAAATCATAGAAGTTAGCATTGCGATTCTTGTTTGGGAAATAAATAAATATAAACGGTACGGAACGGCCGAAGGACCCTCACGGACTCAAGCCTTCATTTGAATTTCATAAAGGTGCTGTATTAAAACAATCGTATCGAAAAGGGATCCCTAAGAGGGAAACGAAGAACTAAACCTATATATTATTTTTATTAAAGTATTATATGCGATTCAACTACATGAATATTTATTACGTTCCCATTAATGTATGTTTTTCTTTAGTAAAACAAAAAGTTAAAATTGCTAGAATTTCAAAAATACATTAGCCCAAACTGTTTGAAGTCTCGTTGACTACATCAGAACTTTTATTTAAAAAAATAACTTTTGTTAAATTAACTTACTTTTGCTCTGCCGGCCAGTTTACGTTTATTTAAATTCTGAGCGAAGTTTTGTTTTAAATGAGTTAAGCTACAAGAAAAAAGGTGTGTGCACTAAGCCTTATTAAGGGGCATAACTCTCTGGCCTAAATTGAATTAACGTAGAGACAACAGAAGCTTAGCGCAGTGTGGTTGGAAAATGTACTTTACGAGCGTACTATTTACTTCCAAGGTAAAGTGTTCAGTAATAGACGAGTTATTCCTGATAAAAAGAGTTCAACTTCACTATACCTATTTTCTGCTTCGTGAAAGTTCCGCAAAAAGAACTAATTAAATGTGAAATGCTTGTGCAATTCCGATGCATGAAATAGGCAGGATATTTACTAATATACTTGTATGCACAACTGCACAGTCGAACGCTGAGTGCTGCAACAATCGCCACAGTTATACATTGTTCGCTTATTGTTCCCCACGCAGGAAGTTAGATCATAAAACTTTATTTTAACGCCGCTAACTTTGCTCAGGTAACATTTGTTCCTAACTCTAATGCAAAGCTACATTTCTAATTAAAATTTCCAGTTTTCAAGTAAGGTGAACTCGTATTCTTTAAACTTTAAAGAATCAAAACAAAAATGTATAGGTATGAGGATATAAAGATCAGAAGAAGCAAATGGTGGCGGGCATTATCATAACAACAATGCCGCAAACGATTGGTAAACGAATTCTGAATTGAAACGCATCCTGAGATGCCGACTGAACAATTAGACATTCCAAATATCTTCAATAACGTGAATTTGGCCTCATCAAAGGCAAATGACGGGTGATTCAGTAAGCCACTGGCTTAGTCGGCGACGTGAAAGCACTTCACGTCAAATCCGCGTCAAGTGGTTCAAATTGCCCCCTCCTCCCCTCACCTCCCTTATGATAAATGTAAGGAAAATTGAAATCACGTTTCGTTATCCGTAGTAATTTCATGGGACTAGCTTGAAGGTATGAATGTGTGAATGGCTGGCTTGTGAAACGAAATATCAATGCTAAAAGGTTGTATGTTGTATTGTGTGAATAGGGATAATATATTCAAGTAATAGAGGGTTGTCATTCACAATAAACAAAGATTATGTGAGACGATTCAGCGTGCTCGAGTGAAATGAACATAATGTACGTAGATACGAGGGCTGTGAAATTAAAATGAATGTACAAACAAGAGAGAGCTTACTAAAACTTACATAATAACGGCACTCTTATCATTAACTTAACAAAAGGTTGACAACAGTGAGTTAATTATGTATGTGTGATTATTCTGTTCGTGATAAGGGGCTTTAGTGGCGCGTTTAGGGCCTTTCATAAACTGTCTGTTTCACAATAGCACATGAATTACAGAGAAATAAGCAAACGTTGTGAACTGGAATGTGGAGAAGTTTAAACTAATAGCACGAAGGAAGTAATAAAGGGCGTAACGTACGCAGACGGCGAGATATAGGAAACCGCTGTGTGCAAGCGAGACAGAGACGTTATTAAAGTTATAAATACGTTTGTCACACGAACATTATGCAGTATAACTTTAAATTTGGCAACCTTAGAGTCTAAATTCGTTTGAACCCTCCAATTGGAATACGGAGGCCCTGTCGAACCTTTGTCATTTTAATCATACTTCCGATCTTTCAAAATCATGTTATTGAAATATGTTCAATTTCCTACGTTCTGTAGGAATTGTAATTTTCTGCGTGTTGTCGTGTTTATGTGTGAAAGAGGTTATGTAGAAAGTGTTTGTTTCCAGAATTACAATTGGACAGGTTGAAGCTGACTTATGTGGCCGTAATGACTTTACTTTTAAGACTTTTTCGATATAAAATACCTTAGTTACTTAATACTCAGGTATTATTTATTACGGCAGAAAATCAATAGTCCGCGCTCACGTCTCACATGCTTTTACAATATTCCCAATAAATTGTACTAGGATTTATGACGCACATTAAATAGTAGGTATATATGAGATTTTACGAGCCACCCCACATTTTATACCGATAGAGAGGAGAGATTAAATTTTTAAAACAAGTTTCTCCGATCGTAGTTCTGTTAAGTAATAAGAAGGAGACGGTGTAAATTATATCTGGGTACCTATTGGACCCAAGTGTTACGAGTTTAATCTGGGGCAATTGAAATCTGTAATAGTACCTAAGCTTCGAATCAAGGGTTAGACTTATTTCGTGTGACTACATTGAATTCATTGGAAGTGCGACGCAAGGAAGTGACTTAGCACCTCTGATTATTTTCGAAACGCCATGTGTTGGTTTTACATTCGTTTATTTTGATCTAAAATAGGTGGTTTATATTAGAAAATTCTAAAACAATTCTAGGCATGTGTGCTTCTCCATTGTTTTCTTGCTAGTGTGGCCGCAATTTCTCATTTTATTAGCCTTTATTGTGTTTAGGAGTATTTGTATTTATGGCTTTACACGTGCATTTTATCGCGATTGCCCTAGTTTCTGCGCTGTGAATCGTAAATATTATTTAGCATGAATTTCACTCTCGAAACTTATATAAAAGGAAATATAGACTTTTTTAAAACCTAAATAGTTACCTTATATAGAAATTTCTTTTTGTAGTCGTTGATTTCCACAAAACGAAACGACAACGACAAACATCGAAGGATTCAAGTGCTGCGCGAGCGCTACTGTGTGTCTCAGTTTTTATTATAATGTGTGTGTGTGTGATTTAATTGGACGCTCTCTACCACCTACCTATCCTATCCTACCTATCCTATCCTACCTATCCTATCCTACCTATCCTATCCTACCTATCCTATCCTACCTATCCTATCCTAACTATCCTATCCTACCTATCCTATCCTACCTATCCTATCCTACCTATCCTATCCTACCTATCCTATCCTACCTATCCTATCCTACCTATCCTATCCTATCGTAACCTTCTAATATTATAAATGCGAAAGTTTGTGAGGATGGATAGATGGATAGGTTATAACCTAAGGTACTAAATAAATTGTATATTGCTGTGGAAGAGCGGAGTCTCCTAACACAGGCATTACTTGCTTAAAAGGAGGCTCCAATCACCAACTAATGTAAATGTTTTTGGTTAAGAAATAAAGATTTTGTATTTTTATTTTGTACATATTAGAACCTGGATTAAACATAAAGGATATTTTTTTATCCCGGTACTAAGATCCCGTTGGACAGTACCGAATACCACGCGGGTAAAGCCGCGGGCATAAGCTAGTTTTGTTATATTTTTTATAATCTATACTATAATAATAATAATAATATTATAAAGAGGTAACATTTGTTTGTAAGTTTGTAAGTTTGTATGTAGGGGGTAATCTCCGGAAGTAATGAACCGATTTCAAAAATTGTTTCACTGGTAGAAAGCTACATTATTCGTGAGTGCTATAGGCTATATTTTATTCCCGTACTCCCACGGGAACGGGAACTACGCGGGTGAAACCGCGGGACGTCAGCTAGTTTGTAATAAATGTTTTTACATAACTCAAAGGTATGGTAAGTAATGCTTATTTTTAATGGGTACCGTGGTTTCAGGTTTAACAATAATTTATTTGTTATTCCCAGATCTGTAAATCATATAATTTCCATGATCTACATTTAATACAAGTTTTATTCCACAAATCATGTATTGGGCCATTCTTTGTCGACCCGAATGGCGCAGCGGTAGTGAGGCTGCCTTACGTTCTTAGGGTCCTGGGTTCGAATCCCGGTAGGAGAAAATGTTCGTGTGATGAGCATGGACATTTGTTTCCGAGTCATGGATGTTTATATGACTTATGTATGTATTTACAAACAAAAAGTATCTGTGTAGTATATCAACTATCTGGTGTCCACGACACAAGCCTCGTTGGTTAGTGAGGCACTAGATGGCGCTGTGTGTAGTGTCTAGCAAAATTTATTATTTATTTATTATTAATACCGGATGACCTTTTTATCACATTAAAAAAAATGTGTTTATTGGGTGAACGGAGTAGAAGCTTATGGGATACCTAGTCTTTTTTTCTTTTTTCCACAGCTTAGAAAAAATGATCTATCATCAAAAAACGCTACAAATTTCATAAAACCTTTTCATATTAGAACAAAGAAAGAGAAAATTTGAAAAAAAAAAATGAAAAATATCGAATTTCAAATCATACGCACTACGCGTATGATTTGAATTTAGATTTTTTTTTACGCAAAAGAAAAAAAACTAAATATGCCATTTGCTTCTACTCCGTCGTTCACCTACTAAACCTATTTTTTTGGAAAGTGAGAAAAAAGTCATTCTGTATAACTCAATCAGTCAGTCGGATTGGTAGCATGATATATGGGTAATTTTGGCAGAAACATGTTTTACAAAAACCGGCCAAGTGCGAGTCGGACTCGCACACGAAGGGTTCCGTACCATTGACTATATTTAGTATTTGTTGTTATAGCGGCAACAGAAATACATCATCTGTGAAAATTTCAACTGTCTAGCTGTCACGGTTCATGAGATACAGCTTGGTGACAGACAGACGGACAGACAGCGAAGTCTTAGTAATAGGGTTCCGTTTTTACCCTTTGGGTACGGAACCCTAAAAAGGAGTTTTGTATCTACGTAACTACGCCTTTTCATTATTACCTTCTAACTTCTGCATACACACGTTGACTACAACAGAAAAGTTATTTTACTTAACATAACATCACGCCTGTAATCCCCAAAGGGTTGGGCAGAGGTGTGCCTAATAGTACACCAACACTTCACCAGTTATGTTTAAGTCTGATGTAATAGGGGGTGAACCTAATGCCATTAATCGCGCACAAATCCAGACTCCGTGGCCGCTACTGGTGATTCCTGATGGAAAAACTCAATGACGCTTTGCCCGACCCGGGAATCGAACCCAGGCGTCATGCTCAGCAGTCGTGCACCACTAGACCATCGAGGCACTCCTTATCATTATTTTCTCCTAATTTAAACATGTAACAGAATTATCTTATATTATCTTTTCAGCTAAAATTATCTTCTTCTTCTAAAATTATCTTTTTGGCCGTTAATAAACGTCGAAGGAACTCCCTTCATCAATAATTCCAGAAAAATCTTTACTCAAAGTATACTTGAACTAGTTAAAAATCACTGCTATTGTTTAACGGTTTACGTGAAAGTGGTCATAAAACCTCTTCGTTGCCTAGCAACGGTAAGTAAACAGTGTTAATCTGCGATCGAAGTAGGTACTGAAATATACAGCCAGGTTACTTTTGTAGAAAATACTCGATTGTTAAGCTTTTATACACATAATTACGATGTAAACAACTGTCATTAGCAATCATTACAGACTACTTTGTAGCCCGATGTCTCGTTGTAAAATAATTATGGTACAAAAAGTGTAGGGATGCGTGAATGATTAATATTATAGTTATATCAAATTGTAGGTATGGTTTTAGAATGGTAACTAATGGTCCAATACTCCTCATTAACTTTTAGCTTTAGTAGGGCAAATGATGCAGGTCTTTCACTGCCTAGTTGCCGACCTATCTACCTTGAATTTACTCATTCTAAAGCGTGCTTTAAATGTAAATACATTTTAAACATATTGTACTAAGATGTAAAATATCAAAACAGTTTAAAAAATCACATTCTAGAAACGGTAGGTACGATAAAAATTTAACAACGAATACAGAATTCCAATATTGCTGTGCTGCATCACGATAAAAATACCTCAAATTCAAATCTTTAACAGGATTCATTATTCAAATATCATACAATGGTTTTGATCCCCCATCGTAGCGCATCGTAGGTATTATATCACTTACATGTATATGCTTGGGATGATATCGTTAAGAGGAAAGCGACAGGGCTGGCAGTCTCGACAGAGGTAGCGACAAAGTCACTAACTTTTGATCGCTAATAACTTACGAAAAAATTCGGTTGCAATAACGATACTTGCAAGAATCGCATCTTGGATGTAAAGACTTGGGTTACTCGCAAGCATTATTATTGCAGCCGAAGTTATTTGTTAGTAATCAGCGATCGAAAGTTAGCGACTTTGTCGTTATCTATGTCGAGACTGCCGGCCCAGGGCTGCCCGCGAAATTCTTACGCTTATAGTTACATTCACGCATTAATACGACCTCTAAGTTCATTTCAATACCATTGAATGAAAAAGTCATTCAATTGTATTAAACGAACTTACAGGGTTGTATAAATGGATTTAATGATTATAACTCTGTAAAGCTCTGTTCAAGCAGTATTTTTGTAACGGACGCAAATCATATTTTCATTAACATACAACCTGACACTGATTTGCAAATTGCAAAAAAACGCAATAAATTTTGATTTGGCGCTTCCACCTTAAATAAACTATAGAGATTGCTATAAAATGTTTAGTTTTTATTAGTTTTACTGACATAATATTATTATATTCTAGAACAATTGACTCAGTCAACTTTGAGGTTTAGGAAAAAGTTAGCTTCAATAGTGTAGATTCTGTTGTGCACAAACTAATCTTAATTTAGGCTATTCCTATCTTTTTCTCTCTAATAAAACGAGAAAGAGACTGGCGTCCGTCTCTTTCTCGTAAGTAATTAGAGGTGTCAAATTTAGTTAGAACTAATATTTCCATACAAATGAAGGGTGACCTGGTGAAGGTTGCGGGAATCCGCTGGATGCGAGTCGCATGGGACCGGTCAATGTGGCGACACTTGGGGGAGGCCTATGTCCAGCAGTGGACGTCTTTCGGTTGAAATGATGATGATGATGAGGATGAAGGGTGCACGTAAAAACATGTCGACTAAAACACGGTGAAGCGCAAGGCATAAACTAGTTTGACATCTCTAACTTAGTTCATAGCTATAGCCGTTCTTTTCTCGCACTGTTTTTTAGTAAAACATAGCAATAGCCTAAATTAAGTTAAGTTTGTGCACAACAGAATCGACACCAATATAAATTTAAAAAGACAATAAAATTCGAAAACCATACTAGCGATGTCCAAATAATATTTAAATTCCAAATGAATGTTTATTATTGTAAATAAGTACTTTAATGGCAACATTATGTCCGCATATAAATACAATTACTGTAGACTCTTCGGCCAGTTTCGTGAAAAAGCATTGGCCAACCAATCGTATGCGCCTATAAAATGCAATTATGTAAATATAAATACTTTTAACTCGGTCCCATGTCGTTTATATTGATGTAATGAAACCGGCCATCACTGGTTCAATGTGGAAAATTTTCCGATTTCTGTCCGGACAATACATTTGGGATTTATTTTTTAAACATCGTTCTTGGTTTTGGAGAACAGCCCAAGTAAAAGTTGAGCAAAATCAAACGTCAAAATAATTTCAATATGCTACAACCTAAATAAAAGTCTTGATTAAAAACATGATTGATCATAATAACAATATTAAGCTATGAATACATAGGTAATAAAGTTTTATTATATTGAAAGTACCCATCATAAAGGGATTCTCGGCAAGATACCCACCCCATTGTTAATTAAATTTAATTCGAATTCCAATTGCAGGTTCATATCAAAGGGTCTGTCAGTTTAAGAGCTATCACAGGTAGGTACAAATAATAGTTATAACACCTATCTCTGAATGGATCAAATTAATGTCGAACGGGTATATTTTAATACATTTCCAAATTATTTATTTGACACTTTTTAAGACGTTTTCAGCAATGCACAAAACTGGTGCCTTGGAACACGAAAGAGATGGGGATAAATAGAAGGAGTGGAGATAAGCTTTTGCCCACGTGTGGGACAGAGCAGGATAGGAAAAAAAACCGTACTAAACGTGATTTAATTTCATGACAAATCAAGCTTTTCAATAGTGTAACATAATTTCGCTCTAGATAGATCTCATACCTCAATTTTGGACACTACACGCTTTGCCAATATTGTCAATCAAAGCATCTTCATTTTAGTGGTCAGATTGTAATTGACCAATAGGTTGGACCTTCCAGGAATTACTAATGGACGGATGCCCATTACATACGAATGAATTGAGTAGATAGGTGTATAAACCCCGTAGAGTGACTTATACAACTACTCGTATAAGGTTAAATCTGACATTCACAACAAAAAGGATAACCTTCACCTTGTTCACCGCTTGTTACAGATTTTCTTTGAAAAGTTTCTTCCTTTATTTCGAAATATTTCAAAAGAGTAATATTGCATTGTTTTTTATAGGATTAGTGCTTGCCTTACTAAAATCTACAATTGCTGTTGTGAAACGTGCCGTTCTTGGAAACAGAACAGGATGACAAAGCTTGGAACGTGTTTTTACTTTAATCTGTTTTGCGTTACATAAAATAACTTTACGCTTGTATTTCCCCGAAGAGTTAGGCAGAGGTGTAGCATTGCACAACCTCAATTCGCCAGTTATATTTTAGTTGCTTGTAGTAGGGTACAAGCCTAATAGCAACATTTGTTTTATTGATTAGCTATCTAGCTCAGAAAACCGCAATAGGTTTTTTGAATGTAACGTAATATTGTCCGCAGCGGAGGTACCGCATTGCACTGAAAACTGGGTTGCTAAATCAGTTTCCCGAAATGACCCCAAAATGAAACAATGTTCTATCGGGAAATTAACAAATGGAGAGATTAAAGTATTTATTCCTAAATGTTACAGATCGTAGCTGATGAAATTATGTGGTTTTGCCTAAAGGCATAAGTTTATGTATATACGTAGGTACTATGTATGTTACAGAATATTGGGGAATTTTTTCAAGAAATTATTTTTTCTTGTTTTTCCGGGAGAACGATTTTTCCCCTATAAAAAGGAAAATATACCCACGTACCAATGCTGACTAAAAATGCAGTACATATCTACGCAGCGGATGCGAGTTCCTTGTTCAAAATAACAACGCGATGGTCCAACCTGTGGGCACATCATGTAGACTTAACCATCAAATTTAAATATTTTATGGATTAAATTCAGATTAAATTCTGAAAATTTGTTCCGTTTCTAGTAAGTATTTTAATAGTGAAGGAGGTCTGAGGCTTACGTGTTACACAAACTTCGAAAGTGTATATCCTAATAAGCAGGTAATCTAGGACTACAAGTTTGTTACTTTTAATAATTAATTCATCTACGAGTTACGGGTAGAACGAAAATAACACACAGCAGAATTCTCAGAAATGTTTAGGATAACATAATATCAAATAATGATAAATGCCCAAATTCGGATACTTAGTGGAGCTAATTGACACAATTAGGTATGGTACCGTTTCGATAATAAGCTTCATGGAAACAAATTGTACCTGCAAAAGATTATTTTAGTTTTTCTCACAAATATTAAAAAAAAAACATCATACATAACTACCCACCATTTACCATAAACAATATAATCAAACCTCAATCAATATTTCCCCTTACAACACAAATGGCATGTGTAATAAAACAAAATGTATTCCATAAAAAATGGGAAAACACGGAAATGACAGCGCGCACGTCACGGGATCTTCGTTGAACGGAATCGAGTTGCGTGTAATTCTGACATTGACTCCATCCCACAAACGTCACGTCACGTCAAAACGTCAGGTACAGAATAGGGATGCCACCGGCGGATATTTGTATCTTAATATGTCTCCTCCTTCGTATAGTTTCCCGCAATACACACGAGTGCTATTTATTTGGTAGGTAAGTAAACGGGTGATGGTTGGTGTTTCTTGGTGTTACTGGAGGTTGGACTGGTTGTTAGTGGTGATGGTGACAGCGGTTTGGTTGCGTAGCTAAGTAGTAATCTATACTTTTATCTATAACTAAACTAATATCATAAAGAGGAAAGTTTTGTATTTTTGTATGTAACGAAAAAACTTAAAACATTCTGGACCGATTTGAAAAATTATTTCAGAAATGGATAGCTACATTATCAGCGAGTAACATAGGCTATATTTTATCCCCGTACTCTCACGGGAATGGGAACTACGCGGGTGAAACCGCGTGACGTCCGCTAGTCTTTATATTATAAAGAGGTAACATTTGTTTGTAAGTTTGTATGTAGGTGGTAATCTCCAGAACTATTGATCCAACTCAAAAAAATATTGCACTGGCAGATCTGCATTATTCGTGGGTGCTATGTGCTATAAATGTATATCATACATATTAGCTGAGTTATCTCATTTTTTTCGCACGAAGTCGCGGTTGAAGTACTAGTAATAAATACTACGACATTTTTCAAAGATATCTTTTCTGTTTAGTACCTAAGTAGTTTGTGAAATGGGTTAATATAATAATAAAGTGTTTTATTATTATCATAATTCGTACCATTACTATACCAACATTCAGAACTTTTAGAAAGTTTGATTTATTGTGGGCTAAAGAAGATGTAAATTCCTACGTCAGTGCATACGCGCAGGCACCACTCGTACGCCGCCGCTCGCCGCTCGTACGCCGCTCGCCGGCCGCTCCCGCGCCGTACCCGCGTCGCTGACTTCGAGGCCAGTTCCATATAAAAATATATAGGTCGCGGCACGTAACTCTAGCGCTGAACAAAACGTGGAGGGGATAGCTGCGCATGTTGTACAACTGGAGAGCCAATCGGCGCAACGCACGCCCCAAGACATTCTTATTTTTTACTTCTGCGCAATAACGGTCAGCGCTAGAGTTACGTGCCGCGACCTGTATGGCATTGGAACGCGTCGCTGCCCGCGCCACCGCTGATTTTGTGTACGAGGCCTTAGGGCTCTAAAGTTTTAGAATAAAACAAACCTATCTGAAATGTTGATTCAGACACTTTTCTACGAAGGAGAAAAACATTTTATGTTTGTGAAAACACAAACTCTGCGAGCATTATTTCATAGGAAAATAGGTGCGGTATGCGCCAGTTTAAGCGATAGAGGGATCGCTCGTTCCTCAATATTTCATGACGGGGATTTAAACCCGGGACATGGCCGCACAAGTATCCTGGCTATGGCTTGCTGTGATTAATGCAAACTAACACGTCAAGCGCTTATGAACGGAGTAGTAACTGAACAAGCCTGCCCAGAATGTACGTGTTCAATTATCGGACACAATCGACCTTCAATGTAACACCGTCCGATGAATAAAATATTTAAAGTACTGCATTTAAAATGCTCAGTTTTTTAGTTCGCAGAATGGAATGCTTCAGTTATTTTGACCCGTAAGGATATTTAGTTCCCGCATGACGTGTCGACTCCCGAATTTTGGCCCACTAGATCTGATAGAAACATTAACACGCATCAATAGGCACCGTGATTGGTTATTTGCAATTTCCAAATAAATCCATCTCCCAATGTATCATTATATCATTACGCATCAATGTTACACAATGCGTATCGTTGATGTGGTATTTCAATTAGGTTCATCAAAACCACAATTAACAATTGATTTAATATTCTGAAATACATGTCCATTATAAATCAATGTAATGCCCTCGTTTCTGGCCGAGGCTGCAAAACCGTTCATTATAACACACCGGATAATCCAGAAGCGTATTGTACCAAAGTCATTAACGCTCACCTTAGGGAGATAGAAACTACCAGAGAGTGTTAATTTCCCTTACCTTAAACGTGCTACATTGCCTAACCACTTGACGGAAATTCAGAAAGCCGCTGTACTATTAAACGTTGCTATGCACCCCTATGCACAACATGCACGTACTATAAAATACTAGTCTTTATTACACACTTTTTTGAACTCCGCACCGTCAAATATAAAGTCCTAGAGCACGCAAAATTGCAGCATTAAGTTGAATTTTTAGAACGGCTTCCGACTCTGGTTCGTGTTCTTGATTATTTCCAGCATAATGCTTGTTTTCTTTTTCTTTCTTAGCAATGAACCGATTTGTTTTTTAAACACTTGGATTTTTTCCTGTCGAGGGTGCGTTTACAATCATTCAAACTGCAGTAAACTGGGTACAAAATGCCATCATTGACGATAAAATATGTAGAAAAACCGGCCAATGCGAGTTGGACTCGCGCACCAAGGGTTCCGTATAAACTTGTATGTATTTGGTTGTTACACTACATATTAACAGTTTTCAGTACGTTAACGGTATTTTTTCCTTTACATGTGCTATAAGACATTGCTTCTGGCTAAATTTCAACGGATTGTCAACGGGAAGTACCCTATAAATGTAGATTCCCTTGAGAGTGTCGCTATATTACACATACGTTACTTGCGGCAAAACGGTCGTTTCTTTTTTTTACGTTAACTTAAAATTTTCATTTTTTTTCACAGCTCCAAGGGACGTGTTCTAGAGATAAAGGGTCTTGACATACAGACGGACGGACGGACAACAAAGTGATCCTATAGGGTTCTTTTTGAGATACGGAACCCTAAAAATCACCAATTAGTGTTTTGTCGGTCCCTCAGACCAATGAAATGCATGACCGCAGGAAGGTTTAAGATACATTAAATACCAATTGTGTCGATCACCTCCCTCAAATTCCAATATGAACATACTGGCCACATTCTCGTGCATATTCGGTCTACAACCCCGAAATCTGTTTATTGGCATCTAATATTAACCATACGCGGACAGACGAATGCCAAATATTTAGTTTTGAAATGTCAAATCGTGATCAAAGTGAATTCGAGCGGGAAATAGTGTCATTGCATTTTATTTGGGAAAATACATTTCGACTACAGTAAAGACGGATTCCGCATTTAGAATACTACCAAGATACACTCGACTGGAGTTCAATATCCCTGGTAGCGATTTTATCTAGCTACGGTCCAATTCGAACTGTGTACGCTTAATTTTCAGACCTAACAAATACAAGAAACGAAATCTTGTACGTAAGTAGCTGGAAGGATTTTTTCAAATTCAGTAGGTACCTAATAGTTTAATACTCCATTTTGTTATGTTTCTTTAGTCTCTGTGTCGGAGTCAACCTTTATCTTCCATGCATAGAACATTATGATATGTAACTGTAAAAGAAGCGAAGTTTTTGTAAATACCTACTGAACGAGAAAAGGCACGTTCTTTAAATTAAAAGCTTTGACACCCACACTTCAAAGAACTCTTCGCCAAAATCTTTCAACAAAATACGGTCAATACGGCACAAATATTAAGACATAAATATTAGATGAATATGAAAGGAGCTAACTAAGTACGAGTATGTATAAACAAAAAGGTCTGCTATGTCAACAGCCGACTTTACAAGACCTCGCATATTAAATATCTGCCACAAATATTTCTCAACGTACTTATTAAATTCCTTCTAAGCCAATATTAGCAATTCCTCAAAATCTAGTTATTTGTGACTAATTCAACAGTTTTAGTATTCCATTTTGGAACCGTTGAGCTTCTGAGAGGAGTACAACCGGAAATTGCCTCGCGAACGCGACATTCTCGACGTCGGATTATTGTCAATTCGGTACGTCATTTCCGCTTTACGAAAACATCCTGTAATTATTCGGATATTGTCAAAACGTAATAGAGAGAGGGTTGTTAAAACAAATCACCTGCTGAATGTTAATCTGGTACGAATTATTTATCATGTTTTTGTTTGATTTTAACGAGTTTCTTTGAAATTGCATTAATGTGATGTTTGTTGGAGATGATTACATGATAATTTCAGTTCAAATCCATTCGTAGGATTAGCAATATTATGATATACTTACAACTATTCGCACGTTACGTTCAGGCTATTTCGTATGTTACAAAAGAAAATTCCATTATCACATCACAGAATATAAAATGTCAAACATATGCCACAAAATCAAATCCAAATGAATTTCACAAAATTTTAAGACCACATAGCTCTTACAAAATGATTATAGAAATTCAACGCTAAAATATCACCTATTCGAGCAATTCGGATATTGCAATTGCGGTGCTCCGTCACCACAGGCGGAATGGAATCGGTTCGATGTCAACGCATTGTTCTCAGCCACACTATCAATTATCCTATTGCGACTAACCGAAATAGCGACAATTACGGCTATTAAAGCAATGATCTGGACCTAAATTTGAAAGGATTTCGAGGATTTTGCTTTCTACGGTAAGTTGTAGTTAGGGATTTGTATTTGTTGATTGATCAGTTTTTATTAATGGTGGAAGGTACGTCACTTTGGGCATGGTGTATTTTTGATTAGAAATTTAAATTGCGAGAGATTCACTTATACTAATTTCGGAACATACAAACGTATACAAGTTGGAAGAAACACCAATGATTCAGTACATTATTCTGAACAAAAAAAACAGCTGTTCTATACATTTTGACTGAGTATTATCACCAGTGAAAACTTCTTTATGCGCGTTGAGCACTCTTTGGGTGAACAAAAATCATCTATCTTATGCTATGTTGTTCCTAGAACAGTGTACAAGCGAAAGGTAGATTATTTTTCATGCGTACCTGCCATTCTAACACTGGTTTGCGCTCACCTGTTCACAGAATGATTGATGCCTACAACATGACATTTGAACATATTGATATTTTTGCTTGTTCTCACAGTAAGTTCAAATATCTTATACTCAAGGAGCTATCTTGATTTATGTGTATAAATACAGATAAGCATGATAGTTAAGTAAGTTTAGTTTTTAATATTATTATGTATTATTTATTACCCTAGCGTTTCAATTAATTGTTTATAATATTCCACAGTTAATCTGTGAACAGCGTTGTGGGCTAAAATATTTTTCATATGTTATATGTATCTCTTTTTTATACTTTATGTTGTAGATGTTTGCTGTTCCTCTTGAATAAAAAATAAAAAATAAAAAAAAATCCTAGGGGACTACAGGAGCTAAACGCGAGTTTTATAATGCAAAAAAGCATATGATTCACTGCAATGAACAAAACCAGAAAAATATATGATATTCTTCAGGATATATGCAAGTATGATAGTGTTTTGAAAACATAATACAACTAATATTACTTGATAAAAAAAAAATCACGAACTTATCTCTAAAAAAAATTTAATGAGTAAAAACCATACTAAAATACATGCGATCATTCTGATTTTTAGGCAAATAATTCTACAAGCAACATATTAGCATGATAGTGTTTTATTTCTTTAGTCCAATCAAAAGACTTTTTGTAAATTGCAAAAAAACACTCATTTCGCACTATTCGGCCCGCAGCGACTGACGTAACAACCACTTTGTAGTGCAAGCTGATTAGAACTTTATTCTAACAGCATTTCAAACGAAGTTTGAACCACTACAAATAGATTTGCTAATCTAGCTCTTGTAGTCGCCTTAACTTAAGTCATCGTCACCGAACGCTTTAATAGAACGGTTAGTCAAAATCAACCTTAAACAATTAAGATAAAGTTTATTTTTGGATTGATCGACGATACATAAGTTACTTAGTTTTCACTTCTATCGGCAGTCCCCAAAGACTGCCCTGCATGTTTTGATTACTTACAGTAGGTAAGTAGCTTCCATGTCATACCTACGTAATACAAAATTATTCTGAAAGACCCAAAGCAATACAACCTGTATCGCTATGAGTAAAAGTCGCAACTGAGACCCAGTAAAGGTTTAACAAGAAATCCGACTGAAAAATCTACAGTTTCATCACGTGTATCTCGTTAGGTATATCCATCCATCTGCCTTAATTAAACATGCTCTTGTAATTCTTTCTTGTTTTATCTTTTACTATAGGGAAATGCAAGATGCATTAATACGAACAAATAATATTTTAAATGATTTTTATTTGTTTTTTGAGTGCTCGAAGTTCGGTAAACGTAATTATTTACTACGCATTTTTCCATTCATAAAAGCCGTTTATTTGAATTAAATCAAAAGAATATAGGTAGTGAAATAAAATATACAGTCAAGCTATACGTATATAATATCAATAAAGGAAATTCCTAGCTGAAAAAGCCTCAACATTCCGACATAAAGTTCTGTTGAAATAATTGTAGTCGTTTTAAATGTAGCGGAATTTCATAAATCGGATACACTATGCAATACAAATGCCAAAAACGTGTAAATGTACAAATATCAGCCTGAACACGTAACCCGCATGCCTTTTTGTACCGTGAAACAAAACTTTGACAAAGGGTGATACTCAATTAAAAAGGTTATGACGGAATGATATAGAAAGTTGCCAGTGCGGATAGCTAAACATGTATAAAATGTTTAAATATTGCATTCCTGGAAATGTAATATTCGTTTGGGCAGTTTGGCAAGGTATGACCACTGAACTCGCATGGGAGTTCTGAATTGTATAGGTGCTTAAGCTGATTGAAAACAGTGGTTTGTTACTC
The DNA here is from genome assembly GCA_905147715.2 of Xestia xanthographa. Lineage (NCBI taxonomy): Eukaryota > Metazoa > Arthropoda > Insecta > Lepidoptera > Noctuidae > Xestia > Xestia xanthographa. The sequence continues at coordinate 28,627,007 of LR990641.1, forward strand.
TTCTAATAAAAATTAACGACACCTTGTAATGCTTTTTATTAATTTGGATTACTGCAAGTTTTAATTTGAATGATTTTAATTTAAGTTCATAAATATGTTTTTTGGGTCAATTAAAATATTATTTGGTCATGGAACTAATTTCATTGCAAAATGATTACATTATTAGATTTATTTCTTCAGAAGAGCTTAGGAGAGGCTAAAGCTTTCAAGCAATTTGTTTTAAGGCTAATCTCTTTGCAAAGTTTACAGGGATACTAAAATTCGAGCCTTATTTAAGAGTTGAGATAAATAAAAGTTACAGTTACAACATAATTTTGGTATCGATATTCAACATGAAGTTTAAAAATATTATTCAAATGTTATTTTGTTTTAGTACTAGACCGGTTGATTCTTCTTTTCGTACACACACACATACATACAATCTCTCATAAACTGGCACTTAAAAATCAATTTAAAACATATACACACACACTCAGACTCTTACACACACACACACTCACACTCACTCACTCAGCACACACTCACACATTTTTACACAATTTTCTTGTTTTTGCTATTAATACACTTTTATTTTTACTCTTTTTAAAATTAAAAATAAATAATAAGTAAATAAGTAGTTAAGTATAAGTTTAATAACCCACATATTTGTTACTGCTGTAATTATTTTGCTATGGAAGAGCGGGGTCTCTTAACGCAGGCAAAATTGCTTAAAAGGAGTCCCCAAACACAACCACCCATTGTTGTAACAAATTTATTGAATAAAACATTTTTTATTATTTTTGTTGTTTGCCTAAGAAACTGGTGTCAGAGTTCTTATGCCGCTAATACTTAGGTCTCTAACTTGGCTTTTAAGTAAGAGGCCTTGTCAAGAAATATCTCCAAACCGTGCTGGTTTGTGTTCCTTCACCGAAGCAAGTGATAATTATACAATACGCACATGAATCCGAAAAATCAGAGGTGCGCGTCTTAGGTTCGGACTTGAGACTAATTCCAACCAACCCGAGACGGTCGGACGTGGCAGTCCGACAGTCACACTACTAGACTGTCACTGCCATGCGAATATATTGATACTAGCTGACGTCCCGCGGTTTTACCCGCGTAGTTCCCGTTCCCGTGGGAGTACCGGAATAAAATATAACCTATAGCACTCACGAATAATGTAGCTTTCTACCAGTGAATTTTTTTTTTAAAATTGGTTCATTACTTCCGGAGATTACCCCCTACATACAAACTTACAAACATACGAACTTACAAACAAATGTTACCTCTTTATAATATTATTATTATTAGTATAATAGTATAGATATAGATAGACTAGCGACCCGCCCCTGCTTCGCACGGGTGCAATGAAAATACTAATGTGGGGAAGAGTGGAGTGTATACATATAAACTAGTATATGCAATAAACCTTCTTGAATCACTCAATCTATTGCTGAAAACTGCATTAAAATCCGTTGCAAAGGTTAAAAGATCTAAGCATACGGACAGCGGTAGCGACTTTGTTTTATACTTGGAGATCGCAGTGATGAAAGACTAACAGAAAAACGCTGCTGCCCATTCTCTGGTCTACGGAGGCGCAAGGTGTTCTGCCTCAGACATTAGTCGCCTTCTATTCTACTCTGCCGGATACCACACGGCTAACGGCGACTGTTTTATACTATGTAAAGATAATGCAAGTGTTATGAATATTTACGGGCCCTAATAGATACCTCCATACGATTACAACTACTCCAATTATTATACAGTTCTAAATATAGTTCTAATCCAGTGTCATAATATTAATTCGGCAATCAACAGTAAGCGATAAAGGCTGTAACAGACTGTCAATATTGACTGCGAAGAATAATGGGAATAATGTTTGCTGTCATTAACGGATCATTACTCACTTTGACGGTAAATTACAGCTGGCCCTGACCTTGTGATGGAGGCGGGTTATATTTATCAAACTAACTACTAATTATAGAAGATTATATAAGAACTACCAAATTCAACATAAATTGCAAAAAGAAACCTTGAAAGAGGTGATTTCTAGCCTAGATATGCTTAATTTTTTCTTAATATTGATACAATTCACGTATATTTTTTCTTGAAGTTTCCTTCTGTTTTATGAGTTGTGAAAACCTCGTCCTTTATGCAGAGTTAAAGTGCATAAGTGCGACAGAAACATGGTTTTTTCTTTGACATAATCACACATTGTGGATGCATCATTATCGCGTGTCCTTTGAGAAACTGTTCTATGCCAGCAAAGGGTTACATGTGGCATGTTCCTTTGAAGCCAGCCATGATTTTTTTTTTTAATGCTGGATTTTGGAGACGTTGGAATGATAAGGTGTTTTTCAAGATTCAAATGACGTTTTACAACTTGACGCCTGCAGACGGCAATAGTCCATGTTGCCGTAAGATGAGTTAAGTGGAAAAGGAAAGGGAGACCTTTGCCGTGCAGGGGAACGTCACAAGCTATTTTTAGGGTTCCGTAGTCAACTAGGAACCCTTATAGTTTCGCCATGTCTGTCCGTCCGTTCGTCCGTCTGTCCGTCCTCACTTAATCTCTGTGACCGTTAGCACTAGAAAGCTGAAATTTGGTACCAATATGTATATCAATCACGCCGACAAAATGGTAAAATAAAAATTGGAAAAAAATGTTTTATTAGGGTAGCCCCCCTAATTCTAATTTCTATTCTTAAATAAAAAAAATAAATAAAAGTAAAATAAAAAAGAAGAATTAATTTCAACCCTAACGTGTGATATATTGTATAGGTATTTAAAAATGAATAGGGGTTTCCTAAAATCATTTTTTGATAATGTCAATAATTTCGGAAATAATCGCTCCAAAAGTAAAAAACAATGTGTCCCCCCCTCTAACTTTTGAACCATAAGTTTAGAAAATATGAAAAAAATCTGAAAAGTAGAACTTTATAAGGACTTTCTAGGAAAATCATTTTGAACTTGATGGAAACAACAGTTTTTGTTCAAAAAAGACAAAAAGTTGTACAAAATAATTTCTGGACTAAGTTTATAGTATATTCGTATATGCAAGCATTTTTAAATAATGGATACCCATCTTCAAACTCATAAGTGGGAACACTTATTGTGACGGACGGGAAACTACGGAACCCTACACTGAGCGTGGCCCGACACGCTCTTGGCCGTTTTTTTTAATTTACGAACACGATGTGTCAATGAAGTGGCCTGATGAACGATGTCAAAAAACCATAAACATTGAGTAAACAGCTACTGATTTGTTTTCATTATTGAAATTGCAATTTGTTTATTATAAACACTAGATTTTAAATTATCACCGAAACAGTTCATAAGGTTCAAAATCAATAGCTTCAAAATGTCGCGTGTGAAAGCACAATGTTTATCTTTATCGGCATACTAATTGTCATAGCGTGATCGTATCGCGGCCTGTAGCTGAAATATTATTCAACTGGTACATAACTGCATCACTAATAATAAGTTATAAACTTGCTGTTAAATTACTGATTGAAAATTATTGTTCTAACCGGAATAATATGAAATTGTATGGTGACATGAAATTGTGAGGTCAGTGGTTACGGTTTACCGATTTACCGGTCATGGGTTTGAACCCAGGCAGGAGCATTCATCATCTGCCTAGCCTTTTCCACAACTGTGTTGGGGTCGGCTTCCAGTTTTACCGGATGCAGCTGAATACCAGTATTTTACATGGAGCGACTGCCTATCTGACTGTTCGGGCCTCTGACTACCTAACGACTGTCAAAGATCTACAAATGACAGCCGGGACCAACGGCTTAACGTGCTTTCCGAGGCACGGAGGAAACTCGGTATGTAATGGGCAGTCACCCATCCACAGACCAACCTAGGCAAGCACGGCTTAACCTAACGATTGACCCGAGCGGCTGTTATTATTTGTTGTTATTCCAGGCAGGAGCATTACTTTGTGTAATTAACTACTCACAATACATTGATAAAAACGATAAAAAAAACCAAGACGTGTCTTCTACCGTGAATACCTCTCTACACGTACGAGACATTATAGGTTGATTACCTGCCACGAAATTGTTCACCTGATTTTTTCTGCTTTGTAACGCGTTTCAAAGTGGAGAGGATAACTAACAGTTACTGTCGTGGTTCCTTTGTATATCTCAAAACTAACGTTAAAATTCTTTGACGGAAAACAACGCATCGGGTTACTCAATACTCAGTTGCAAAATGGCGTTTAAAAGTGCCTCAAATTGGGTCGGGGACCAAAGGCAAAGAGTTGACTTTTTATACTAACCGTAATGGCTCTTTTTAAGAGATGTTTTTTTTTATTCAAGAAAAAAAGGCGAATGGTTCTGCTAAATACCTGGTTATTATGTTAAACTGGTTTATGCCCACGGATTCGCTGGCGTGGAATTCGGTAATAAAAAAGAATCAAATGTGTTAATCCTGAATATAAACTATCTGTGTGCCAAATTTGATCGAAAACCGTTTAAGAGTATTTCCGTGAGTGAGTTACAAACATCCTCACAAACTTTTGCAAAGATTACTAATATGGTACTCTCAGAGTACCATATTAGTGATAGTATAGATAGTACGTCCGTTCATTACAGTGTCTTTTTTGTCTCTCAGAATATAAAGAGCTACGTAGGTAGCTAGGTACGGCTACCATAGGTAAACAAGCCCTCAAAAACTCATCAGCTAAATTAATCAAAAATGTTTCAAAAACACGCTCAAACACAATTTGATGTTCCCCTTTCGATGCCAAAAACAAACATAGTATGAACAAATACGCGCGTTCGTTTACACGTACGTGTGGAAGGGCCTTTTAATTTTTTCCCTTGTAACAATAACATTCTACGCGCGCTCCCCTTAATGAATGTGAGGAGAGTCGGGTAAATTTAGCATCGTAACGAAGTATTGTTTTAACTTGTAGGTAGCGGTATTGGTGTGTTTTCATTCGTATTTTCTGTTCTTACCGTTTTTTTTCTTTTGTCTTTGTGAACTGTGTACCAATTGTGAACCAATCTAACAAACTAAACATCACGAACTGAGCCGAAATCATATTACAAAAACCACCTTCCCGTTTTCCAGTTCGAGTTAAATTTCAGCTGTATAAAAAGAAAGAAAAACCCAACCAACAAAAAAATATAAACAACTGAGACACAAAATTTCCTAGCGTTGAATCTGCTTACTCATAATTACCAGAGTTTTTAAATACGAAAAATAAAAACATGCTCGTATAAAGTAGGACGACGGATCTAAGACCTCTGAAAAACGAGCCAACATTATTTATTCGAGGCCCTCTTTCGGTTTTAATTCGGATTTATGTATATAAATTAAAGAAAGAGGCTTATATCCCCGGCCTTGTGACGTGGCCGCTCTTGTACTACCTTTACTTTGCGAAACAAGTGCGTTTGAAAAGCGAGTCAGTGGAAATGTTTAAAAAGAACATCAACCACGCTTGCTACGTGTTAACAGTTCAAGTTCTCACTATACTGAAGCACACAACGATGAACACAATAGGGTAGATGACCAAAAAAAAAATTTAACTATTTAGTCCGTCAGACACGTATTTTTTTATTTTTTCACTTACATTAAAAATGAAGACACACTCGTGTGACGTCACATTTGAGTACATTTTTACCGGAAAGTGAAGTCACAAGCCCCCACTCATGATCTTTGACGTGTTTTATCTTCGTCAATTTTTATTAATTTTATAAAACAAAAAACATGTATCCAATATTTTTCGTTAATAATTATAACTGACGGACTAAACAGGATGATATTTTTTTAGTCAGGAATCATCCCAATTACTTAAACTACCTCCTTTTGAGACACATATGTTCAACACTTGCAAACACCAGTTTAAAAAGTTAAGCGTGGTTTTAAACTAGAACGTTGCTTGCTTCTTGCCAAATTTCGTTTCGGTCAACGGGATCAACCATATAGGTTTTCGATTCAAAACCTATAGGGTACTTCCGGTTGACCTAGCATTGACAATTTTGGTTAAAAGCAATGTCTTACAGCACAAGTAAAGGGAAAATTACGATAAATAAAAAAGTTGAAAAATAAGGTAAATTTTGGTACTTTTTTCGCGAAAATCTAAATTTGCCCATATCTTTTTATCGTGTTGATTAAGGACCTTGATTTTTATACACCTAATAGGGACTATAAACTTCAGTATCTGGTATAAATTTCAACTTGTTAGGTCCACCCGTGCCTGAGAAAATCGGTGGTGACAGACGGACAGACAGACAGACGGACAGACAGACGGACGGACAAGAAAGTGATCTGATAGGTAAGGGTTCCTTTTTTATCTTTTGAGGTACGGAACCTTGAAAACCTAAAGCGATGACCAAAAACAAGCAATACGCAACATGAATATTTAAACGACGAACCTAAAAATTAATGTGTCAATAATGATTAGGAAGCCTCTGACAGAAAAGTGGAAAACCATTTTTGTGCCCTATGTCATATGGATGGAAAAACCATGTTGAATGCGATTTCGAATCTCTAAATCACGTTACGGATATCGTGTCAGGTCAAACGAAAATAGGTGAAAAAGGCCAGTGATATTTTGTGACTAAAATGGCATTTCAAGTACGACAGCACAATGTGAGTTTGAAGTGAGAGTTTACAGAATCGATTTCAAAATCAAATTCTGGAATATGGCTCGAATATGGTTTGCTCAGATATTATTTTTTTATATATTTTAGAAAGCTATCCTTTTTTCACCGATGGGACATAAAAGTGTGTTGCGTCAAAGGACGATCCCCAAAGGCCAGGCAAAGCGAAGTATTTTGATGTCAATCTGACGTTTGCGCACAGTGTAACAAAGAGAATTCCTTTGCGAAATAACGATCGATTTACCGCAAATCAGTTGAGTGGATCCTCTGTTGTGTCGCTTAGTTCGTGCGAAAGGATATGGTGTATGAAACCGCCGAATCCCTGTTCCCTGCGTCCGTCAATTTTCGGTGAAGTGGCGTCAGACGCTGCACCATAGGAACGCATCATAGAGCAGTTTTTGTGGCTATCGTCTATCTCCATTCACACGTCAAGGTGCAATGCTTTTTAGCGTCTTACAGCCATGGAACCTCTAAGTACTAAGTACGATGTTTTAAAGCTTTTTTCATTTAGATTTCGCACCTAAAAAATGAAAAAGTTTAACTTTAAAGTTGTAAAATGTCAATAATCTGATCAACCTACTTATGTATTTTATTATTATTATATATTTGATATTATTAATGCCTCGATACGCTTTGTCAGCACATTTAAATGACACTCATTCATGCTTTGAAATTCTTTGTATTTGCTAATCAAGAATTGCTTATTCGAAAATTATATTTATTTTTACCTCATTGAAGATTATATTATAATAAGATAAGCCAGAGATGTCTGCTTGTCCTTATCTTTGATTTTGTGGGTTGTAAGTGAAGGACACTTTGCCCATCAAAAGAAACCAGTGCCTCAGTAATGCCTAAGTATAAGAAAGTAGTTGAAAAGTGTCGTAGTTTAGACAGCTTTTATAGATTACCTACTCGAGATACCAACTCGTTCATACTTTCACCTCTGTAAATATTCCAATTAAGATAAGCTTTTTAAATAGCAATGCCCATCAGTAATAATTATAATTTAAATATTTTAGTCAAGTTTACCTGTTAAAACTATTAAAATGAAAACAAATTAAAACCTAATGCTATTATGTATTATTAACCTTTATGGCAATATTAAATTAAGCTTTTACCTAGGTATTTCTCAATAGTTATTTCAAATACTGTAATATTGCGAACGCGCTGTATTTGTAAAAGGTTTTTTAATGTCTCGAATAATATCGGTCATTTGCAAGCTACAGTGCCGTTGCGAATTCGCAAATGGTTTGATGCCTCGTTTGATAAATTTCCTCCATTAGGACTAAATTAAAAAACTTCACCGCTCGTAAAGTAGAAAACTTTCTTCGCTTCATCGTTTTTCTGTGAGTGGAAAATGATGTCTTCATTAGCTCTCACTTGACTTTATGTTATTTATGTGTAGTTCCAAGTATGCTGTAGTGCCTTCCACAAAAGTTCCCCGGTATAATATCCTCGTGGATCCAGTTACTCTCAAAAGTTTTCCAATTTGAGAACCGCGTAGTTTTTTAATTTAGGACAGCGGGAGTTAAAATATGTTAAGCGCAGCTGAAAATACGCATGTGTTTGTTTTCATTAGTATTCCCAATGGTAATAAGGGGCGAAACGAGGGAGAGCCGGCGTTTGGCTAATATAAAATGTGCCCTGAACCGCACCTGTACATTGTGGCGTATTGCGTTCCGCGTATTCAAGCTGTGTGCGATTCGCGTGAATAAACCTTTCGGCGCGAAATTTTTAATGTAGATATCTTCTGTCGGGCAGACTGGAAGTCGCAATATCCAGCTGATCGATCCAGTTCCGCTATAAAATGCGGGGCGATGCAGTGACTCCTTTGTGATACGTAGTTATTGAGCTCGATACAATGTCGGCACGATCTGTTCACAGTTTGTATGACGTTGCTGTTCCTTAGAAGAATCGTAATAAAATTTTGCGCATCGTTTCCTACCTCTGTCATTTCTTCATTTTGTTGCGACATATTGGTTTTCCGTTATTTCTCGATGTTGTTTTGTTCGCTATTTCGAGATCATCTGTCATCCGATGTTCTGTTATGTCAATATTGAATTTCGCTTTCGGGGGTTAATGTTTCCCATCTTTATTGTTACGTTTTACTATAATCGCTTACGATTATACGACTTTTTGTATTGATGAGTCACTTATTTAAGCATTTTATGTAAAGTGTATAAAAAAAACAAAAACGGGGCAGTCTTTGGGGACTGCCGATAGAAGTGAAAACAAAAAGTACAGGCCCTCCCAGTCGTACCACTGGTTATGCCCCGCGCTTGTCTATGTGGTGCTAAGCCGTAGCGGATCGCCTACGGGTGCTACGAAGCGTGACCACACATTACGTCAAGTGACGATGAGTTCAAATTTTTTACTTTACCCAAAAAGATTTCAACGCGCTTAGTTAATGAGATTTTTGGAGTGAATACTTCTTGTATTCACTCCAAAAATCTCATGTCACTTTAATAACGTTCGTTTTCGTTTTCAGGCGAACGCTAAAATATTTTGGAAATAAAATTCACCTTACCATCATTACACGCATCAATCGCAACACACCTATCAGTATGCAACCTGAGCAACGTAGGGTTTACGTATAAAATGTGCACATTGAAAATATTATTCCATCAATTTACCCGCGCGGATATCAATGTGAAATCATGTAGATAAACGGAATTGAGGGTTCTGCAACCTGATCCCACGCCTGGTTACTTAAAATCGCATGTATAATTTAAAAGGAGTGGCTGACACACCACATTTACTATGTGGAGAGCAGGGAGATCGCACGTCCCCGATAACGCAGATAAAACGGGGACGCTGGGCTCCACGGATTTATCACCGGCTCACAGATTTATTCATTTGTAATTGTACCCACTTGTGGAATTTCCTTTATACCTACATGTAAAACTGTTTTGAACTTACTCTTACCGTTTATTTAGCCAATAACGATTAATTGTTGAATGACTTAGGTGGGTCAATATTAAATTAAACAATTCTTCCTTAAAAGCAAATATTTAATGAAACTTTGTTTAAGATAATATCAGTAAATACCAACGCCAAAGGAAAACTATTTTAATATTAGGACGTTGAAGAAGAACTGTTGTGCTTTTTGTGAAAAAAGTTGAAAAGATCCCTTTTGAAAACTTTTATAATAATATCAGTAAATGCTTTTTTTGTTCAAGCCCGTCTGTTTTTCTAATTACTTAAATCTACCTACCTATATAAAAGTGTTTTGTAGATGACATTTGAAAGGGAGTGATGGTCGTACCATATAGGGGTGCTTTCAAAGATCAAAGCTAAAGTAGAATGGATCTTTAGAAGTAATGCGGTGAGATAAAATGTGCCTTCTGGCTTCAAATCGACCCTTATCTGTCTCTCTTTACGCTCTTTAGAGTATCACTTTAATGTTGTGTGCTACAATAATATAGATAAACCTCGAACAAACCAAAATGTTTTACGAGTATTTTTAAATGTGTGTTTATTTTTGTAATTTGAGTTGCGAAAACAGTTTAAATGGCATGTTTAGTCGTTTGCCAAGAAGCTGTCGTCGGAGACACCCAGCAGTAACGATACGGTGTCACTCGCTGTGCCGGCGACTCGTGCAGATAATTGTTGTGAAAGGAGTATTATCGTTTCAGTGATCGCTTGGTTTTGGAATGGCCACGGAATTTCAGTATTCCAAAATGCATTATCGTAATGCAACGTTGGCCGTCCTTTGTCCGCCCCGCATGCTCCAAATCGATTCACAATGTACTTGGACGCCGACTACGGCTGCTCCAGTAACGTAATTTTAAAAACCGAACATTACGGCACATCAGCTCTTACATTTATTCGACTTGGCATATTTGAACAAGTTCTTGTACAAAAAGTAATACAAGAAAAAGTTAGGACGTAACTTACGTGGAGACGACGAACCAAGAGTTTTCTTTCAACTTATTACATAGTTATTTTCACATATCTGAGTTGAAACGCATATAAAATTTGAAGTTGGTTTTGTTTGTGAAGTAAACTTTCTGAGTTTTGCAATGACAATTCTTAAAAGGATTTGAAAACTGTGAGCTTACGCCGCAGAATGCCTTGAAAATGTGTTTAAACTCTTGTCTAATTATTATCATTATGCAATCATATCGTAAAAGGAACTTATTTATCATCTCCGTACTTTCTTTTTGTTTGTGTAAAAAATATGATGCAAACATTCTTCTGTTTATATAACCGTCACAGGATGGTCGTCGTTCCAAGTGGATTTAACCGAAGAAATCTTAAGTTTTTTCTGCGGAACAATATTCAGTGTACATTCTCTCCGTTGGAGATTGCCAATGAGGTTACGATAAGGCGAGCTCGGCGCGTGAGTCTGCATATTTTTCTTGCTACGTTTTCAATTTAATCCGTATAATCTCAATGTGGGGTTGTTATCAAACAATTTCTCCCTTATTTGATGGAGAATTTTTTAATAATAATAATTTCGTTTTCGCAAAAATGCAAAACAGGTTGGTGATAATGTTGGGAAGTTATCTTTTTAAATTGGAAAGTGTTTCAAGCTTTTTCTCTATATACATTTTCAGATAAGTGCCTTTTTCAGGTACGATAGGCAGTCGCTACATGTATAAATATTGGTATTCAGCTGCATCCGGTAAGATTGTAAGCCAACCCCTACATAGAATGGGAAAAGGCTACGCAGATGATGATAAGTGCCTTTTTCACTAACATAATAAAGTAGTAGATAAGTAGAGCCATCTTTGTTGTACACCAATATTTAGGGCAGCACAATAGGCGTTCCCTAAAAGCCAATCATGGATGAACAAGCATAGGTGGTGGAAAAGATTACCAACCATCTCCGGTGTGTGGTGTACTTTATAAAAAAACCAGCCAAGTGCGAGTTGGACTCGCGCATGAAGGGTTCCGTACCATCGTAGTAGAGGAGCCCCCTTTATTTATTTTTATTGTTTGTTGTTGCAATAGAAATACATATTCTGTAAAAAATTCAACCATCTACCTATTGCGGATCATGAGATACAGCCCGCTGCCAGACAGATGGACGCACTGACGGACAGCAAAGGCTTAGTAATAGGTTCCCGTTGGTTACCCTTCGGATGCTTTTAGGACAGGCATGACTACAATGCTTCACTTATGTTGTAAAGTATACTTATCTACAGGTGGGTTTGTTAACCATCATAATTACAAAGGTATATACCTCCATAATATAGCACCACATTCTTTATCACAGTTACAGGGTACCAGTGCTAATTAGTATCGGCAATCCCAACAAGCAGACACCTGCAAAACCAGTACTACCGTTATTTATCCGAAATCGTAATACGTTTAAGTGCAAAAACGAAACGTACAAGGGCATGGCTTGGAAACTCGCTTAATCCCTCAAATCCTTTAATGGACGTTCGGGAATGTTGTCTAAAAGGTGTGACCGCTCACAGTACCGGATTTACCGACTGATAACGTGATAATTATGTAATTATTGGAACTAGACGAGGTTAACTTGATTCGTTCTAAATTTTAAATAATTTTATTAACATGACGCTTGTAATCCCGCAAGGGTTAGGCAGAGGTGTACCATAAAGTACAAAATCATGATTAATTATTATGACATAGTAATCATAGTTTTCAAGTAGTAAAGTATTGTTTCGACACACACACAAGCTATTAGCTTTTCGTTCATGTTCTAAAATCGACACTTCCTGTTACATCTGTCAAGTACTGCTAACAAATAGACCCTGTTTATTATTACCAAAACAATTTACACTCTTGACAAACTACTTTGAGGAACAGTCTCACCTAGTTCAATTAGCAAACATTCGTGTCTTCTATTCGATTACCCGGAACCGTAACAAATGAGCCAACATATCACTGTCTGGTTCTTTCCGCAAACTAAAAATATTACAAGCATCACTCTTCTCCTATTTCTCTCTAAAATGCATTTCGTCGTTCTTACTTGTAGCCATTTATATTAATAAAGAAACACAGCCTATAACTTGAAAATAGTTTTAAGTCATTCTTGCAAATCAATGGAATCTTTTAATTTCATCAGAGAATTGATCAAGATAATTGATTTTAAGCCTCATTCCTACATTTCTCACTCGTTACGAAGTCAAGTGAAGCAGAAAATGACATTTCGCAATCATCAACTTGATACAAATACCGCGCTCTTTTGAAAAAGACTCGTAAGCGGAAACAAAGAAGTCCATTTTGCAATTTTAATGTAGCATTATTGGTGAGGAGCGATCAAAAGAACGTTTGCCTGACTTCGCACTCCCTCACGTTTGACGATGCAGTACTTTTATCTTAGCTACAGTCAAAAAATGCACCGCCATTACTGCTAGCACTCCCACCGGAGCGTAAGTCTTTTGCTCTCTGATTTTTATACAGACGAATGGAAAATTTAATTTGGCTTTTATTTTGGGGCGCACCTGACTTTAGGGGACTACGATTCATATTTGAAGTTCATCCCTCAATAAACTATTAGAATGAACATTTCCGTACTTGAATTTTTTTAAGAATTAAATTTAGTCTCGAAAATTAAACGTGGTTAAATTTCCCTGAATGGTGTGAACAAGGATGCCACTTTAATTGAGGCTGCTTTAGTAAATTTTGCGAGTCGTTTTACTCAGAGCAAAGGGTGTCGGAAAATTTACTTTGACATAATAAACGTGATCAAAATAATATTTATGCAGGGTCAAGTCAGGAGTTATTAACTTGCTACTAATTTGGACACCATTCATTCAGGCTCAACCCGACGCTGCAGTGAGTCGATACTAAATGAAAAATAGTGCATTGAATTGAATCGTTTCGAATGCAATGTGTATGAATTTTAAACTGTCTGCATACCGATGAAGCAGACATGTTGTGATTGAAAAACTGATTTAGATCAAACGCCGAACCAAAGTGTTTTGTGTAGGATTATTTCAGCGTTTAGATACTACCTAATTTATCAATAGACGGTAAGACCAAATCCCAAATATTCCAAGATTCTGAAAGTAACTGCTATTTTTGATTCAAGTCTTTTTAAGCAATTAATAATTTAAGTTTAACTCAACATTCGTTTCAACACATAAAATACGAAAAATTCACTTGAAACAAATTCAGCAATATGTCGCCTAAAATGCAAATGGCACAACTTAAAAAAGAAACAATAGTTGTATGGAATAATCGCTTAGATCAGCGAAAAGTATGTGTATCGCTAACATATTCAGGCTCACGTACCGCCGTTATCAGAGGGCCGCAGTCGACCGCGACGTAGTCCTGCTACCCCCACTCCTCGCAATTGTTTATTTCTAAGGATAATCTTTACAAACACCCCGCTTAGTGTAAATAAATAAAAGTAATGACAACCCTCCCGAACAAATACACAAAACGAATTAAAAGACACTCGTTTTTTTAATTTTAAATACGAGTCAAATAGTCCGAAAATTGTGTTCTTTTCTTTTTGAATTTGAAATTCTACCTAATGATTCGCTTGACTGCATTGAAAAGAAAATAAATATTAGCGAGCATAGTGGCCAGTCATTTTGTGCGTAAAGTGTAGAGTCTATATGCGAGGGGCTTATTGTGGCTGATTGTGGCACAACCATGCGATGGGAAAGCAATTTCACAACTCGGGTACAAGGAGTCTAGGGTTTTTTAATCCAGCACATTGTTGAAGGCTTCCATTCCGACAAAAGTTTTCCTGTTATTGAAGCGTTATTGACAGTTTGAATGCTTTTGCCATTTACGGAATGACATTATATAGTTGTAACTAAAAATATTAATCAGTTAAGGACGCTAAAGTGTCTGAAGTGACTGCTAAGGCCTCGTTCTGGTTTATAGGAGAAAGAAAGGCGATATATTAATTTTTTATCACACTTTAATATATGAAGGCGCACGTGTAGCTTATGCATGATAACCCTAAAGTGTTTTATATCCGTATCATTATGTAAAGTAGGGCCTAAAACAACTCTTCGTGCGAATTTTATGTTCGCTATCAGTTTAAACCGTAATTTAAAGGAGTTAATTTCGCTATATGAGGTGTTTTCAAACTAGACGAAGTTTTATATTGGGTTAATCGACTAGGCACTTAAAGGTAGGATTTTTAATACTGGTATAGTGTTTCCGTTTTAGACTTTTGTATATTATCCACTACATAATTATGGAGTTTTCAAGTTTAGCTTTAACATACGCAGAAACAATGATATTATAAAGAAGATACGCCATGTTCATACTGAATGGCGTTCAGATATCGTTGCGAGTAATTTAAAACTACGACAGCGATAGATAATACGGAACGTATAAGATAGAAAGAGATAGCTAGCTATCAAAGTGCAACAATTGTGTCACTTTGTCCTCAACAATTTGTGCGTGCTAGTGCGATATCTACCTCTTTTTACTATATAATATCATTGCGCAGAAAGCTAAAAGTTTCATATCTTTATCATTGAGGGCTCTAAGTGACAAATCGGCCTGGTTAAATTTAATATAATAAAGATATAAATGAATGAAATATTGAGTGTGTTTGTTAATCCCTCTTAATTAACCTTCCATCTCAAATATTGACAAAAGTTTTCAACTTCAATTGCCACACCCTCAAACAATACTACTTTACAATTTCATGCCCTCTATTCATTAGACAGCAAATATTGCCCTTCAGTCATTTCAACATTATTTACCTCTCACACCTAAAATCCAATAGCTACCTTATTGTTAAGTGAATAAAGATCACTCTGATTTTGATAATGATGCAAAGTACCTCCAAAAACACACAATTATTTATATTTAATATTCATAAAAAATAAAATAAAATATATTTACTTATACATTGTCTTTATATTATATGTAGTTAATAACTAAACATGTACGATTTAAAAATATAGTGTAGTATTAGCATTACACCAATGTCTACCCCGTTTTTATCGTTCAGTCCATCCAAAGGTTTTCTGGGAGATATCGCTATCAGCGATAAGATCGCCATTGTGTTTCAATATAGGTGTTAATTAAAGTATATTCTATTCTACCTCCGTTTCCATGGTAACCTAGTATGAACGTAACGTTTTATTAAAATAAGACGCTCGGACAAGCACCCTGATTATATCTTTCTGTTAAAACCATCGGCATCCCTTCTAATTATATATCACTCCCTAATTAAAAAGGGTTGCGAAACACGGATTACAACAAAAGCTTTATTATAAAACTGTTTACGGAAATAGTAATTAGCTGGTTTCCTTGGATGGAGTTTAATCAGTACGGCGGGATTCCCAATTGAGATCATTTTACCGGCAAAAAGAACTGTTATTTGATTGTAATTTTTATTAACCAACGAATAAAAAAGAGGAGGTTCTCAAATCGACACGTATTTTTTTTTGCGGTTTAGAAGGTATCTACGTGTATGTTTTGTTTATTATAACATGGTTAAAATGGGTGTTTACTTTAATTTTCTTGCAACTAAAACGAATTATTTTTTGTTAAGAGCGACTACCCAAATTATTAAAAAGATCATAATATTTGAGAGGGTAGGTACTCACCAAATCTCACTCTCTCTTTAACAACATTTTAATTTAAAAGAGTGTCCATGGTATTTCCCACGGAGTAAACTTCGTGGTATTTCCTGTCCATTCTTCTCCATAGAGATCTATGTTTTAAAATGGGCAACAACATTACTTTCACAAGTTATTATGCCCTGTGACTATATAGGACTGTATAGCTTCGCTTTCTTTATTTTTCTGTCATTCAAAAGTGCCTGTCTAATTGAAATAAATGCTTTGAGTTTGAGTATTCCTGACTTTAATCAAAGTCTTCACTACAAAACTATCTTTTTTCATTTAACTTAAAACAAATTCCCATTAAAGCTCTTAAAAACTTTAGCTTTCCTAGCTCTTAGTTGCACTTCATCAGCACAAAAGGTAGACAGCATTTCGCCCTAGTTTACTTGTCGGCTTACCGGTACAAGTGTTGGATGTTGGCGGGACTACTTAACTCTTGACTCCACGTACTTTGTATTTTAGATTGAACTGTAAGCCTTATTGCAAGAACTGCAGACATTGTAAGCGTCGGCACAGTACTGAGTCTTTTATTTTGAAATCGCAGCCACCTACCTAGTTGCATCATGTAAACGGTGACCCGATTAGTAATAGAACTTTCCAGGCTACATACTACTGATCAATGACTTGGCACTATATCCGTTAACCCGATCCAGTTTTCCGATTCACAAATACCGTTAACAGCACTTTAAATGACAGTCTTTATGTAACGGTGCCCCATGATTTCAATTCATACGATTTATCTGCTCAACTCTCGCATTATTCCGGTAACCGCAGCGCGTTTGCCTCGATCCCAATATCGAAATTCGAAAAAGGGACACGCTTAAAAAAAATAAAAAAGAGCGACACGTACATAAATTAGTAGCGAAAAAATGGCTTCTCCGCATAACGTGAGATATGGCCAATATAACGGGCATGATGTACGCTGGATGGGAGTCGCGCGGTCAATATTGATACGCCTTTATGACCCATTTACCTTTTCGGCTGGCGCGTAGCGCGACCCAGGCACCGGCGGAATTCCGCCAGAGCGCCGTTTCAAAATTCACGCGGCTTTTCAAAAGCGCTAACTTGTTTACATTGCTGTGACCGGCCACAGTACAGTTTGTACAAGTCTTTTAACATATGCTACGAGGTGTGCTACGAGCTACGATGTAATGCTGCGTCTACGAGAGCGTAGCTCGCGCGTAGGCCTACGTTTACTTTTTCCGTTAGTAACATTCAAACAGTAAATAAAAAAAATAAAAAATAAAAAAATAAATAAACAGGGCCGAATTTTCCTTTGCTTCGTCAGTTTGTAACGCAATGTAACTAAAACTCACTTTCGAAAAGAAAAATTATGATCCTTGTTAACCTTTTCCACAGAAGTTTTTCTTCCCAAAATGTGAACAAAGAACATTTAGAACCTTTTACTGGCTTACTTTAAATGGGGTAGTTTGCGTACGTTGTACTGAACACAAAGTGAACATTAACTGGCTGGTTTACTTCATCACTCCTCTTGACGTCCGCGAACTATTCTGAAATCGTTCAACACTTGCAATCTCAGACTGTGGCTATGAAATATGTTGTCTCGAAATTGATTCTCAAAACCTTTATCCTATTGGTATGTTAGTCTGTAAACGGCGTGAAATGTTTCTTTGTCTTCTTTTTAGGGTTCCGTGGTCAACTAGGAACCCTTATAGTTTCGCCATGTCTGTCCGTCCGTCCGTCTGTCCGTCCTCGCTTAATCTCTGTGACCGTTAGCACTAGAAAGCTGAAATTTGGTACCAATATGTATATCAATCACGCCGACAAAGTGGTAAAATAGAAATTGGAAAAAAATGTTTTATTAGGGTAGCCCCCCAATATGTAAAGTGGGAAGTGATTTTTTTTTTAATTTCAACCCTAACGTGTGATATATTGTTGGAAAGGTATTTAAAAATGAATAGGGGTTTTCTAAAATCATTTTTTGATAATGTTAATAATTTCGGAAATAATCGCTCCAAAAGTAAAAAACAATGGTTCCCCCCCCTCAAACTTTTGAACCATAAGTTTAGAAAATAAGAAAAAAATCTGAAAAGTAGAACTTTATAAGGACTTTCTAGGAAAATCATTTTGAACTTGATGGAAACAACAGTTTTTGTACAAAAAAGACAAACAGTTGTACAAAATAATTTCTGGACTAAGTTTGTAGTATATTTGTATATGCAAGCATTTTTACATAATGGATACCCACCTTTAAACTCATAAGTGGGAACACTTATTGTGACGGACGGGAAACTACGGAACCCTACACTGAGCGTGGCCCGACACGCTCTTGGCCGGTTTTTGAGGTATGTTTTCCCCTGTGGTGTGACAGTAAATTAAAGAGCGGTACATTGTTATGACATTGACATTGTTGTTGTTGTTTGTTCGTTGTCATTGTAGTTGTTGTTCGTTGTAGTTGTTGTTATGATATTAGCGTACCATTTTAATTATATGTTTATCTGGATAATCATCTGCCAAGCCTTTTCCCAAGTGTATTGGCGTCGGCTTCCAGTCAGAAGCGACTGCCTTTATAGGCTTCTTTGAATATTGGCTCTTTATATTGTACTTAATACGCCTTCCATTAAAATGACCGTCCTTGTTACTCATATTTCCAGTTAATAAGTTTATATCTATAAGTACTTTTATAAAACTAAATTGACTAGGATGTGGGTAGCATGCGAAAACTTGTTTGACGTTAGATCTACAAAGGAATTGACTTAAAAAAAACCTCTAAAAACATTAATTTAGACTCATCATCATCATCTGCCTAGCCTTTTCCCAACTATGTTGGGGTCGGCTTCCAGTCTAACCGGATGCAGCTGAATACCAGTATTTTACATGGAGCGACTGCCTATCTGACCTCCACAACCCAGTTAGTACCGGGTAATACGATACCCCTTGGTAAGACTGGTTGTCAGACTTTTTGGGTCTCTGACTACCTAACGACTGTCAAAGATCTACAAATGACAGCCGGGACCAACAGCTTAACGTGCTTTCCGAGGCACGGAAGAAACTCGGTATGTAATGGGTGCTCACCCATCCACAGACCAACCTAGGCAAGCACGGCTTAACCTAACGATCGATCCGAGCGGCTGTTATTATTTAGCCACGAGCTCCTATATCCCTATTAATTTAGACTGTAATCACATATTTACCCGACTGTCAAGGAAGAGTTATGTTTTTGTCTATTTTTGTTTAAAATTAAGCGGTTGTGAGTTATTTTGGCCTTTTAATAATTGCTAACTATTAAAAATATGAAAATAGGGTATCTACACAGTCTACACACGTTAATTATTCTTACAATATCAATATAGTACCCATAGGTTTTCAACATGTAAAGTTAAACTTCTCCAACTATACATTTTTTTACCTTTTAAATACTGTAAGTCTGCAAAACAATGATCTCACTTCCAGATATTATTAAATTAGCATTTTAAATATGGAACAATAACCACTGAAAGCAAAAAACGTTAAAAATAAATACTACTGGTATTCTCGCTCACTTTGCAGCCCGTTCCTTCAAATTGAAGAAGAACGATAGAACTTTCAAGCTGTATTGAATAGTCGGGGAATTTAAACTTTACCGAGTACATTTCGACCGAGGACAAGCGTCTCGGAAAACTATCGATTATACTCTTAAAACAAACCTTATTTTTATATTATGAATGTTTATTATTTACTCGTTTATTTTAGAGATAAGCTGATATCCTATTGTTTATGTCTGTTATGTCTTATTGTTTCTCGGTGATAGTGAATTGAAATCTGTAGTGGTGTTTGAGGCCTTTTAAAAATATAAAGGCTAACCATAAGTATAAGTAGAGACTGCCTTATTGGTCTCGTGGCCGCAAGCGTGACTGATCAGCATGAGGTTCTGAGTTCGATTCCTAGGTCGGGCAGTGTTACTTTTTTCCATCAGGAATTTCTCAGTAGCAGCCTAAGTCTGAATTTGCGCCCGGTTGATGGTAATAGGCTCGTACCCTATTACATGGAACTTAAACATAACACCTCTAGTACACCTCTGCTTTACCCTTTGGGGAACCTAACATCACGACTGTAAAGTGATATGTTATGTTAAATCTATACTAATATTATAAAGAGGTAACATTTGTTTGTAACTTTGTATGTAGGGGGTAATCTCCGGAAGTAATGAACCGATTCGAAAAATTCTTTCACCATTCAAAAGCTACATTCACCCTGAGTGACATAGGATATATTTTATCCCCGTACTCCCACGGGAAAGGGAACTACGCGGGTGAAACCGCGTAACGTCCGCGGCTAGTGTAACATACATTTAAAAATAGTATAGACACATGTGGTGCTATCCATTAGAGAAATGTATAACTACATTATCTCTGGTTTTTCAACGAACTATAAAAGTGAGTCTATTGCAAGCTTCTTACTTCCTTACAATTGATGTGTGAAGAAGCCTACTTGATCAGCTTTGTTCACTTGAGCACTATGACATTAACAAGTTGACGTGCTTTGTATGATGTTAAAGACGTTCACGTAATAAATAATGTTCCTCTATGGCTGCCGATCTAACAGGCCCTTACATATTTAATTTATGAGATACGTAGTTTATTGCTAGTAGAAATTTTAATTTTTAGTAGATTAACTAAACTAAGTAACAACAATCTAGCGTAAAGTCAGTATGCCAGTCGATACATTAAAAAAAATGAATCAATCAGATATAATATCTGTTTGTAAACTACGTAAAAGAACAAATCCACACCAGAAAATAAAAATATAGTGAGCCGAACATTGTAAAAGCCGCAGTATAAAATCGTTCTGTGTTGATTGCGCATTGATTGTGCAACTGTCGAACCATTCGATGCACTTTCAAGAACTTTTTGCGGACGTGTGGTGTGTGGTGTGCCAGAATGCGTTGCTTTTTACCACCCGTAGTCAGTTCCCGTTCCGTTATAACTGATATTTGATTATCTCACAAAAACTTGTTCGGTTGAATAACACAGTTTTACTCATAAGTAGATAAAATCTCGCGTAA
Organism: Xestia xanthographa; assembly: GCA_905147715.2. NCBI lineage: Eukaryota > Metazoa > Arthropoda > Insecta > Lepidoptera > Noctuidae > Xestia > Xestia xanthographa. The sequence continues at coordinate 28,648,123 of LR990641.1, forward strand.
TGGAACACATTCAATAAAGTAGGTAGGTTATAATGACTGCATAGCGCGGTTGTAATCTGATTGAGCAAGTAGGGCGAATGCAAAAGATAATAACCGCCTGATCTCATTTAAGACCAAGTTTTGAAAAGATCGGAGGCAAGTTCATTATTAGTGAAATGATAACGAGTTGAACTAGTCAAAGAGATAAAGAAAAACCTACCCCTCCTTTATATCGAAAGCGCAGTAAATTGTTTTCATTGGATAAATGTCAGAGTGACCGAATTAGGGGTATTTTAGTAGGAACAGACCCTTGTGAAGGTGTCGACTCATAAAATAAATTGAAATGCTTCGTCGATCAAGATTCGCGACAGGACGCAGCGGCCGCTCCGAGCTCGACGATAAATCAACTCACCGCTTTTATGTATAAAAAAGGAAAAAAAGAGCGGGAAAGTCGTTTATTTGTTTCCAAACTATATTCGAACGTTTCCCAAGCTTCGATACTTTAATAAAAATCTTGCTGTGGAATTGAAATTTCACATTTCGTCGCACTGGCCTCGGCGGGGGAGGCAGGGGTGCGGAATACGGACACTGGGGAAAAATGGATAACTGCTAAACTTTCCGCGTTTCCAGCTTTAATTAGGTAGAAAATGTTCTCTTAGCTAAAATGTGTAAGTAGGGCGTTACTCACGAGAGATTCATGTTATGGGATTCTGATTGTTTTAGCGCTGCTTGAATACGGCTTAAAATAATCTATACTAATATTATAAAGAGGTAACATTTGTTTGTAAGTTTGTATCTTTGTAAGTTTGTATGTAGGAGGTAATCTCCGGAAGTAATGAACCAATTTTAAAAATTGTTTCACTGGTAGAAAGCTACATTATTCGTGAGTGCCTTATGCTATATTTTATTCCCGTACTTCCACGGGAACGGAGACTACGCGGGTGAAACCGCGGGACGTCAGCTAGTGACAAATATAGGTAGGTAACATACTATATATTTGTCATTATTTTAAGCCGTATTCTTTGTCAAAGGTTTTCCATTATGTCCATTAAACAAAACATCCTTTGATGTCTATGTAAAACTGCGGGATCCCTTACGCATTCACACAAAACTAATTCTCGAATAAACTCTATGATTGTCGCTTGATCCGAATAAGTGGTTTACGGCTAACAATGAGGAACCCTAATAAAGGTCGTGATTGACCACCAAACTGAGCCCGGATCATCGGCCCTTATTGCGTGATGTTCCGTACTGGGAAATTCAGGATTATTCTTTCTTTTTCCTTCGCACCTATCGGAAATTCTAGCTCTATTCCGTTCGTTTTTGGAATCTACAGCCTTCCCTGAGTTTAATCATAACATCACGCCTGTTATGCCCAAAGGCTTATGCAGAGGTGTACCTAATAGTCGTAGAATAGAACCAACCCATTACACTCACGGGTGTCGTATAAGGCGACTAATGTCTGAGGCAGAACACCTTGCGCCTCCGTAGACCAGAGAATGGGCAGCAGCGTTTTCTGTTAGTCTTTCATCACTGCGATCTCCAATCCGCATGCCAAGCGTGGAGATTACGGCAAATTCCTCCCATCGTGGGAGAGGCTTATGTCCAGCAGTGGACGTTATGTGCTGTTGTAGTAGTACCTAATAGTATACACCCACATTTCGTCAGTATGTTAAAGTCTTATGTAATAAGGGACGAGCCTATTGCCATCAACCGGTCACAAATCCAGACTCCGTGGCTGCTACTGAGAAATTCCAGCTGGAAAAGCCCAATAACACTTTTCCCGACCTGATATCAAACTCAGGGCTTCATACAACGAGGTAATTAGTCCGATGGAGGCTCTGAAGATATATTTTTTTAGACAAAGATATAATAAATCAGAAAATTAAAGAATGCTTCCACCGTTTCTTTATCCCGTGTTTCAAAGAACCAGGTGATTCGATTGGCTGTACCAATAACAAGGTAATATTCGTTGAAAAATACCCCCAACTAATATTCTCGCTAGCCAGGGGTCCGGTGAGAAAAATGAAAAAGTTTTCGTTCCCCTATTGTATTTGGGACGCTTGACATTAGATTAATTCCTTTACCTTTCTCAGTCTGTCCGGGTGAAAGCCTCTTGTTCTTTCGTCCACTTGAAAATAATTTATCGCGATTAAAATTTATGAAAATGAAATTTTACTTCGCGGCGTGAATGCTCCGCTTTTGTTATAACTGAAGTTTAAGAATTGGAATAAAAAGAATTTATATATTTTAATGATAAATGAGTTGTAATTTGATTAAAAAATCAGTTGTAAGAACTTTGTTTTAATTAAAAATTCTGAATAGTAGACAATGAACGGCTGTTTATTTGTTTGTTTGTTTTATAAGTACTGCTCGTTGGTGTAGTGGTTGCAAGCACGAATGCTGAATAACAGGTCCTGGGTTCGACACCCGGGTCGGGCAAAGAGATATTGAGCTTTTCCATCATGAGATTTTCAGGAGCTTCCACGGAGTCTGGAATTGCGCCCTTTACATGGCAACTGGCTCGCGCCCTAGACTTAAATATAACTGGCGAAAATATGGGTGTAATATAAAGTATACCTGTACCGAACCCTTTCAATCCTTTCTGGACTTTAGAAGAGACTCATAACCTCTGAGTTTGTTTCGGCTGTTTCTTCTCAGAGTAGTCAGGTACGAAACACCGGCCCCATCTAGTTTAAAAAAATGACGTGTAAAAGTGTTTGTAAAAACCTACTTGCAAGATAACATTTATCATTTACTTTGGGGATTCCAGGCGTGATGTTACGTTATGTTATTTTATAAGTTAGCAACACCAATTAGTGAGAAACTTAATAGCGTTTGTTATAACTGGCTTAGTTGAGCGTATTGAGTGGCTACACAGATGCAGAAGGCATGATATAGGTACCAAACTTGGTGAGACTGTTCGTATTCGACGGGGCCATAGGTTTGCAGTCTCAAAACTTAGTCAAGCGAAGTTAGGGAGCCGGAGTCACTATCATCCGTATAGTACAAGCGTTTTGGTGATATATTATTACCTTATTTCTTGTGAAAATCGTTTAAGGGTTTAAGCCGTTTTATAAACAGCGATGTGTTTTGTATTTTGGTTTTATCTATACGTATATATGTATATATTATAAAGAGGTAACATTTGTTTGTAAGTTTGTATGTAGGGGGTAATCTCCGGATGTAATAAACCGATTTCAAAAATTCTTTCACCATTAGGAAGCTACATTCACCCTGAGTAACGCAGGCTATATTTTATTCCCTTACTCTCACGGGAACGGGAACTACGCGGGTGAAACCGCGGGACGTCCGCTAGTTACTAAATAAACGGCAAACCATCACGCGAGATCTACTATAGAACACCCACATTTAGCCCGTTATGTTTAAGTCCCATGTATTTGCTTTTCATGCTCACCTCCTATATATGGGACTTAACCACCCAGGCACAAATTCATACTCCGAGACCCTACGTAAAATCAACTATTACTTTGACAAGTCGGCCCAGCAACCCTAGCCAAGTTGACAATCTACAATCGTTAACGCTAGTAGAAAACTATTCAAATGAATGGGAATGACATCATCTCAACGTTAAATCACGTGATCAACACAAACGAATAGAAAATTTGTAGATAAGTTTACATCGTTCAAAATAGAATGATATCGTTTCTACAGTGTTGATCGCTAAACTATTTGGTAGGAAAGCTCACCATAGACTAAAGTGTAGGTTTTTTCTACAGACATTAGAGAACGAGCGGTCGAATCAGTCGTGTCAACTTGGCTACCAATTTAGCGCTTTCTACAATCGCTTACGCCGAGGCGTTTACGATTGTAGAAAGAGAATCGATACGAAACGTTTGTAACTTGGCTAGGCCTGCTGGGACTCAAACCCAGGATCACATGCAATTCAATTCAATTCATTTATTCAATAACGATTTTTACATCGTGCCTGAATGTCTATAACTAAATTATATAAGAACATCAAACATTATGCACGCAATCCATATTAAGATCATTACAGTCAAATTATTTAAATTAAATTTAAATCAGAATAAGAATAAGAATAATAAAATAAAGATTTAAAAAATATTTTCAAAACAATTCATAAAATACAATAAAAATGTCCATTTCAAGTCAGCACCTACCGCTTGCGATCAAATAGACTAACGAGGTAGTTGTATTGACGTGTTTTTACTAAGTTTCAGGTGAACACTGAACTTGGTACCTTACTGCATACGGAATATAGTCCAAAATATAGGATCTTATAATATTCTGAAGGTTTTACCCGTAGCTACTTATAAGGTTTGCGGGCCTTTTCATTCGTATTCAACGGACAATCTGAATAAAAACAGCTAAGAAAGGCGTTTCTACTAAAATATCGGATTACTTTTCGTGATACGCTCGGCTATTTGCCTGCGTTCAGTATTGTGAAACTAGATATAGGTGCAGCCTTTTTAGTTTTTTACGGATCTTATAATATTCTGAAGGTTTTACCCGTAGCTACTTATGAGGTTTGCGGCCCTGTTCATTCGTATTCAACGGACAATCTGAATAAAAACAGCTAAGAAAGGCGTTTCTACTAAAATATCGGATTACTTTTCGTGATACGCTCGGCTATTCGCCTGCGTTCAGTATTGTGAAACTAAATATAGGTGCAGCCTTTTTTTAACTGCCTGGTTGGTCTAATAGTTGCAAGCGTGACTACTGAGCATGACGAGCTGGGTTCGATTCCCAGGTCGGGCAAAGTGTTATTGGGTTTTTCTTTCAGGAATTTCTCAGTAGCAGCCACGGTCATCTCAGTCTGGATTTATCCATTAAGATGAAGACTTATATGATGAATAGTGCAAAAAAAAACTACAAGCCCTTTTTTTTTTTGGGTGGGAAATCATCAAATGACTCCTCCCGCGCTGGGCGGAGCAGGAGGGAGTGTCAGACTTTTACTGACTAAAACCCATCCACGTTCCTTCATCGCCCTTTGTGTTTCGTGGCCACGGTATCTCTTTCGAACAGTCCCACAACCCCTGCAGGAAACTACAAGTCCTGGATTTTATATCAAATAGTCTAGAACTGAAAGAAACATAACATCTCGCCTGTAATCCGCGTAGCGTAAGGCAGAGGTGTACCAATTAGTACACCCACATTTCGCAAGTTGTGTCTAAAATCCATGTAATAGAGGGCGAGCTTATTTCCATCAGTCGGGCACTAATCCAGCCTACGTCGCTGCTACTAAGAAATGCCTGATAGAAATTCCCAATTACACTTTGCCCGACCTGGGAATCAAACCCAGGATGTCATTCTCAGCAGCCGCGCTTGCGACCACTAGACCAACGAGGCAGTCCATCTACATATTTACGTCCATCTACATGTTTCCATCTACATATTTACGTCTATCTACATGTTTCCATCTACATATTTACGTCCATCTACATGTTTCCATCTACATATTTACGTCTATCTACATGTTTCCATCTACATATTTACGTCCATCTACATGTTTCCATCTACATGTTTACGTCCTTCTACATGTTTCCATCTACATATTTACGTCCATCTATATGTTTCAATCTACATATTTATGTCCATCTACATGTTTCCATCTACATATTTACGTCTATCTACATGTTTCCATCTACATATTTACGTCCATCTACATGTTTCCATCTACTGCAGATTGTGTGTCCTATGTCTAAGATTGGTTAGACACGCAAATATTACGGGTACATACACGCGCAGGTATGCTCTCTAACACAATAAGCTTATTATATACAGCCTTCGGCTAACAGCGGATGTGCTACAAGTATACGTACACCTTTACTTAGGTACCCTTTAGAGCCTAGAGGGATGACGAGCTTTTAACTTCAAAGTTTCCCAACATTAATAATAAAATTAAACCCTGTTTGTTCGGGTAGCTAAAGTGACATTTTGCTAATTTCTTTTTTAGTATATTTATTTGTACTTAGTCGTTTTTGCCATCTCTAATCAGTGAAATTTTGAAAATTATTTTTAGTGCATTGGTTTTCTGTTACAGGTAGTCGTCCGAAAGTCTGATAACCAGTCTCGCTAAGGGGTATCGTATTACTTTAGTAGGTACTAACTGGGTGATGGGGGTCAGATTCGCAGTCGCTCCGTGTAAAATACAGGTAGGTATTCAGCTGCGTCCAGCTAGATTGGAAGCCCACTCCAACATTGGGAAAAGGGCAAGGCAGATAATGATGACGGTTGTGTTACGTCCAGAAGGTGGAAAATTGCGCATTAATAATTTAAACTTTAGTTTTTGACATTGGAAATGTCTTTTCGTCCGCTCCAGTGTAGGGTCCGATTACACGAAAAAGTGCGATCCCCTTATATCTCGGAGAGTTGTGAAGATGTAATATTCAAAAAGAAGCCCAAAAGACGCGTATTTAAAAGAGCTGTAAGCTGCAAAAATAATTATTCGAGAAAGTCAATTATGTCAATCTAAGAATAAAATAATTACTGAAAATATAGATTTTTCATTCAGTAAGTATGTACATTATATACAATTTACAAATATATTAAAATAAAATAAACTAACTACCTAACTTAAACTAAAAACTTAAAAAATGGCGTCAAAAAACTCCTCCTCAACACTGTCAACTGGTAATGTCCCCAAGAGACTGGCGGCGTTACCACGCTGGCGCTGCCGCGCTGTATATGGCAATGCTAAGCCTTCGGCCAAGGTAAAAGCCAGCCGGGTCACGGGAAGTGTCAACTAAACGTTTTGAAATATCCTTGAAAAGGCTGTGAGCGCTCGGACCCCACGGTCCTAGAGTTTCAACCCCAAACGGCTCGAAAATATAGTTACCAATAAGGTTACTATATTTTCGCCGCTTGAGGTTCTCCGCTGCCGCAGCAGCAGCCCCTGCACAGAACGACGAATTAGGAAGATGGGAAGGCGCAAGAGTATCGACACATGTAGCGTCCCACACTAAAGGCCTACCCATCCTCCATGGAAACAAAGACATGCCGTCCGGTCTCTTGCCATCGTCGCGTGCCAAGCCATTGGGTTCTAATAAAGCCGGAACGCCGACGGTGACAAGAGATCGACGGATGATGACATTTAAATTCGCGTGCCGTGCAAAACGGCCCGCACTTCGGTTGCATGACTTGTATGACTTGCCGTGGTATCCAAGGCTGTTGACAACTTCACCACAGTGACAGTGACGAGGAGAACAACATGGAGCGCCTAGGCGTAGAGCAACAGCGAGGCGGAAAGTGGTGTCGTCGAGCAACGTGCATGTGCTCGACGACGGTAGTGCGTGAAGCCAAAGACCCGACTCCCACTCACCTACAGCCAGCATGCGCGCACGCTCAGCAGTAGTAACAGACGTGATAGTAGATTGATCTGAACTACTCTGCAGAGCGGAAAATAATTATCATTCAACGTTGTAGTTTTATTTTGTAACCTTTTCCATATCCCGACTTTCTCGTCGCTCAGCGACAACTTTTTTTCGAATTTTGTATATTTCATTTCCAATGTCTTCGATAGTCGTGTGAGGCACGAAATCTGTGATTTTTTAAGTCATGGTAAATTATATAAAACATAACATGTCATAATTTACCATGCCTACCGTTATACCCGAGGGTTTAGGTCTAAGTGTATCTACAGTACACCCACCTTTCGCCTGTGTAAGTCCTATGTGATAGAGAGCAAGTCTATTACCATCATCCGGGCACAAATCCAAATTCTGGGCTACCATTGAAATTCCTAATGGAAAACTCAATAACAGTTTGGTCGACCTGGTAATCGAACCCAGGACCCTATATTTAGCAGGCGCGCTTGCGACCTAGGTAGGTATAAACCGTCGAGGTAGTTCGGCTTAGTTTTATAACATTTTTAATATTAATTTAGTAATTTATGCCCTATCGGTGAAAATTGCAAATGACGGTATAAATATCCATTTGTTTTCGAGTTGGTGAAACATAGCTTAATGTTGCTATTTCACGTAACACGAAAAAAAACTTACTTTTGAAGACATGGAAAATCTTTACCTCGAAAAACCAACCGCTCCCAAATTGCACACAAATCGCACGCTTTATTTCATCAAAAACATTTATAAAATGATAATCGGTTCCATTCTGATCGAAAATTAAAATCGGCCGTGTCGTTCATATCATTCGGTCTGTTTCCGAAACCTTAACGTTTTAACGTTAAAAGCCCATGGATTACATTTTCACATTCAATACACGTTATCAAAAGAACGTTGGTGTAGAAAAAGTTATAATCGAGCAATGAAAGCCCAACACACGTACCTCCGGTACATACATTACGCTAATGGCACCTATGGCTTTGAAACAGGTGCCCAGACTCAAGCTCCAAGTTTTTACAGCCATTTTTCATACATTTTATTTTAAGTCTGTACTTGGTTTTTTTTTCAATTCTGTACACAGACTTTTTTATTTTTTTTTAATGTTTATTGATTTTCTTTTTTCGTTACTGTTAGCTTGCATTATCTCACTGCTGGGCAAAGGTCTCTCCCCATGACTTCCAGTAGTTTCGATCCAGGGCTAATGTGGGCCACTGGTCATTGGTTTTGTTCAGCTCGTCTCACCATCTTCTACGAGGCCGCGACGCCTTTTGGCTGTGTCAGGGCCCAAAAGTGGTTATTCTGGCCCACAGCTCATTGAGCATGCGGCAGACGGGAGCAGTCCAGTTCCACTTCAGCTTAGCGGCTTTTTGAGCAACGTCAATAATTAGTGTTTTGGAGCGCAGTGTGGTGTTGCGTACATTGTCGGTTAGTTTGACGCCTAGAATGCTGCGCTCCATTGCACGTTGGCAGACCTTGAGTTTGGACTTTTGAATGTTTGTCTAAGGCCAAGTCTGGGATCCATAGCTCAAAATGGGAAGAATACACATATCCATGATTTTTCGGCCTGGACTGGAAAGAGACTAACTAGTCCAAGTAGATGTATTAATGGACATTTTGCGATTGTTCACCATTCAGTCTGATCCTATGCTTAGTGGTGTTTGACATCAGTTTGGTCTTCGACGTGTTCATCGCCAGTCCGACCTCAAGGCTTGCATTACTGAGTTCGTTTAACATGAGCTCCCAGTTCTGCCGCCGTGGAGGAGAATACGACAATGTCGTCAGCAAAGCGAAGGTTTGTTAAACGCACCCCACCGATTTCAATACCACTTCTCTCCAACTAGCCGTTAGCTTCTTTAACACTTCTTCAAGAGCGCTATTAAAAAGCTTAAGTGAAAGCGGGTCTCCTTGCTTTAACCCTTTTTCTATGAAGAACGATGTTCCGGCTGTTTGTAATTTAATTGAAGCAGTGCTGTTTAGATACACTTTACGGAGTATGCTGATGTAGGATCGACTTCTTGGTTGTTGAGAACATCAAATATATTATGGCATCGTGTGTTAAACTATCGAAGACTTTTGAGTAGTCGATGAAGCCAAGGACTCTTGATATTTTTGACTGTTAGATTGATTGCGTGCAGATGGTCAGTATTGGAGAGGCCTGATCGAAAGCCAGCTTGTTAAGGAGGTTGGTGTTTTTCCAACTGAGGTGAGATACTGTTGTCTATGACTTTATTGAAGGCCTTTTAGAGATGTGATACAAGACTGATTAGTCGATAGTTGTTAAGGTCCGACTTATCTCCCTTTTATGCAACAGTATTATATTAGAGTGGCAGAATCTATCCGGGAATATAGGTACCTGCTTTAAGAATGGAGTTGAACAGATTATTTTTTACAGGGAGAAGAACAGGTTCGCCTATTTTCATTTCGGTACCTCACCGGGTACCCTGTTGTACTTCATTTTATTGAGTGTGGTGTAGACTTCAAAACCAGTAATTGGAGGAATGGTAACTGGGCAAACATAGTTTATGCTGGATGTTGAGAACTGGCAGCTTCTGGCTGAGGGCTGTCTTTTTTCGTTACTACAACTTAAACCTATTTTTTTTTATGCTCGTGGGTAACATATATTTCGATGACTTTATGTTATTTCAAGTCCGAATTAAATGTATCTTCTGTCTCTAACTAAATTACTTTAAATATGGCAAACAAATTCTTATTTTGCAGTCTCGCCTAATTCAACTGAATAAAATTCAGTTGATTTTTTTTTCTCATAATTGAATATTTCGTATTTCGCGGGAAAGAATTTAGTCTAGCAGTCATATTTCGAAACGTGATGACAGGCTTTATATCTTTTCGTAGATTTTTATTTTTATTTTGTGAGTCATATTTTATGGTTAGAGTAAATTGTGATACGATTGGAAACCATCAACCGGTCATTAAAGAAAATTTCAAATTTTACATTTTTTTTAAATAGACACCATGTCTATTTTTTTTCTTTGTCTTCTCTTTTATTTTTATTTTTTTATACGGCTTTGAAAATTATTACTTATTGAAATACAATGCTGATATTAATTTGTTGCCGTAATGAGCAGATTGACCAACGAGTCCGGAGACAAAAATTAGAAAATGATTAATCGTTCTTTCAATATTCAACAACTTCTCCAAAATTTACGTTCGTTTTTCTTGACTATTATGTGAATATGCAACAAGTTATGGGTTTGCATATGAAGATTGAATTATTTTGAAGACGCTTTAAGATTTACTAAGTTGAAGATATAAAGAGTAAATATATTTCTTCATCAAACATTTTACTTGTAAGTAATACTTGTTTTTATAAGGACTGTACCATTTTGTCCGTTTGTTTTGAAATTAAAGGACATTGGCATTCATTTGTGCCTAAAGTTACTTCAGTACAATCTACAATTTAAATTAAACAAAGTAGATATTTATTTTACTGGATATCATAATACATATGCCAATGAATTTAAATATCACCGTCCCATACATTAGTACTGTTTGGTTATTTAATTTGCATATTAAAATTGTATCAACATCTCATTTCCCTAATTTGCATTGCTGATTCGGAAGTTTGCGATCAACCTAATTGAATTTTGATACGATTTTATTATGCTAAAGCTAAAAAATATCGCGGTAAAAATATTTTGTGCACAAATTTCTCGTTTTAATTTTTCTGCTGAACGGAATAATATTTTGTCTGTAAATTCTCCACCACAGTTTTGACGCCGATAAAATTTTTACTTAAAAGTTAGGACATTGCAATTGGTGATTATTCAGTTTACTTTATTTAATTTAATATTTCTGCTGAACGGAATAATATATTATCTGTAAATTCTCCACCGCAGTTTTGACGCCGATAAAAATTGTAGACATTTCAATTGCTAATTATTCACTTTAGTTTCTTTAATGGAAGTTTAATGGAGTTAATAAAGTAAACGAAATTCATGGTTATTTCAAAACCGTGGAGGCGTTTTTCATTTTTTTTTCTGGAAGTAGGTAGTGGTCCGAAAACGTTTAATTAAAATGGTCGTACAAATATTATTTCATATTAGATATTATAGTAAAATAGAAAAATGTGGTCCCTCCCGAAGTACGTTACAAGGCCGCTGAAAATGTCCCCGTAAATTGTTGCATATTCTTCTAGTAAAAACTTAAATTTTGACTCAGTCACAACTCAAAATAAAATAAACATAAGTAAAAGTTGCTAAATAATTAAAATTTTCTTATCATAAAATCAAAAATGTTAATAAAATCAGAACTTGAAGTACAATAATAAAATAAAATCAGAACTTAAAGTAAAATAATACAATAAAATCAGAACATAAAGTAGATTTATACAATTCAATTTACAAGCGTTTGGCAAATTTATTGAATTTTATAGATATCAGCAAACACTTAAACGTACAAATTGTAATAAAAAATGACATACAATTTTAAAACATCAAAATATTTAAACAAGTACTTACCTAATAAAAAAAATTAGCATAGTCAATTAAAAATTAAAATAAAACAAAAAAATATATAAATCCCTAAGTAAAATTTAAAATGTACTTACCTTTTGAGCGCCTAGTCATTCACCACCAGCCAGCACCAAAGTCATTATCACAGAAAATCAATCAGTCACTTCACAAAAACTTCCCTTATGCAGGTGGGAAGAACATTACTACGACCGAGGAACGCGGGGGCGAGCTGGGAGTTCCGACCCAACTCGCTGGCTCTTCACTTGAATCTGAGGCCCGAACACTCCTGCCGCCCTATTTATTCCTTCTGGGGTGATACGCGCACGCGTCCAGCACCCTGTTGCTTCTTAGTGAAGGGGAAGCCATGCGTATCGATATCGATATTAATATAATTAAATTGCACGTTTTGAAGTTTTTTATTGATTTTTTACTCGATTTTAGGTAGGTGTAGGGTTATAATTACAGGGCAGAAGAAAATAATGTGGCAAAAACATGTTTTATTTTTTATTTCATTACATGAGCTGAGAAAAAAAACTTGAAGGGTCGATACATAACTAGTGTAAAATAGGCTAGCGTTCATGAGATTTCTGTAATTTTAGGTCTGAGAAAAGTAATGAAATAATTTCGTTTTCGATGTAACGTTTGTTTTGAAAATTATATTATTCTATCAACGTATCAAGCATGCGAAATAGATAATAAATTGCCTTAAAGTTAAAATTCTCTTCAAAAATACATTTAATCATGAATTTAAGTCATTTACAATCATACTACAACACTATTTCGAATGGCAATAAAAAAAGTTGAAAAGTGCAAAAAAATAAATGTTTAAATATTCTCGATCACATCGACATATGCGAGCTCCCCCTTCACTACGGATCTCCCCTCACACCCCGGGCAACCTGTAACTCCCCTCCCCTCCACCCTATCGTTTAAACACTGACTTATCAAAAAACTTATGTTTAAGTTAGATGCCATTACAAGTTTTGCCACAGTGAGGGGGCGGGGGCAAGAATCCGCCCGTGGTTGCCCCGGTTGCCCCTACCGATACCCGTTCCATCCACTAAAGATCCTCTTAATTAAGATATTTGGCGGATGGTTTTCTAGATCCTTAAAGTTATGCCATAATCTGATTACGAGACAATGTAAGTTTTAACGAAAACAGGAGGGACGGAATATTAATTTTCACAAGATTTTGTCTCGAACGTTTTCATAATAAACTCAATAGAAAAAAACGTTTACGCAAAATGATCGGGAGTACTGTGGAGGTATGCTCAAGTCAGTGCTCACTACTCAGTCACTGTTGTCTCCGGGAGCTTTTGTTTGAATGATGTGTCTTTTTCAGATGTGTCCGGCTTTTAAAAGCTCAGGGCTTAAACATGAAGAGAAAGGGTTTTCATTTATTCAGATGCAGACACGAAAGTCCCCCACTATTGATCTGACAGAGTAGGAAAATATTCAGTTTATAGATTTTACATTTTATGCCTTCCTCGAGTTGAATAAATTATAGAGTAGACGTTCCAAAGTCAACGTTTACTTACCTTTTGTCTTTGAATTTTCCGGATCGAATTACAAAAATATAATAATCTGAGATTAGAGATGCAGAAATCATAAATTGTAGGCCTTTTTGAGCACTAAGGCCCATTTTCAATAACTTACTAACGTATAACTGTCAGTTAATATGTTATTCGTCTCGTGGCTATCCGTGTTTCTATAGACAAAGTTAGCTTGAAATATCCTGTATCACTTGATTCATAGAAAAATCAAAGAAAGATTTTTTGTTTTTAACCGTCTGTAAGAAAAATGTCAAACAGACAGCAACCTACTGTACATTAAATTATTAAAAATTATTAAAAATGGCTAAAGGTGTAAGAAAATTTTCAGAACCATATTATTAACAACATAATCCAATTATTAATTTTCAACATAATCCTTTATAAAATATTGCGAATTATTTATATGTAATAAGTTTAGGAAAGCATTTGGAAATAAATAATTTGAAATTTTATTTTATTTTTTAGCCTAAAGAAAGCAGCTTTTGCAGAATTACCTACTTCTGAGCCTCTTTTTATTCTGTGTGCGTATAAAGCATTGTGAACCTACCACATACAAATCTAGACTAAAACTCGTTTACAACCAGTTATTTTACACATATTCATTTTCGGCTGGCGAGCGGAAGTCATTAATATTTTCATGAGAACCTCTAAACATAACCCAAAATTCAGAACTACCCGACCTTTTGCAAGGTAAACCCCTTTCTGAGAACCTGACTAGGCACTAAACACAGGTAATTAGGTATTTCACAGTCGACCTTACTCAAAATAGTGGTGTTCAAATAGTGCTACATTTAAAGTCGAAACTACGCAGGTACAATTAGTTAGTTTTGCTTTCAGAGTAACATTAATGTTCTGGTTGGTTGTGAAAATTATGCTTCTCCACGTCAATATAATTTTGAGGCAGCACCTTCTCTCGTGTTGTGTAGAAACTCGTCTAAACTTCATAATATTACGGCAGGGCTCTTACAAACTTCTGTTATCCTGGTAAACGGTTTTATGGTGCTCCACATGTGTTCATATCCTTTTCAGAAACTTGTTCAGTGGTCACGGAATGTGTGATATAAGGAAAAATAATGACATCGTTTCGCGGACAGGTTTTACTGACTTAAACCATGCTCCTTTTATTTTGTCAGACTGCTGTTTTTTTGTATTATAAATTATTTTCGTTTCAATTTAGGTACTTGTAGAATGAAGATCAAAACAGTTACGAAAAGGAACATTTGTGATGCTATTTTGTTTAGTTGTCGAAATGGGAAAGTTACGGCATGGGACGTACCCGTAGAATGGGTGTAGTTAAGTTGCCAGGATAACTATTCTGACCAAAATTACAAAACTTAAAACTATCGGAAATGACTGCGGAACATTGTGAACCTTTTCAAAGTATTCACTCCGTTCAACGGCAAAGTGACTTTGAATCAACCATAAAATAATTTCACCTCGAAAAATTCGTTGATTGGGACTGTTGATGGAGAGGTAACAGCTTTAACAAAGGTAATTGTGCATCCAACTTTGTTGAGTGGTAGTACCTGACTGTGAAACGCAACAACTAATTTTCCCTTTTGTGGCTGTGAATCCGTGTAAATTACTAACTTGAAATACATAGAGGTCGCTAAAAGCAGCTTAATTTGAGAATATTTTGTTTCACTACTAGTATATTTAGTGCATTCAAGATAAAAATAATAGACTGTATTCCTCCACAACCCCTTTGGAGCGAGATATTCCACCTTTACCATTTTTAGGGTTCCGTACCCAAAGGGTAAAAACGGAACCCTATTACTAAGACTTCGCTGTCTGTCCGTCTGTCTGTCCGTCTGTCCGTCTGTCCGTCTGTCCGTCTGTCCGTCTGTCCGTCTGTCCGTCTGTCTGTCACCAGGCTGTATCTCATGAATCGTGACAGCTAGACAGTTTAAATTTTCACAGTTGATGTATTTCTGTTGCCGCTATAACAACAAATACTAAAAACAGAATAAAATTAATATTTAAGGGGGGCTCCCATACAACAAACGTGATTTTTTTGCCGTTTTGTCTAATGTATAGATAATGGTACGGCACCCTTCGTGCGCGAGTCCGACTCGCACTTGGCCGGTTTTTAAATAAAACACTACTACTACTCTGATAGGCATGTTAATTAAATTATATATTTTTAATTCATTAACATTGGTCAGTCAGCAAGGTACATGAGATGAGTAATTGAAAACCAGAAACCTGAAAAAAATTTATCAATGCGTTTGATGTGGTTCATTTCAAAAACTCGATGTTCATTCCAAGAGCTGTAGGGCTGAACTCCATTGAAGCAGCGACGAGACGAGAGGACATGAGATGTGTTGTAAACCACTAATAGAATTTCGTTATTTACACTTCTCGTCTAAGCTTATAGCTTTAGTGGAAACAGTTGAGGGGAGAGGAGACGTCCCGTAATTGTTTAGGCCAGTGGAGACAAGAAAAGAGGTGAGCAGTGTACGGTGAGCGGTGTACTGTGAGCGGTGTGCTGTGAGTGGCCGGCGTGAGGTGGATACACCTGAGCTTCTAAACATCTTCTCTCCTCTCCGCTTTACACATCTCCACACAGCTCCAGTGGATACACCCTAGCTCTTACGCATCTCCTCTCCTCTCCGCTTTACACATCTCCGCAGAGCTTCGGTGGATACACCCTAGCTCTTACGCATATCCTCTCCTCTCCGCTTTACACATCTCCGCACAGCTTCAGTGGATACACCCTAGCTCTTACGCATCTCATCTCCTCTCCGCTTTACACATCTCCGCACAGCTTCGGTGGATACACCCTAGCTCTTACGCATCTCATCTCCTCTCCGCTTTACACATCTCCACACAGCTCCAGTGGATACACCCTAGCTCTTACGCATCTCCTCTCCTCTCCGCTTTACACATCTCCGCACAGCTTCGGTGGATACACCCTAGCTCTTACGCATATCCTCTCCTCTCCGCTTTACACATCTCCGCACAGCTTCAGTGGATACACTAGGGTGTATCCACTGAAGCTGTGTGTGTGTAAAGCGGAGAGGATCTCCTCTTCTCTCCGCTTTGCATATCTCCGCACAGGTTCGGTGGAAACACCCTAGCTCTTACGCATCTCCTCTCCTCTCCGCTTCGCATATCTCTGCGCGTCTCCGCTTAAGCCTACAACTTGCGTATGTTTTTTAAATCCTCATTCATTTTCTACCTACGCTTTCAACAAGTATTACTTACGTAAGAGTACATTGCATTTGTAAAGATTCATTAATTTTTCTTAGAGATTCTTTATTCCTTAATGATGCCATATATTATATAATTTCAGTTTATGAAGTTCACACATTATAGGTTGAAGTCCACTGAAGGTTCTTTAGTCGATCCGATTTTTTTTTTAAAATCAAAAAACAAAACCAATGAAAAATCTGGTTTATTCTGAACCTGAATCCAAATCCTAACCGCGGGTTAGGTTAGGAACTTGAAAAAAAATAGGAAATTCTTCCGAACGTAACCCTCTTTCTACCCGATGTATCGTTCTTATCCTAACCTGAATTGTTAAGTTGTAAAAAGTTGTGAAGTGCAAATCAGAGAACTGAAACAAATCGTCATTATATTATTATTATTATTTGACCAAATGTAACTTTATGGTGCAACACTCTAATATTTCTGTACACGGTTACACTAATTCTTTAGTCCACTTGGATTTTGCTCATATTGTATGTGTCGTAGGTATAAAGTATTCAGTAATAACAAAGTGGGTCCCATATACTTAATTGAAATGAATAAAAACATTATGTATCTACTGTGCACCATTCACACTAGTAATTAATTTATGTTGAGCCTTCAACACCGGCTTTGCTGGCACTGACGTTAAGTACCTACCCAATTAGCGTTTCTTTTGATAAAAGCGCCAATTAACTGATAGATTAGAGCGAATTACGTTAAAACTGTTAAAACTTTGACCACTCGTTTTCAATAAATTTAATATTTACTTTGGAAATATTAGCCAATAAAAAACTAAAAAGCTTTTGTTTCTGTCATGTACATGTCAAATTTTCCCTATCAACCTTGATTACGTTATCAATATAGTTGAAAATCTATTTAAGAAATTCGACTGATTGTAGTTGCTTGATGTGCTGGGTCTGTACCTACATTTGTTCCATCAGGTTTTACATGTGTCCGCAAATAGACAAATTTTCTATTGAAATGTACTTTTTGCTTGTATTCAATGTTTTCAGGAAGGCTTACGTGGCCGTTTCACATTGTACTGCCCTATTTCTGTTTTTTCTTTAATGTCACAGTTTTTCTCCATTTTATCCGGTATTCATGTTCTGTATTTATAAATACTTCTTTCATCACAACAGAATAAAATTAGGTACCAATTTTATTGTTGTAACTGCTACTGAAACGATTTTTTGACGACCCGAATGGTGCAGCGGAAGTGAGGCTACGTTACGTTTTTAGGGTCCCGGGTTCGAATCCCGGTCGAAGCAAATGTTTGTATGATGAGCACGGACATTTGTTTCCGAGTCATGGATGTTTATATGTATAATAAGTATGTATTTACAAACAAAAATTATCTATGTAGTATATCAACTATCTGGTGTCCACGACACAAGCCTCGTTGCTTAGTGTGGCACTAGATGGCGCTGTGTGTAATGTCCAGCAATGTTATTATTATTATGTTAAGTGTTGTCAAAGCGACACCAGAATAAAATAATTTAGATTGTCCTTTATTCTCTATAATGTTGTCATAACTGCATAATTTAAAGCATGTTTTCGCTTTCTGGAAGTCAACCTAAGGACAAAACCATCTTTCACAAATTGACTAAGGCTGGTTGGTGGTACCTACTTATAATAAACGGAAATAGTTCTACCACAGATATCCCGCCATAAATTGTATTTATATTTTAATCTAACGCGTAGCGAAACCCAATAAAAAGTTCTTATTAAGTTTAGATTACACTGTCATCTTCATGTAAATTAATCTGTGTAGAGAAGGTTTTACAGGAATATTCGATAGGATTTGCAATCAAAAACTTGCACCTAAAAAAAAAATCTTTGTAATAAGTGACAAATTTCATCATCATTTTCCCAAGTATGGTTCGGCTTCCAGTCTAACCGGATGCAGCTGATCAACAGTAATTTACATGGAGTGACTACCTATGTGACCTCCATAACCTAGTTAGTAGGCCGCTGCAAACATAATCTGGCAAAATGCGGTATTATTGGCTCCTCCAACACCGAGTGTGAGTGCGGCGCTCCGGACCAAACAATGCCCCATCTGCAGGGGCCCAATTCTGTAACTTTGTGTTAAGCAACACGCCATTGACACTCTATCGACACACTACAGACATTATGTTGCCAATGTTGCAAATTTGGTATTCTGCAAAAACTTCAATGGCGTTTCAGTGGTGTCTCAGTAGTGTGTCGATAGTGTGGCGGTACAATATTTTTCAGTGTTTTCGTTGTTCAATGGCTTCACAGTGGCAGTTCGATGGCCAAAACACTTTTCAAACGATAGACACAACTTTCAAATACACTTAAAATATTTACAGACTACCGTAACTTTGGCTATCATGATGACATTGACACATTATAGTGGAGCAGAATACCATTTATTACAATCTTAATTATTATTGTCTTCTATGGCGTTTCAATGGCACTACAGTGGTAAGTCAATGATCATAGATAATTTGTAGAATACCAAATGTCAATGATTAGCCTATTGAGACACTACTTACACACTACCGACACACTATTGACAAGTTGGTAATTTTACAGAATTGGGCCCCTGGAGTGTCCCAGGTGTTTTACATGCACTCATGAAGACCTGAATAGCGCCTCTGGCAGTGCAATAAACCTGACCAGCTACTGGGCCCAAACTATCTCTTAAAGAAGTAGAAGACAAGAAGAAGAACCCAGTTAGTACTCTAGGTAATTATGATAACCCTCGGTAAGACTAGATGTCAGACTTTCGGGTCACTGTCCAAGATCTACAAATGACAGCCAGGACCAACAACTTAGCGTGCTTTCCGAGGCACGAAGGAAACTCGGTATGTAATGGGTGGTCACCATCCAAGGACCAACCTAGGCAAGCGCGGCTTAACCTGAAGATCTACCCGAGCGGCTGTTATTATTTAGCCACTTGGTCTGAAAAATGTACAGTCGTGGAATAAAAGGTTAATTAATTACTTGATCATCAGATTATACTTGCATTCGAGACCATTTTTCCTTTTTGATTTTTCCAATACTGCATTTATTGCGCAAATAGCTTCATCGCGCGGGGTCTTAAAACCAATTAATTAATTAACTTCTGAAATTTCAGGTAGTACCTATGTGTTATGATTATGTGTATTATTCAGATATATGTATTGTATATGTTGCCGGCAATCTGTATAATTCAGGTATTCTATACGACCTATGCAATGTATAGAATACCTGGGGCGTCCAGACAATGTATCAAAAACCATTAATATTATTGTATTAAAAAACCATTAATATATTATTGTCCATTATATACTATACGTATGTAATGAATACAATTCAGTATAAAGTACCTGCTGGTCCACCGGCAATTTGTAAAATAAATAGATTTTAGTCTATATTTATCTACAAATCTACTTGACAGCGAGAATTAAACGGCGATCCCTGTGTTTATTCCTTTTTGTTTTTGCTGGCACGGTTCGCAAAGTTATATTCTTGTATTGCGTGGAAAAATCCTTCAGCATCCGGTCGCATCCGCCATGTTTTTGACCAACAGTTATAAAATCATAATGGTTCAATAACCAGTAAATGAAAAGAAATGATGTTTATTTTTGCAAGTAGGTTTTTACAAACACTTTTTAAAAAAATGTCATTTTTAAAAAATTAGATGAGGCTGGTGTTTTGTTTCTGACTACTCTGAGAAGAAACAGCCGAAACAAACCTTTTGAAGTCCAGACATAATCTTGCTCAATTCACATAAGGACTATGCAGATTAGTGTCAGAGATGGTCTTTTGAAGAAAGAACCACACAGATTTGAGTGGACCTGTCCAGTAAGTGCAAGCATTTGTCAGTTATCGTGTAATTCCGGAATGACTTATTTTCGGCTGTTTTTGCATTTTTGACGTGACAACGTCTTATAAATTGGTTTGCCGGGTGACACTTCAAGAAACTGGGTAACGCTCCGCTCACGTTATGCGCTCACAATGAGAGCGAGTGAGAGGCACGCGTCCCGCCTAAGAGCGAGAGAGACAGACATAAAAAGTTTATTTTACCACTCAAAGTCGTTGTCACGTAAAACTTTCGCCCGTATACCGACTTTACAGGCAACCAATTTTTATTTCATCTAACAATTGTTCATTCCGTTGATCGTCAATAAACGTGCGATTTTTAGTGTTTGCTGCTGCTCTTTTAATTCGCAATTGTGAACATAATCTTTTTCTCATCTCTGTTATTCGTTGATCGGCCGCCATTTTTAATTAAATAAATTAATTAGCGAAACTAAACAAAAGTAAAGATTACGCAATGAGCTCGATACATTCTGCGCACGTATGCAAGAAGAAATTTTAATAATGCAAGCAAGTAAACAACTCGCAACACGTTTATTGTCTGCCTTCCCGTACGTCACCTTCTTCTCTGCTCTCGTCTTTTACACACATTACCGGTATTCGGTATTGTATAAAGAGTGTAATACTACCTCAAATTAGCAACTCTATTAGTGGTGGTTTAAACTTCGATTGTAATACTGTTAGAATAACGTTCTAATCAGCTTGCACTACAAAGTGGTTGTTACGTCAGTCACTGCAGGCCGAATAGTGGAAGCGAAATGAGTGGTTTTTATTCTTTTTATAATCAAATTTTCGTCTTTTGGAAAAAATAAAAAACATAAAACCTGATTTATAGTTAGTTCAGTTAGTATGCAAAGTTTCATGATCTAATTTGAAGTACTTTTTGAATACCAGTGGTTTATTGTTCGATTTGGAGGTAACTTTGGATTTTTTTTCTATCGAGAAAATTTTATGGAATCTTGTTTTCGCCAAACATAAGACCTAACAGTAATCCTCAACTTTACCACATATTTATTTCAAAATTAATGCTGCAGTATTTTAGGCGTAACGGCGGATCATGCTAAGCCATTTGAGGTAGTATAGGCTCTTAACGAAGCCGAAAGTCACTTATTCTCCCCGTCATTACGATTATTTTTTTATTCTATACCATACCTGGGAACCTCCTCCTTACTTGAGATGGCTCTTTAGTAAATTGATCCCGCTCATTTCGATCCCGCGGGACCAGTTGACTAAATTAATATTTTTATGTCATTTTCTTTAGTAGATTGGTCCCGCTCTTAAAATAAAAAAAAAATGCCGTCGAATTTCAAATTTGAGTAACATCATGTAGAAAAATGTTAGAAAGAATAAAAATAAAATCCCGTTGGCCCCACCGTATTTTTAACATTGTAAGGGATTGAGTAGTGTTCAGTAATTGTGCTAGTTACGGGCAGTAACCTCACGAACAATACCTAGTACCTAGGCTGGCAGGAATCCAAGATGGTATTTATAGTAATAAATACCATCTTAATTCCGATCTTCTTACTAGAAGATCGTACTTACCCAGAATCATTGAAATGCATACTACCTTGAGCTCATGCCAGCCTGGTACTTTTTGAGAAAAATAATTGTGTCATATTCAGGTAGGTAATGCAAAACCGGTTCCGTTATAAAGAACTGGGACTCCCTTACTTTTGATACTAAAGTTAGTTTATAGGACAGTACGTTGAAAGTATTAAAATGGAGAAAGCATGAAAAAGACGAAATTATAGGACAAAATAAAAACATTTAAATTAAATAAATTTAAATCACGGAATAAACTTATTAATACGTCTACCAATAGACCAATACTGCTGAGCGTGCCCGCGTGCTGAACCGGGTGATTGCTGGACAAAATGCCTATTCCAGCTGTGCGGAGGGCGACTTCAAGCGCTGCAGCAACCACTTTTTCCACTGTTTGGAAGAATGCAGCAGTGGTTTTTCTAATTGCATAGAAATCTTTCAGATAAGCGTTGTTTTTTTTTCAGGAGATCGATCATACTAGATACCTAAAAATCGTTTTTTTTTTTTATTGTGTCCCAAGGTTTTTGCATTGCAGCATCGTGACGTGACTAATTATACATAATATATATATCATCTGGGAGTATTATCGAACTAGGTTTAGTGTCGTGGGCTCTCTCTAACTAATAGATTTGTATGGAATTCGTTGATGCACACGTAGTACAACCATTCCGCGCAGTGCACCGCCAGGCGCCAATACATACATGCTTCGCAACCTCCGCACAACGCGGCCGCGCGGACGCGCAGGGCAATTTGAGAATCACCTTAGCTGCCTGTACTTAGTCTGGCGAAGAATTACGTCTGCGTACTTTTCGTGAGTTACAAGGGAGGGAGGAGCCCGTGGCTAAATAATAATAGCCGCTCGGGTCGATCTTTAGGTTACGCCGTGCTTGCCTAGGTTGGTCTGTGGATGGGTGACCACCCATTACATACCGGGTTTCCTCCGTGCCTCGGAAAGCACGTTAAGCCGTTGGTCCCGGCTGTCATTTGTAGATCTTTGACAGTCGTTACAGGTAGTCAGTGACCCAAAAAGTCTGACAACCAGTCTTACCAAGGGATATCGTATTACCCAGTACTAACTGGGTTGTGGAGGTCAGATAGGCAGTCGCTCCATGTAAAATACAGGTATTCAGCTGCATCCGGTTAGACTGGAAGCCGACCCCAACATAGTTGGGAAAAGGCTAAGCTGATGAGCTGATGATGACTTTTCGTGAGTTACAAGAAGAAGTTTTCCCTGGCGACAAACTGGAAAAAAGTTCCCGTTTGTTGCCAGGCATATATAATTCACTTATGTTCCCCTAGAAGTACTAGGGTGGCATAAGCTCAAGGTGGTATGCATTTCAATAATTCTGGGTAAACACGGTTTTCCAGTAATTAATACCTTCTTGGATTCATGCCAGCCTAGTACTGTTCGTAACGTTACTGCCCGTAACTAGCACAACTGTACTAACACTACTCGATCCCATACAATATTTTTGAGTAGGAACTAGGTAAAATATAAATAAAATATATAAATACAACCCAACCCCGCCCCACCAGTGTGGACACGGGCGATGGGACAGCGGGAATCACGATACAAAATTAATATCAAGAAACTTTTCTACTTGACTGTACTAATCATAAAATTGGTCAACGGGATCCGTTGACCAATTCAAAAATTCACTAGGTCGACTGATCCCGCGGGATCTATCTGTGTGGGACCAGTTTACTAAACACCCCTTGAGATATTGGGGGTCAAAGTTCTAACTTTTTGACAGGGTTTTTTTCAAATACAAGTTTTTACTTTACAACACCTCCACGACCCTCGTATTATTCAATCCATTCATCAGCACAATGTTTTGAGTGCGTTACATTGAGTTTTACCACAAAACATGATTTTTCAACCCAAAAAAAAGTTGTTTCCCAGAAATAATTTTTGCGTAAAGTTACTTCTTAGTTTGATGTAGAGAATGCTTGGTTGACGGCTTCGTGATGAGGTTGTTTACACCCTGTATATAGAATACCTAGGCAAAGTATAAAATAAATAATATTTCCAACATTACCCACACGTTTTTAGGTATTCTATACATTGCCTAGGTATTATAGAATACCGGATTATACAGATTGCCGGTAACATATACGCTATATTACTGTACCGATAAAATATTATATTATTATTTATAGGGTGCTAATTAAACAAGCTTCTTTTTAATATCATTATTCGCCTCCAAAAATGTATGTTGCCTTCTAAATTACTAAGTCAGCCACAATTAACGAGCATCGAAATAATACTATCTTAGCCACTAGTTATCTTCTATGTAAACCACTCTAAATACAACTCAGCATGATGGTTATTTTTTAGCATCTATATTTGTAACATACATTCTAACAGTAAACTTCTAAAATACTATTAAATGACATCAAAAAATATATTTATTTAGCTTCAAATTTTTTAACTCAGTACGTTTTAAATGTAACTCATCCCCTAATAATTGATCGTCAAAATTTTGCCAAAAATGTCATCAAATAGTATATTGACCACTAATATTACCCCAAAAGCTATTGAGGAGAGACAAAATAAAAGGCTTATGTTTAACGAACCACCAGATTTAGTCAAATGTAACGGCAAAAAAATCACTTTTGATTGCCAACAATAGTAAATGATCACCAAAATTAATCCCCATTTTAGCGTGAAATGAGAACCAAAAATAGTTAAAATTAGAGTTAAAATTAGTTAATGATCACCAGAAATTGAACTGTTATGCTCTTGCATCCGAGTCGAGGGAGACCCGGTCGACGGAGCCCCGCTTGGCGGGGCTCCTACTTCTGAATGGTTTATAAAAAAATAACCACGAAGGGTATGGCGGGGTCTATTCGCTCGCTTCGCTCGCTCATTCGACCCCGCCATACCCTTCTAACCTAATCTATCCGTGTCGGGGTGCCCCAAGTTGGCCTAGGCAAAACTAGTTTGTCATCAACCACCTCATTAAAATTTGGTGTTCAATTTACTAAATTTGGTGATCAATTGATATTTTAGGTAAAAATAACTTTGTGACCACTAACATCTATATGTTAGTGGTCACAAAGTTATTTTTGGTGGTCATTATATTTTCCCCCAAAATAAAAGACTTTATTTACACGTGAACAACTCAACTCGTCGTTACATGAATGGCGCTCTCTGATTGGTGCAAATGGCCGGTCGCTGTCGTCTCGCGTACTCGCGCCAAATCATACAGTGGCTATTTTCACGATAAAAGAATATGTTTTATCATTTTACATGCTAAGTTATAATAAATGATGCTTTCTGTAGAAGCTTGAATTATATTTTTTTGAGAATATTGCGTTGAAGCTGTAAAACGTAAAATGGTGACGAGATGTAAAATCCGTGGCCGAGTTAGTAAATTAGGTGGCAATGTATAAATAAGAAGGACAAGTCACAATAATTGATGATCTTTACTTGACGCTTTCTATAGAATATTTAGTTGGCATTGTAAAAAAGACGAATTAGTTTATTAGAGGCTATGTCACTTTTCCGTTGCTTAGTTATAAAATTAGAAGTTTAATCACGTGTCCAATCAATAATTTTGTGGCTAGACTTATAATTTCCCTTATTTATATAGTAGTTTTTATGTGGAAGAGTAACCAACATCCATCTATACATTCAAACTTTTCGCTTTTATAATCTTCTTCATTAATATTTATCGTATGGTTATTAGTGCCTTACCTGGTATCAGAGTATTTATAGGCCATAGGCCTCTAACTTGGCTTTACATGCCGAGGAGAAAAATCTAGCATGCTGGTTTCCTCACGATGTTTTCCTTAACCGAAACAAGTGATAATTATCAACACTCGCATGAATTCGATATCAGAGATGCGTGTAATATGTACATATGTTAAAAATACGTAGTATGATATAGTAGTAAGATACTACTGACTTACTTAGTTTTCCCAAATACATGCAGTAACTATATTAAAAGGTTAGCTCGTGGCTAAGGGAGGAGCTCGTGGCTAAATAATAACAGCCGCTCGGGTCGATCGTTAGGTTAAGCCGTGCTTGCCTAGGTTGGTCTGTGGATGGGTGACCGCCCATTACATACCGAGTTTTCTCCGTGCCTCGGAAAGCACGTTAAGCCGTTGGTCCCGGCTGTCATTTGTAGATCTTTGACAGTCGTTAGGTAGTCAGAGACCCAAAAAGTCTGACAACCAGTCTTACCAAGGGGTATCGTATTACCCGGTATACTAACTGGGTTGTGGAGGTCAGATAGGCAGTCGCTCCATGTAAAATACTGGTATTCAGCTGCATCCGGTAAAACTGGAAGCCGACCCCAACAAAGTTGGGAAAAGGCTAGGCAGATGATGAACTATATTAAAAGGTTACATATCTTTTTCAACAGGCTTAACCTTTTTACTCGGCGCGTGTAAGTACGTAACACTTTAGTAGTGTGGGTAGAAGGTAGGTAAATAAAAATATACGTAGGTATACACCAATTATTTGATTTATTTACAGTATTGATGAGTATTGCCTTTTAGTAGATTCAATGTTTGATTGTTTGTTAAAGCTGATTAATTGATGGTTCAGTTTGAAGTATTTGGACCAGTATCAATTGGAGATGATAATGTTTTAGTGGCTTTTGTTATTATTAGATACACGATTATGCCCGTTTTTTTTAAAGATAATGCATATTTCAGATAATAGTAGATTATGCACCGAGGGGCTAAAGTTGTGTCTTATGTCACGGGCGTCGTATTGAATCTCGAGCGCAATGAAGGATTCGGGGCGAGAGTTAATACAAGAATCCTGAATGCAGCGAGGGATTCAAGCTAGCCCAAGGCAAAGACACCTTTAGCCCAGAGGAGGATACTCTACGTTTTACACCTACTGTGAGAAAAAAATAGCCTTAGTACGAAAAAAAAAAGTATTTATTAATTAAATAAACAAACAGTAAGAATAACATATTTAGAACTAGTTTACTATTACGGTATTACGGCGCGGTACGGTATTTGTTATTATTAATGCCAGTTTTAATGTTATTCCATTCCTTTTAAAAAATGGTTCGTAGTTATCTAATTATTCTTACAATATTATGTCTTCGAAAACATGGCAACGATATGAAGAAGCAGTCGTTATGATTTTGTAGGAAATCGAGAACATCATCCACGCGTAGTAAGGGTATCGAGAATAGCTTTCCTCTTTCTGGCACCAAAGGGTGTTTGTTAGTACTATACTGCCAATTTAGCTGAGCATGTGAGATTCCAAATTCAAATCACATTATTGACCAGCGGGTCATAATGAAATCCAGTACAACATTATTGACCGGCTGTGCCCCCGGCCACTAATGACTCACTTTAGGTTAAGGTTGCTTGACATTATAATTTGACATTTTCGAGCAGGTGGTGTGAAATAGTAGATTGTATGACAAGGGAGCAAAATAGTATTTTTACGGCGAGGGCGCTATTTTGATTCCAGAGCGAAGCGAAGGATTCTAGAATAGAATCCTGAGCGTAGCGAGGGATTCAAAGTACATCGCCTGAGGGAAAAATATGTTTGCTCCCGAGTCATATACTCTACTTTTCATCTCGTTCTATGAGAAAATAAATAAGAGACACTTTTAAGTAATTAATGAATAAGTTTAATTAAAAAAATGACATGAATGTAAAAAAGGTCAATTACAAATTTATATTTATATTTAATACACTGGCGAAATTTTGAAAATGTATTGTCACTGTGTGTGTTTTGTTTGGGATTGATATAGTTGTGGATTTATTTATACATGATGACATTTTTATCTGTTTCAAAATAAAATGGGTATAATAGGTGAACGGAGTAGAAGCAAATGCCACACACTTAGTTTTTTTTTATTTTTTATTTCGTAATTTAAAAAAAAATACATATATTTTTTCGTTTGATTTGAAATTCGATATTTTAGATTTTTTGTTTTTTAATTTCTCTTTCTTTGTTATAATATGAAAAGTTTACTTGAAATTTGTAACGTTTTTTGATGATGGATCAATTCTTTTCTAAACTGTGAAAAAAAGAAAAACAAAACTAGGTATGCCTTAAGCTTCTACTCCATTCACCGAATATACCCATTTTTTTTGAAAGTGTTAAAAAAGTCATCCAGTATTTTGAGTGTTTGTAATCTCAGTATCTGGCTGGTGCTCAGGAAAAGGTTCCTTTGATGTAGAAGAGCGCGTTGACAACGGTATGGGTGAACTATCTGCAGCTCTTAATTTAATATTTTGTACAATGCGGGTGCTGACCTCCGCACCGTACAGCAAACACTTACAGCCAGTAATTTATACAATTTTCGTTCGATTTCAATGAACGATTCATGTTCGAAATTCAAATCTCATTACTGCCCGCTAAAAAGTCTAGTGGAGAAAAGAGCTAATTTGCTCCCGCTAAAAGGGGAACAAAACGACACTTTTCGAATAGAAGGGATGAAATAGTAGATTTTACAACAAGTGCACAAAACGAACCATTTTTATCCGAGATTCTTAGCAGCCCGAGCCAAAGGCGAGGGCTGATAGTAATGTCGAGGATAAAAATGGTTTTGTGGACGAGTTATAAACTCTGCTTTTCACTTCGATTGCGAGGAAATAAAACAGTAGTATAAATTAAAGAAATTAATAAACACGCAAAAACAAGAGCTGTTTCCATCCGCTTTCTTTTTTTGAAATCTTACGACATTGATATTAGACTTGGGCTGCAGACCTATACAGCCTACTATTTTTTTATAATAATTTTCTTAAATTAATTAAATAACCTACCGTAGGTACTTGAATTTATTTTTTTATGTCTTAAAAAACACCTGGCAAATAAATTAAAGTAAATATTATAAAATAACAAATTCTATTTAAGAACTTCTTATTGCGTTTGGCTGTATGGCTCATTTTCTTTGCCTTAATATAGATACATTTATGAGTAGATACATTAATGCCCTTGTGCACAAAATTCGATTTTGTGCAGCCTATATCCTGCAGAAACAAGCACTTTCAGAGCATGAGAAGTGAAAAATATTTTTTTTAGTTTTAACTGCATCTTACTGGAAAAAAATCACCGCAATTCAAATAGGGTAGATCTCAAATTGACCAAGTGGATGTAGTTCAATCATTTACAAATTTTAAAAATATATTTTAAATTACGAAACTAATTGCACATTTTTGTTATCAGACATTGTTTATTAATTATTCAGACATTGTGATAAAACGGGTCGGGGTAGTATTTTTTGACATAGCAGAAACGACTGACTGTACCTCCCACGTAGTTTTAGGGTTCAGATTCATCTAGTCTAATACTGTTTTGGTGGCAAAACGATATGATGTCATTTTGGTCGTGGGCTGTGTTGTGGACTGACTTCTTGATAGTTTCAAATCTCCGGTTTCGTGCCCACGCGGCTTTGCCATGTGTAAGGTTGTATGTCGTCAGATGTGGCCATGGAATAAGAAAACGCCAATGATGGAGATGTGTAGTAGGTGTTTATCTCGGAGCATGCTGGTGAATCAGTAATCACCTATTGTTGTGTGTGTGTGTGTGTGTGTGTGTGTGTGTGTGTGTGTGTGTGTGTTTAAGCAAACTACTGCAAAGGGCCTAGAAAAGTAAAATTTCGTATTTATATAAAGGCTCTTAACAGAATTGAAATTACGTTATTTAAAATTACGTTTATTATAAATTACTATGTTGGGGTCGGCTTCCAGTCTAACCGGATGCAGCTGGATACCAGGATTTTACATGAAGCGACTGCCTATCTGACCTCCGCAACCCAGCTAGTAGGTACTGGGTAATACTGTACCCCTTGGTAAGACTAGTTGTCAGTATTTTTGGGCCACTGAATACTTGTAACGACTAGGCGACTGTTAGATCTACAAATGACAGCCGGGACCAACTGCTTAACGTGCTTTCCGAGGCACGAAGGAAACTCGGTGTGTAATGGGTTGTCACCCATCCACAGACCAACCTAGGCAAGCAAGGCTTAACCTAAAGATTGACACCGAGCGGCAGTTATTATTTAGCCACGAGCTCCTCGGAGTGGGACTTTTACTAAACATACTTATTCTATGGATATCCTCATCATAGTCGTGTGTGTAGTACGAGTAGTAGTGTGTGTATGTCGCCAGCCGTAACCATGGCAACGGTTTGCGTGGTAGATTCTATGGCACGTACCAGTCCTCCCACGTGACCCCCACAGTCTCCAGGCTGTCTGGCACGGCGTGGTCTCACAATGGTTAGACTCTAAAACTGTCACCCGATCGATGCATTGAACTTTCTTGTTGAAACACACTCGGAATGGATAGACTTTATCGATTGTTATTTGTTAGAATTATTATTAAATGACGGGAGCTATCACGTGCTACACAAATTATAAGTATAGGCCCAATGGACCGCAGGCCGTTCGACCGTATACAAATATTATACAGTGCGCTTTAGTGACATTGACAGGACAGGTGCAGTTTGTATTTTTTTTTAATTGTCCGCGAAAATCAATTGAAGAAACAAGATTGCGTTAGTTAAAGCTATGTTACACTAGATTAGCAATTACAGCGCCAAGGCGTTGCCACGGGCAAGGGGTAAGGTTTGACCAGGGTCATATGCGTAGCTTATGTCAGGTACCGAAGTGACACGCGACAAAATATGGGCAAATGCGTAGTGAAAGAGTGAGTGTTTGAGGAGCTTGTGGCTAAATAATAACAGCCGCTCGGATCGATCGTTAGGTTAAGCCGTGCTTGCCTAGGTTGGTCTGTGGATGGGTGACCACCCATTACATACCGAGTTTCCTCCGTGCCTCGGAAAGCACGTTAAGCTGTTGGTCCCGGCTGTCATTTGTAGATCTTTGACAGTCGTTAGGTAGTCAGAGACCCAAAAAGTCTGACAACCAGTCTTACCAAGGGGTATCGTATTACCCGGTAATAACTGGGTTGTGGTGGTCAGATAGGCAGTCGCTCCATGTAAAATACTGGTATTCAGCTGCATCCGGTTAGACTGGAAGCCGACCCCAACATAGTTGGGAAAAGGCTAGGCAGATGATGATGATGCGTAGTGAAAGAGTGCGATTCAAAATCACAAAAACACAACAAATTAACCGGAATAACTTTCCACACGTAATTTTATTATTTCTGTGTTTGTATATTGGTTTATATCACCGTAAAAACACAATTAATTCAATGAAATTTTGAATTTTGACAATTAGGTTCAGTGCTACCACTAAAAACTTGTTTTAGTTTTCCACATTGTGGGAGAGTTTTGTAATTGATGAAATAAGTGATTTTAGTTGTATTTAATTATATTACATTTTTTTAATGTTTTATAGATTGTTTTAATGTTGGAATATTTAAAAAATGTAAATAATAATAATATTTGTATTTAAATGAATAAACGAAATGAAAAATATTCAAAAAGAAAATGTTTTAATTATTTAATTAGTTACAAACTTCTAATACATCCAATAAGAAATACATAATTCAAATATTTTAAAGTTATTTTAATTTATATTTGTATCAAATGTTTTTTATGGCTTTCAAAATTTGGGTAAAATTTCGCATGGGTAGGCAACCCCATCCCGCCATTGCAAGTTGATATTGCCGCCTTTGTCTAATCAAAGCGACGGTATTGTTTTTGCGACTTGTGTAAGCGAGACAGACATATGTTTACTTTTAAATGTTTGTGGTTTCAAACCTATGTCGTAGCGTTTAAAAAGTGGTTACAATTTTTTTGACACATTTTATTGAGCTTTGCATCTCTAGTACCTATATTTAACTCAATGGTTAAAGCTCTCAGCTACAACACTCGTCAAAAATATACATACTTCTTATGAAAGATTGAAAAATGAACAGAACTAAAATAGTCTTATAACATTGACGTATTGCCATATTGGGCACCCGCTTTAACGGCACCTGAGGTAATGTCACCTGAGGTATTCCCTCGGACCTCTCGCGTCCGGCCCTGGTGCAAGCCATGGTCCGGAGCGAGATGGAATGGGACGCCGTCACCTCCTTCTGCGAAGCAGTAATGCTAGAGAAGGAGGTGGCGGAACGGGAGAGGGAGAGAACCTCTCAGCGTCCCGGCCGCCGCGGGAGACGCCCCGGGCGTCGGGGGCCACCACCACGTGGCCCCCGGCCACCGTAGGCTATGGGCTAGCTCGCCGTCCGTCCGTCTCATGACGACAGGCCGTGTCGACGGCGCGTTCGTGTTCCACGCGCGCCTCAAAGAGAGTCAGCAAAAAGGAAGGGGTCCGTAAGGACCGATGCCTGCCGGGGTTGCGGGACTGTTCGAAAGAGATACCGTGGCCCCGGAACACAAAGGGCGATGAAGAAACATGGATGGGTTTTAGTCAGTAAAAGTCTGACACTCCCTCTTGTTCCGCCCAGAGTGGGAGGCGTCATTTGATGATTTCCCATCCGAAAAAAAAAAAAACTAAAGTATTCCACATACGGCACCTATCAATATTTTTCGCAGGTGCCATTAGTGGAATAGTAATTGTATAAGTCGCTTTTAAAGAAAAATAGCAAACAAATATTACTGTAAATACAATTTAAAGCTCGGTAGAGCTACAAATTAGTTTTTTAAAGCAGGTGTTAAACATTTTCTCTTTCGAAGTAAATTACATTTGATTGAAGTGAAAGCCCACAGTTTCCCGCGAAGCACTCGGATTTATTAATTTTCATGCAGCCGACTACCTGGAACTTGATATTAAAGTAAATTAGATTGCCTACCCACAAGAACTAATTTTATGCCAGATGCATTTTTAGCGAGTATTAAAATAGTTATTTATGCAACTGTTGTATAATGAGGGGTATTAAAACACGAATGTGAGTTTATCACACGAGGCGAAGCCGAGTGTGATAATAGTATCACATGAGCGTTTTAATACCTAATTATGTACAGTTGCATACAAGACTTTATCTACATCCATGATATGAATCCTCCATAAAAGATTCTGAAACCATAGGGTGTTGCAGTGTTCTAAGAAGTCTATGTAAATTAATGGAAAGTTTAATTGCTTGTATTTAATACTTACAAACCGTGTATAGGTAGTAATATAATTATTTACATTTTGGATTGTTCAATTATCAAAATCACAAAGCTTGTATCACTCATTTTTGTAAACAACAAAGTACATAATGCAATACTAATATCCAAATGTCGAACAAAAATGGCGGGATACGACGTGAATTCGAATTAACCTATAAGTTTTTTTTTTATTACGGCGCTGTGGTAGTGAATCGCACGTGCTAGACGTTCGATTCACTACCACATTCGATGTTCTTTTTTTAAAACGAGTTGCATAATGAAATTCAGTACAACATTATAACACCCGTTTGGGTGTTATAATGGTTATTATGACACTGGCTGTTTTAATGTTGGCCATAAGCTAACTGTTTCAGATACCTTTATAGAGGATTTATAGCATGGGTGTAGATAAAGTTGTTTACGTTATAGGTACAACTAGACGTGCACCTGTTTTAATGGTTTTTACAAATTGATTGAGGTTTTTTTCATTAAATAGCTATGTATTGGTATTGGATTTGCTGATTTTCAGTATTTTACATGAAGCGACTACCTATTTGACCTCTATAATCCAGTTAGTGCCTACTGACTAATGGCTAATATGAAATCCCTTGGTTAGACTGGTTCTCAGATTGCCTAGCCACTGACGATATCTGTATTTAAGAATCTACAAAATAATGACAGCTGCAAACTGCGGCAAACATCTTAACGTGCGTACGTGCGGCGAGTTGTATTAAGAACTAGCTGTTGCCCGCGGCTTCGCCCGCGTGAAGTTTGGTAACTGTCCTATGGGATCATACTAAAAGGATAAATAGTATTCTACATGTTAATCCAGGTTATAAGCTATCTATACACCAAATTTCACAATCAATTTATATATATCATCACAATCACAATCACCATCACTATCACAACCACCATCAGTACCTATCACCATCATTATCACTATCACTATCACAACCACCATCACCATCACTATTCCAATCACATTCACAATCACAATAATTATCACAATCACCATCATCGTTATCACAACCATCACAATAAATCAACACACACTAGACAAGCACAGCACCGGCACCGCTCCAACCCAGCATTTAACTTGCCATTCAAATAAGAGCATTAAATCGTGTGTCATAATAGTACATTTTGATACAAGTGGAGAAAGTTTGTTATTGCAATCGAGGCGGAATTATAATGTTTTTGAGCCGAGAATTGCAATAACAAATGTCCACGTGTATCAAACGACGTTTTTCAATACACTTTTGAAGAAATAAAATAAAATAACGAATAATTTTTCTGTCACGAACTATGAAACTATGATTTAAATTTTCTTTTTTTTCGCTATTTGGTCTCGCCAGGTTGAAAGAGAGGCAATGGTATGAAGCCGTTAAACAGCCTAATATAAAAACATAGATTTATTTTATATTTTTGAATTCAGAACACAAATAAATGTTAATTTGTGTATAAAAGTAACTATTAGTTTTAAATAATCATGTTTATCTATGATATTCTATTTATAAACACAATTTGAATATTAAAAAAATATTTATGCCGTAAAGACGCGTAGTGCTTTGCAAAAATTAATTTTAAAAAAAACATTCACCTCAGACCATAGGCATTGAACCAATTTGGACTAAGTATAGGTTTAGTTATCTGTGGCAATTTTCATTCCCGCACACGTGCGGGAAAGTGGAAAAAATCGCACGCGTGTGAAATACATTGCATGTTGTACCTAATCGTAGTGCGTTAAGGACCAGTTTTCGAGGAAGTGTATTGAAAAATATATTTCATAATGTCTGTATGAAAAAGCTTACGGCGGGTGGTCAGCGCGCTTGCCGCTACCATATGACTCGACTCGCGGGCGCCTCGGAGTCGACGCACGGCCCGCGCGCGGACCGCGGGTGGTCGGCGCGCCGCCGTCGCGCGAACCGCCTGCTTACGGCGCCCCGACTCCGTGTTGCCCGCGGTTGACCGCGAAACAATGTCGTAAACAAATGCAGCAAGCTTATAGTGCGGGAGATAGCGTTGCAAACAAAAAGTCATGAAACTTTTTTCATAAATAGTTTACATCATACTGAGCTTAAAAAACTCAGCTGCATGGTGGAGGGGGGAGGGATTATGCGTCAGCCGCTTGCATAAAGTTGTAAAAGAAACACGTAAAATAAAGTTACAGTACGTCCGGATCAAAAACAAAGTGATTGTTTAAATTATCAAAAGTACGAAAACAACAATCAGCTACGCAGCTGATTGTTGTTTTCGTACTTTTGATAATTTCTAGGTCTTCTACCCGCGTGGGTAGCGGTGGAAAGACCGTCAGCTGACACAGTAAAAGTTAAAAATATTGGAGCATTGCTACTACGCTGTCTGCTTTTGAACTGTAAATGAAAGGGTGTTAGTGGGGTCCGGGGTTGCGGGACTGTTCGAAAGAGATACCGTGGCCCCGGAACACAAAGGGCGATGAAGGAACATGGATGGATTTTAGTCAGTAAAAGTCTGACACTCCCTCCTGCTCCGCCCAGAGCGGGAGGAGTCAATTGATGATTTCCGATCCGAAAAAAGGGGTGTTAGCGGGGTAGGTGAATTAATACACGAATCCACTTAACATAAAAATATAATTACTAGACATACTAGGGGGTAGGTAGGTCTATGGTCCCAATTTTTTTTTTTCACCTCTTCCGTAACTTCCCAATCCTCCACCCACCGGGAGTGCGTCAGCTGACGCTGGGTTCACTTATTAGTCATTCGAGATCGATGAACAAGATGGCAAATGATCAGCGTAAAAACACTACCTAAAATGCAACGCTAGGTCCCAGACTATCCCGGCCAGTGCGCGGACTGCGAGATTGCGCCTCGTGGACGGCGTGCGGCGCGCGGGTGCACGCCACGCGGACCATGGGTGGACGCCGCGCGGACCGCGGGTGGACGGCGCGCGGACCTCTCGGGTGGACGGCACGCGGCCCGCGTGTGGACCGCGCTTCGTAGCCTAAATTCAAGGCAACGCCGGACAACAGCTGTGCTGGTGCAGTGCTGGTGCGGTGCTTGTGTAGTGTGCCATGACCTTAATTCTGTATAGAAGTCGAATCCGCCATCTTTTGGATTTAAAAATAAATGCCATATTCGTAATCAGCACCAATGATAATCTCGAAATCGACATCCATATTGATTTTTAGACATTTCCACCCCATCGCATCCCAACATGATGGTATTTCAGGTCCGCCACATTAAATCTTAAAATCGCTGCTTTTGTAATACACCCGACCCAATAAACCATACAAACAATACGAAGCCCATTTCCCCCTTTAGGGGTTGAATTCTGAAAAAACCTGAAACCCGTTTCTACACATTTATCGATAGGAGTACTCCTGTGAAGTTTCGAATAAAACAGTCTAACTAATCTTGTTTCCCCATACAAACTTTCGACTCCCGTTTCACCCCCTTAGGGAGTAAATTTTGAAAAATCCTTTCTTAGTGCACCGTTAGACCTCGTAAGAAACCTACGCGTGCTAAATTTAAAATCTCTAGACCCAATGGTTCGGGCTGTGAGTTTTTTTCAGACTTTGTTACTCCATTTCTCCATATTAGGAGTTGAATTCTGAAAAAGCCTGAAACACAAATGTTTACTCATTTATCGATAGGAGTATTCCTATTAAGTTTCGAATAAAGCAGTTTAACTAATCTTGTTTCCCCATACATACTTTGGAGCCCTTTCTTACCCCCTTAGGGAGTAAACTTAGAAAAATCCTTTTTTGATACACCCCCTGACCACATAAGGAACCTACTTGCCAAATTTGGAATCTGTAGACCCAGCGGTTTGGGCTGTGCGTTGATATGTCAGTCAGTCAGTTTCTTCTTTTATATATTTTTACCCGACTGCGCCAGAAGGAGGGTTATTGTGTAGATTTTATCTAAAATAGAAGTAGCCTCATTTACTTCTTATTTCATCAGCTATCTGCCAGTGAAAGTACCGTCAAAATCGGTCCAGCCGTTCCAGAGATTAGCCGGAACAAACAGACAGACACAAATTGAAAAAAATGATATTTTGGAATACGTACCCTTTATACATTCATATGCATGTAGTAAAATGCGGTTGTTTTATTTTAATATTACAAACAGACACTTTAATTTAATTTATTTGTACGGATAAAGCCCCCTTTCATCTTCCCTTCATCTTTCACCCCCTTAGGGGTTGACATTTTTAAAAACACCGTTGCGATAGCTTCCAACCATACTTTACCAAACATACCTTCTAGCCTACATAATAAATTTAGTGAGTTTTACTTCGAAAACTAAGGACTTTCCATAAACAACTTCATCCACCTTTTTAACCCTTCGGGGGTAGAATTATAAAAAACGCTGAGACACGTATAAATTAATTTTTAATCATCAGCTTAAACACAAAATTTGAGGATCCTAACTTTAAAACTGACAATTTGCCATAAACAACTTCATCCCCCTTTTTAACCCTTCGGGGGTGGCATTATGAAAAACGCTGAGACACATATAAATTAATTTTTAATCATCAGCCTAAACACAAAATTTGAAGATCCTAACTTTAAAACTGTCAATTTTCCATAAACAACTTCATCCCCCTTTTTAACCCTTTGAGGGGTGGGTAGAATTATGAAAAACGCTGAGACACATATAAATTAATTTTTAATTGTCAGCCTAAACACAACATTTTGAGGATCCTAACTTTAAAACTGATGGACTTTCATACAAACTTCCATCCCCTATTTAACTCCCTTAGGGGTTGAATTTCTAAAAATCCTTCCTTGTTCCTTGTTTACATTATAAAAGGAACCTCTGTGCAAAATTTCAGCTTTCTAGGTTTAAGGGTTTGGGCTGGGCGTTGATGAGTCAGTCAGTCAGTCAGTCAGGCCTTTTGTTTTTATTTATATAGATAATACTTATAGATAGGTAATAAGCTACGGAAATACATTATCGTTGTGGTCGTTAAATCAGTGTTTTTCAACCTTTTTTTTATGACACGACCCCCATAGTATGAAAAAATATTTCGCGACCCCCGACACTTCGGTTATTTTTTTAATGTATTTTCATGTTATTATTAAGTACAAATATTCAATTCATACAACATTTTTATGCATTTGCATAATTAGGATTCGGATAAATATATAATTAACACATTTTTTTAAACGGATCCACGATGTCAAAAATTAATTGATAAAAAAACAAGCGCAACCTAGCCGTGTGGTACGGCAGAGTAGAATAGAACCAACCTATTACACTCACGGGTGTCGTATAAGGCGACTAATGTCTGAGGCAGAACACCTTGCGCCTCCGTAGACCAGAGAATGGGCAGCAGCGTTTTCTGTTAGTCTTTCATAACTGCGATCTCCAATCCGCCTGTCAAGCGTGGAGATTACGGCAAATTCCTCCCATCATGGGAGAGGCTTATTGTCCAGCAGTGGACGTTATGGGCTGTTATAGTTATAGTAAGCGCAACCTTCGCATTATGATGGACGAGTACTCGTCGGTTTATATTTTGTTAAGTTTTATGAATATACAAATATTTAAAATCCTTTAGTTAAAACTTTTTCCTATTAAAATCTATCTTTTTAAACTTTATTGTATTTTTTACTAAGGTAGTTTTCGCGACCTCTCGCGACCCACACGTTGAAAAACACTGTTCTATTATGATGTATCCTCCACATCAAAATCCTTTCGCAGTTTAGATGGACAACTTGGCCACACACAGACACACGAGAAACGATAATAAACATAACATCAATACGCCTTGTAATCCCAGAAAGGTTAGGCAGACCGCAGAGGTGTACCTAACAAGTATAACCACATTTCACCAGTTATGTTCCAGTCCCATGAAATAGGGGACGAGCCTATTGCCATCAAACGGGCACAAATGCAGACTCCGTGGCTTACCTGGTGGAAAAACCCAATTACAGCCCGACCCGGGGATCGAACCTAAGACCTCAGCAGTCGGACACGATTTTAAATTTAATTTTTAAAGACTTTTTATAATGAACATGTAAGTATAGAAGATAGTGGAGGGGAGTATGAAATGAAGATTAACCTCTGTAGAGGTTCATTTGAACCACTTTACGAAACGAGGAGATTGTTTTTTTTGCCGTCTCATCTCATCTTCTTCGCAACTAAATTGCATCCGTGCGATGCTGGGCAAGTGTTTAAATGATAAATGATGTTTATTTTGCCAATAGGTTTTTCAAACACTCTTGCACGTAATTTTTTAACAAGATTGGGCCTGTGTACAAGCCTGTACGTGACTACTCCGAGAACACTCAGAGGTCTTTTTCAAGGTCCAGAAATAATGTTGGTCAACTCACATGAGAACTATGCAGATTAGTGTCTGAAATGGTGTTTTGAAGAAAGAACCACAGAGATTTGAGAGGACCTGTCCAGTCCCCTCAATGCAAGCATTTGTCAGTTATCGTGTAGCTCGGCTATGATATGACAATCAATATTATACACCGTGATTTTGTAGTCGTCTTACTACGGCAGCCAACCCCATGTATTCAATGAGTACTAAAAATTCGTTAAAAAAACATTGTATTTTTAGATTTTAAAAAATTCTAAAAAAAGTAGTATTCACCATTATGACGCATGACGTATTTGAAACATCCTGTTACGAGCGATAGTCTACTCGACTCGTGAGCTGGGTAGGTATGTTCTACCATTTGACACGTAAACATTATTATCAGAATGTTTCATAATTCTAACGTTCTATTTATTTTTCTTTGTACACACTGCAAATTAGTTCGGTTTGCAGAGCACACCAACATAATGTTGGTGTGGGTAAAATCAACTAGTGTATTACTTCGCCTCACGTCTCACAATATGTCAGCAGCACGTGTGTGTGTGGCTAATCTTCGCTAAGATTGGTTTCCGTGATTGAAAACGGTTAGGACTATTTTGTAGGCAAAGATTATGAAGCATTAATTTCACAGTGTTACCAACTGGTCTGGTGGCGTACCTGTAAAAGCAATCGACTGATAAAGCAACGTTCGTAGGATCGAATCCCGCCGCTAACACTAACTTTTTGCATTTTTAAAAACATTTGTTGTCATTTTGTTGAATTTTTTTTTTACTATTTTATCTGATAATAAGAAAAAATATGGAAGTGGAAATTAAACAATTTGTTATAAGAAATCAACAATATTTATTGACTAAGTTTTTTAATAAGTAAAATTACAAATAAAAAAGTTTTGTGCATGACAAATATTCTAAGTTGGACAGGAAATAACGTTATTTTTCATATTCAAGTGGGTAATTTATTTATTAGTGATATGAATAAACATGTTAGTAAGAAAGATATTAAGATACAGGTATCCTAAATTGTTATCTCACCAACAATAACATCACTCACTTAAAACAAATTACCCCCTGATATTTTTATTAATAGCCGATTGGTGCGCCTTCACTATCTATTACTTGTTGCAATCGTGTCCTCATGCTAGCAACCATATTTTTGCACAAGTCAGATCCACGAAACGATTCCCATGACGACATAACGACATTATCTAAATTGGATTTGGACCTGACTTCAGACGAGTCCCAATTTAGCACCATATGACCCCATAGGTTTTCAATGGGGTTCAGGTCAGGACTTTTTGATGGCCATTCAATAACAGTAAAATTTTCTTGAACGTTTAACCAACTTTGCACAAGTCGCGCGCGATGCACTGCGCAGTTATCATGCACGTAGTAAATGTGTTCTTGCGGGTGTGCAACGCGCACACTTGGTAGCATCAGGTTGTGTAAAACGTCCAAGTAACCTTCACTGGTATTGCGACCACCTACCTGCACTAATTCACCAGGACCCATTGATGACATCCATCCCCAATATCCCAAAGTAATGCGGCCACTAGACCTGCATGGAAGAATATTTTTTTTTATTATAGCGTTCACCATCTTTTCGCCACAATATTTTGCGACCGTCTCTGTCTGACTTAAAAAAATTTTCATCGCTAAATATAACAACATTATTGCACCAATCGAAATCCAAATATTCTCTTGCGAAGCGTACCCGGTTTTGTCTGTGAATATCTGACAGTAATATTTTCTTGGCTGACCTACGACATTACACACCAGCTGCACGCAAGTGGTTCCGTACAGTTTGTAATGTCACGTCATGTTTAGTCGCCGTTGAACAAGTAGTGTGGAAGGGCTCAGCGATGTGCGTCGCAACTATATCACGGTGCCGCTCATTGGCGTCTATGTATGCTAATCCAGCCTTTGGTCCCGGTCGGCAAGGATCAATGCTTCCCGAATCTGCATAACGATGGACCCACAATTGCACAGTCCTTGTCTGTGAACAATAATAAAATATTGTTACAAAAAACAACAATCAATAGGTAACATTTGGATTATATTAAAAACACATTAATCTTCTAAACATATTAATAACATTTTGTTACTTACCGATATCTTTAAACGCCTCGCAATTTCACTAATTGAAACGTTTTGCTCACGCAAAATAATAATCTCAGCTCTTAAAAGTGTAGTTAGATGATTCATAATGGTTAACAAATAAAAGCACTGCTCAAAACACGCAGAGTATAATGTCTAAAAACGTAACGAAAGCCCGATAGTCAATAGCATTAATATGACGATGAACTTATAACTACTAACTTACACATGATTTGTCATTTTTAGAGGGTAGATCTATAATAATATATTCTAACTCAAAATAAAGGAAACTTGCCAATAGTTAAGCAATTAATTGAACAAACAAATGTAAAATGTTTTATTAAACATACAAAAACATTGAAATGTTGGCAGTCGGATTCGAACTTACGGCGCTACGCGCTGACGGCGTAAGATTTCGTTAACCGCACGTCCAACCATTGCGCCACGGAGACGATTGTTAAATTCGCTAAATTTATGCTTCATATTCATGCAACATCAAGTGACAAGAAATTGCAAGTGTGTGGGTGGACAACGGGTTATTGTGAAGCGCAAACACTAATAAATAGGCGAAGCCAGACAGCCGTTGATTTTACGCACACCAATAACTATGTTAGTGTGGCCTGCAAACCGATCTAGTTTGCAGTGTGTAGCTATTGTTTATAAAAATGGTAAAATAGAAATAATCGCGCCTAGACCCATTTTATGTCGGGTACATTGAGTGGACCACTTATTTAAGACGACTAAAAAAACAAACATCGACAAGAAAACTGTTACCATACATTCAGCCCATGAATACCCCATCCTGCAGTAACATAATTTTTCGTCAGCTGTTCCATTGAAAAGTGCAATCACGG
The DNA here is from genome assembly GCA_905147715.2 of Xestia xanthographa. Taxonomy (NCBI): domain Eukaryota; kingdom Metazoa; phylum Arthropoda; class Insecta; order Lepidoptera; family Noctuidae; genus Xestia; species Xestia xanthographa. The sequence continues at coordinate 28,690,258 of LR990641.1, forward strand.
TCAAAACGTATTGAACCGTTGGCAAAGTTTTTACACATGCTCATTACTCACAGCGATGGACTAATTTACAATTTGTTGCGTAGTCAACGCCCCATGGCTGTCGGGCCGTGCATTGAGTCGCTGAGCAGTGATGCAAAAATAAACCATCAGATACTAAGTCTGCTGTGTCAAGCTGAAAAATCAAACTTGAAATTTATTCATTAATCCAACCTTACAATGCAATGTGATGTTACGTAATTAAATGATTATCCCCTTCCTGAGATGGGTTAATAGAGAATGGTCTACGCCAAATAAAGGATTGTACAAACAAGACTGCCCAAAACGCAGTCTTGTAATTAATGTTTTTTATGGTATGTTTCTTTGGGCTTACAATTTTAATCGAAGAGACACGGGGCCGCCTCCACGAGCGTCGAGCGAGAGAATCGCGGCGATATTATCGTCCTTGCCACGTTTTTCTATACACTCTCTTTTGGGCCGTCTCCACGAGCGAGAATCGCGGTGATTCGCCCGCTCATGGAAGCGGCCCCGGGTCAGAGAAAGTCACTCAATACTCAAGAATTACTTGTAACTTAATTCTAAGTAATTCTTAAGTCTTGAGAGACGTTCTGTATTACGGGACTCTTTTCGTCAACTTATGACAAAGACTAGTAAAGAATAAACGCACTATTGAATATAATAAAGCCGTTTTATGTAGCCACCATTATCTATCAGACACCAAAGACTTTGATAAAAAGAAGCAGGCGGTAGTTAACCTTCCTATACCCGCACGTTGGTCTGTGAGACTGGAGAAACCACTCTTTGATATTTTATTTGATAATCAATGACGCATTTTACTTGTACGTCCTGTTTACTGCATTATTAGTTGCTACGATCAAGTCAGGACGAAAAGTGTCTATGTACGAATCGTACCTACATTTGCCCCTAATATGCGAATATCTGTTTGTTAGACTTACGTGGTTATACGAGTTACAAATTTTGTCTTCGGTGATTTTATACTGAAACTTAAAGATACCTACTAAATGTCTTAAATATTTGTGTTTATTATAGATCATAAATGGTGTTTTTTATATTTGTTACATTTCACAACAGTTTACAGAAATCTAATTATTTTTTAGAGACCAGTATCATTTACTCAGAAAATTATCAGTATAGGTATTTTTGGTAAATTATTATTTTTACGATACTTCATAGTATATGCCCAGAGAACATATTTTCCCAGTATAAGTTATTAGAAAAAAAGCCAGATTTGAGTTCCAAACGGACCATGCTCCAAATCAGCAAACTCTGCGCGGGTATGCGAAGGTTAATTATAATTTACTTACCTAAATAAAATTTTACGGATGAGGAAAATCTAATTTGAAATGCTCTTTAAAAAAATAATAAGATAAGTTATTCAAAACTCTAATATTTATTATAGAAAAACGACTTTATCCAAACTTCATGATCAACATCAGGAAATATTTACAAAGGCAAAAATCCACTGTATAACTCCAATTGGAGAACAGTGGATTTTTCCATTTATTTTTTCGGAAAGAAAAAGGCTTTTGCGATGCAATTAAATCACAACCACCACCTTTTTCTTTAAAGTAAGTAGGTAACTGTACTTTGCTGCACTTTATATGGAGCGTCAAAAGCGAATTTAAAGATCAAAAAGGTCTGAAAACCACAAAAAAAAACTCTTGAAGGGTACTCCGAGATTTTATTGAATTTACTGTCAATCCACTAGGAACGGCTACACATCAGCTTTAGATTTCCAGCATAAATTGGCATCGCTTTGTATAGATTTCCCGTACATAGAAAGGTCCGCAAAAACGGGTTTTATATAGGTAGCTTGATTGGTCGTCGTGCGTACACTAGGTACCTACGGACGGCATGTCTGAAATCACTCGCCGGGTAGCTCGTATCGGCGACTATTTCATTAAACCCGGCGGGACTCGTAATCATGTTATCAACGTAAACGTGAAAGCAAAAATGAATAACAAGCCTGTCCGTGCCTGTCTGTTAATATCTAGGTATGAATCTACCATGCATTGATTGAGAATATGTGGGCTTCAAAGCATGAAAATTGTACAGATATTTCATTCACTAGATGCGACGCCGACGTCTCGACGAGAAAAAAGAACCTGCCCATGTTCTTTTTCTCGACATCGTGTATCGACATTTGGTTTGGTTTTGGCTTCATCTAAATATAATTCAATTCAAATCGACAAGCTAGTTACATTATCTCTGGACTTGGGTGTCGATGACTTTTATAACAATAAAAGTCCATACTCAGTCCGAACTAAACGATCATTCTCAGAAGATCCATTGGCCAGATCCATGATGGATCTAGTGAGAATTGTTTTTCTCATTAATCCTGATTTCAAAAAAATGGATCTACTGAGAAGGATCATTCTCAGAAGATCCATTGGCCAGATCCATGATGGATCTAGTGAGAATTGTTTTTCTCATTGGATCCTGATTCCAAGATATGGATCTACTGAGAAGGATCATTCTCAGAAGATCCATTGGCCAGATCCATGATGAGATCCATCAGTGAGGTTTTTTTAAAGCAGAAAATATCACGATATGTATCGGCAACGAAAGTGCTTGTTTTGGAACATTTCATTGTTACGTTTGGACTTTTATTGTTGTAAAAGTCATCGACGCCAATCCAGATATAATGTAACCGGGTCGTAGGTATAAAATTAAAAACTATTAAAACTCTAAGTATACTATATTATACTCTATTATATATATAAACTGTAAAAATACTAAAAGGTGGTTAAAAAACGTTGTCCTCTACACTGTCAGCTGGTGATGTGCCCAGGAGACTGGCGGCGTTACCACTTTTTATGGCAGTACTTAGCTGGTCAGGTTCAAAGCCAGCCCGTGCAGCGTCAACCTGGCGTTTCGAAATTTCCTTGAATAGGCTGTGAGCGCTCGGACCCCATTTATTTATGTATTAAAGCAATATGTAATGATTTACGTTAGTTGTATGGTGGTCGATAAATCAAAACTACAGAGGTAAGACAGCTTCTTTGTGCACCTAGGCTGTTACGCTTCAATGACTGGACTGGTCGCCGTGAAATGTGACACTCATCTTGCACCATGCTAGGATTCTACTTAATAGTTCCTGGACACTTGTTCAATACCGACATGAATAGAATTTCCTTGTAGTATAAGTTTAAAAGTCGAAGAAATATTGTTTTTTTTTTTCATAAATCATGACCTATAAAATGAATGAAAACAAGTCTTTAGTACTTTCTGCTTTTTTATTGTTATCCATATTGGAAATACGTACTTAATTGAAAGATTTTCTTAGAATACAACCTGCAGCAAAAGGAAATCCGTGGTTCAAGATAATCTGCGGATCATCTTGTTTTTTTGCCTCATTGAGTTAGGAAACTTTCTTTCGTATATGTTTGTTATTTTAGAGCGCAGACTGCGAACTTTTTTGTCCGCCAATTACGCAACTAGTTGTTCTCAGTTCGCATCGCATACGCAGCGATCTTTCGTCAGACACAAGTTTGAAAAATAACAAAAACATGTTACTTTTCCTCGTATTTTACTATCGAATGTTGTATAACAGAAATTTAAAAAAGAAAGTACTATCATGTTTAACTTCACATTTTAATTTATTAATAAATCGGTCGATAAATAACATTGTGTATTAAAATAGATTATTAATATCAGCTTGCAGCCGCATACCTACGCATCCCTAAGTGTGCCGTAACCTCCCACCGCGTCCCGTCGCAGGCCATCACATCGTCTTCGATGCACTCGGGTCGACCTCTAAACACTAGAATCTGTATCTTGTTACCATTAACTACGTGTGAATTTGCGTTGGGTAAAGATAAAATCCTCTGTAAGACTGTCCTCGGTGTGCACTGGCCTTTAAAGTTATTTTGTGATTTAAAATTACCTTACCTTAGAGTGATTGCAATAGAAATAACGAAGTAATAAAACAAATTAAGAACGTTACCTCTAACAAAAGCAATACTCTTATCAATTCCCAAACAACAAAAACTGAAATAACCAAATTGGTGAAAACCCATCTGTCTTCATAGCATTTGTCTGTTTAATTACTCTAATGCCCGCCGAATAAATTACTGTTTGCTAATGAACTACCAACATTATCCTAACGATTGTTCTTAGGCAACTTTTAAAGCCACAACTGTTTATTTTCCCGCATTAAAAGCTCTCCTAATCCTATTAAAATAAAAATAAAACAGGGTATAGAGCAACAAATTTTAAAGTCGGTGCCCGCGCGCTCCGTACTGCCTCCGCCGTCCCGCACGTTAAACTTTTCTAATATATTAAAAATTTCCCGTACAAACATGCTGCATTAAAGTCGGCAAGTATCTACAAAGTTGCTTAAATATCTACACATATACACGGGGGAATTTATTGACGACCTTATCACGAAACGGTTACGATTTGTATGAAATGTCCACACGACAATAGGTTTATGTTTCTGAAAATTCACAGCTTTCTGTGTATTGTTTCTTTGAGTACGAAACCCTTGGAGGACGGATTTAGTTCATGCCCGAAATAATATTCTTCTCAAGCGGCTCTATTATATAAGATATTATTAACATTCTGTTGTCTTGTAATACTGTGTAGGTGTATTGATTAGTATTATGGACCTGTTCAGGTCTATGCTGATAATTATTTATAGAATCGTTGACAAGGTAAACATGATACATGCCCCTAGGGGGCAAGGCAGTGCCCCCGCTAAGTCGACCAAAAAAGCGGCACGGCCGTACTATCCTTTTCTCGAAGCTATTCAGGCCATTTTCGACCCCCCTGTAACTTCGTTGTGGATAAAACTAGAGGCTTAAAATTACTAACACTAGACAATCTAATTTGATACGTATAATATGTATTACTTGTGAGATGCGATGGCCAAGTCAATTGATTTATTTAAAACATAAGATTTTTTAATATTGATATGGCAATATAGGATGTTGTTAGGTTAGCTAATTACGTAATAGACCCTTTTTTATTTCTTTTTTATTTTAGGATGGGAAATCATCAAATAACCCCTCCCGCTCTGGGCGGAGCAGGAGGGAGTGTCTTACTTTTACTGACTAAAACCCATCCATGTTCCTTCATCGCCCTTTGTGTTCCGGGGCCACGGTATCTCTTTCGAACAGTCCCGCAACCCCGGCAGGCATCGGTCCCTACGGACCCCTTCCCTTTTGCCGACTCTCTTTGAGGCGCGCGTGGAACACGAACGCGCCGTCGACATGGCCTGTCGTCATGAGACGGACGGACGGCGAGCTAGCCCATAGCCCACCGTCCACAGGCCCGCGCCTACGGTGGCCGGGGGCCACGTGGTGGTGGCCCCCGACGCCTGGGGCGTCTCCCGCGGCGGCCGGGACGTTGAGAGGTTCGCTCCCTCTCACGTTCCGCCACCTCCTTCTCTAGCATTACTGCTTCGCAGAGGTAACGGCGTCCCATTCCGTCTCGCTCCGGACCATGGCTTGCACCAGGGCCGGACGCGAGAGGTCGCCGCCGCCAATCGCCGCTTCGACGTGATAGACCTTTAAGTAGGGACTGAATAAACACATGGATCTCACAACTTTTTACGGTAGAAGAACTGAGTTGCGAGTCTTGGTTTTTTCCTATGTTTTTGATGGCATATTATATGATAAAAACGCTTGGATGCCATGCGACGCCCTAGAAACAAATACTCTTATGGTGGCTGTACCCTCTCGCACTCGCCCTCACTCAGAGTGTCTCGGCGAGAGTGTACATGAGATGCGTGTAGCACCAAACCGTATGTGGAATACCTCAGGTGCCATCCCAGGGGGTCTAAAATGGCCGCTTCAGCAGAATCGTAATATGAATCACGTTAAAAAAATAAAATTCTTAAAATGGACTTTATCTCACAATTTTAAAGTCCATTTTGAGAATTTTAATTTTTTAACTTGATTCATGCTAAGATTCTGAATGGATTCTGCTAAAGCGGCCATTTTAGACCCACTGGTGCCGTTATACTTAGCGGGTGTCCAATGTGGCATACGTCCTCACTGCGCGCGTGTTAGAAAAAAGTATGAATGTGGACGAAGCAAAATAAGGATTCGAAATTATTAAGACAATTTAGTTTCCTTGATTTGATTTGATTTTGATTGAGTTTGTTGATTAATCACAACTTTGTTTTGGAACGTAGAAGGACAATAAAGGTTATGATGGAAAGTGTCAGCAGAGTTAGATCAGCAGGGTTTTGATCTGCTCTAGGCTAATATCCTTTCCACTTTTAGATATTATAACTTTATATTACTACTTCGGTATTGTCCGATGTATATGTGTTCTGTTCACTTGTATCGAGGGTGCAGGTTTAATAGAAACGACCAATTACGACTGCAGTTTATTTGCGACTAAACTTCTCTGTATCACGGGCGCAGCCGTGCGTCACCAATAATATATTCGCTGAGTAAGCTTGTACATAAATTGTGTCCCTACACACTATTATCTACTGCCATTATCAACGGGTTGTACTCTGATGATAACGGTGAAGTAAAACATCGTGAGGAAACCGGCATGTCCTAGAACTAAAAATTCGAAGACATGTGACATTACCAATCCGCACTGGGCTGCGTAATGGATTATAGCCCATTTCCTCTCATAAAGACGAGGCCTGTGTCCCAGCAGTGGGAACATTAATAGGCTGATGATGATGATAATCAAAACGCAAGGCGAGCAAGCAAATTGGAAATGATCCAATCATCTGAGACTTTCGCGTCTATTGCAGCCAATTGTTGTTATGGATAGTACTTTTGAGACGTATTTCTCCATATATTCGCAAAGTTTTCCAACTTGCATGACCATAATTGACGCTGCAGTGATATTCTTCTACCCCAGCCGTTATCCACGTGTGCACCACACAGCTTGTGCCATACCTCATACCGGAGTCTTCAAATTGTAGACATTTGAAAAACATGAAGGCTCCAATAGTAGACACATGGTAGTACGCGCCTGTCGATCAGCATCTTTGAGTTCTGCAGAGACTTTTGTGGCTTCTACGGCCACCCACCAGTTTTTACCAGGTAGTTTTGGACTTGGAACTTCCAAACTTCAAAGTTCTCTGCACCCCTGGGCTTCCCGATTCCAAAAATGTAACCTGACGAACTATTGTCATCCGTCATGCATCCGTCATTATTGAAAGTGCGTATTTCCAAATTTTAAAATTTACGATATCGTGCAATTACTACGCAACAGCCTAGGCAATTTCTGGGCCCTTAACCTGATGGAAAGTGTCTAGCAGAGTTAGCACTGCGTTACTTGCGATAGCATAAATTATCTATATTATTCACAGAAAACATGTTTCAGTCGTCAGACATTTTATTGAGGGCTGTTATTCTTCTCAAGTCAATGGTTATTATGCCTACATATAAAGTCACTATGTGACAGATTATATACCATGAAGGTATCAACCTTCAACAAGATACGTAAAAATAACATATATATACATAATATGTATAATATAATATGTAAGTTTCAAACGAATAAGTACCTACCTATCTTTAATAAACAACTTCATTGAATAGAAAGTAACATGCAAACAATATTTTCTTCGAACTGCGCGAGCACTGCATTATTTTGTGATCGCAATATAAAATAATTACAGCAATACTTATATTGTAGCCAGTCAAGTGTGTAAAACATTGAGCCTTTCAGCGAAACCAATGAGTTGAAAAGTAAAAAGAAACCTAGTATACAGTCAAAGAAGTACCGATATTGAGTGTTTGATCTAAAAGCTTGTAAAGGAATTGAATGAACTAGCTTTTGCTTGCGTCGTTGCAAAATATCTGACGAAAACGTAGTTTATTACCACTAATGGATTGCTACCCTTAGCGCAGCATAGTTTGATCTATTACTAGAATACCGTGCTATGCAAATGCAAAATAAAAACGATACAAATAAGTTCAAAAGAAAACTCTGAAGTTTATTTAATAACTAGCGCACGTCACGCGGTTTCACCCGCGTAGTTCCCATTCCCGTAAGAGTACGGGCATTAAATATAGCCTATATTACTCGCTGATAATGTAGCTATCCATTGCTGAAACGGTAGAGTAGTTTTTGAGTTAAATCGTAACAAACACACAAACAAACAAAAAATTAAATCTTTCGTCTTTATAATATTTAGTATATAGATAATTTTATTTTCTTCCATTATTTTCAACTAATCTATTAATAACCAAATGATAAAAACAGTTTCGCTTTCAGATAATAATTATCCATTTTGCAATTTATTTTATACATGCCATGCAGAACCACTCTGATGGCGACTAATATTGAAATATGAAATAACGAGATATTTATTTTGAATTTAGGTGATTTAAAACGCGCACCCGTTTAATATCCGTATGGGAGAATCCTATTTCCTGGCGAGACAAGACAACATTATTATTATAATGAAATGATCAAGAGACGCATCTCACATTCCGAGATAAGGACAGAAAAGGTGTTTCGAACATTTATTTTTATAAATAATAATATTCATTCGGGTAATAATATATACCTAATATGATGTGAGACAAAGGAAATATTTGGGATAAGTTCCTCTAGGCTACAAGTGTTATTGTTTAGAGCAAGGTTATATAACCTGTGGGTAGCGACCCCCTGGGGGGTCGCGAAGTCTATCGGGGGGTCGCAAGAGGTCACGAAAACTACTTCACTAAACAAAACAATAAAGCCTAGAAAGATAGATTTAATAAGAAAATGTTAACTAAACGATGTACACATTTTTGTATGTTCATTCAAATTAACAAAATAAAAACCTATTAGTACGCATCCATCTTATTGAGGTTTCGCTTGTGTCGTCAATGCTCTCGGCGGATTCGGTATCTTTTCATACATTTTTTCTACACAAAGTCAACGGGGCGGGGCTAGAGAGCGTTTTTATGTAGCGACTGCAAGCAAAAATGAGCTTAGTGGTGGTCAGGCGGGAGTGTCTTCGATAGTACATTATATTTATCCGAATCCTAATCAAGTAAACGCATAAAACATTGTATGGAATTAATATTTGTAATATAATTAAATAAATTTAAAAAAAAGCGAAGGGTCGGGGTGTCGCCACATATTTTTTCATACAGGGTCGTGTCATGAAAAAGGTTGAAAAACGCTGGTTTAGAGGTACTTAATTACCTATTTCAAATATTATGTCCTTAATCTTGTAAAATTCCTACATCCTTTCAGTGAACGGATGTGGGAATTTTCCACGAGCAAGGTAATAGTACATTTTGATACAAGTGGAGAAAGTTTGTTATTGCATTCGAGGCGGAATTATAAGACCCAAGCCGTAGGCGAGGGTGTTTTTGAGCCGAGATCTGCAATAACAAATGTCCACGTGTATCAAACGACGTTTTTCAATACACTATTGAAGAAATAAAATAAAATATAACGAAAAAAATTTTGTCACGAACTAAGAAACTATGATTTTAATTTTGTTTTTTTTTCGCGTTCTGCTTTCGCCAGGTTGAAGGAGAGGCAAAGGTATGAAGCCGTTAAACAGCCTAATATAAAAAAAATATATTTTATATTTTTTAATTCAGAACACAAATAAATGTTAATTTGTGTATAAAAATAACTATTCGTTTTTAATAATCATGTTTATCTATGATATTCTATTTATAAACACAATTTTAATATTAAAAAAATATTTATGCCGTAAAGACGCGTAGTGCTTTGCTGAAATTAAAAAAAAACATTCACCTCAGACTATAGGCATTGAACCAATTTGGACTAAGTATAGGTATAGTTATCTGTGGCAATTTTCAGGAAAAAAACGCACGCGTGTGAAATACATTGCATGTTGTACCTAATCATAGTGCGTTAAGGACCAGTTTTCGAGGAAGTGTATTGAAAAGTATATTTTTCTAGTTATAACAGAATCTGATTCAGTTGGCTAAAAACAACGTGGATTCTTCGACCTACTCGTATACGACTTACTCTTTCACATCTTGTTTTTCGAATGAAAAATTGTTTTTTTAATACAGTTGCTCAAAAAGTGGTGTATTTCAGGGACGTATAGCGTTCGGGATGTGGGCTATTACATACTAGTGCTTTTTTTTTACCTTTCCCGAACTCGTGCGTTCTCTTTCCCAACTGTCAAAATAATGTCTATTAAAAAGAAAAACCAACCATGAAGTTTAATTTATTTCAATATCAGATTTTAATGATTTAATTGAATAGTTAGGTTAGGTTTCATTTCATTTCATCTCATTAAATTTCATTTTCATTTCATATCAATAAAAAAAATCTACTGAAGACTAAGCTGTATGGATAGTTCCCTTTGCCTACCAAAATGGGTGAAGAAAAAAAAAACTCTGCTTATATTCTACGGTTGGCGCACTTTTCCAGAAATTTTCTTTGCGAGTTTAGTTGTTTGTTGCACAAAATGAGTAATTTCGACCCTATTTTTTTTAAATTAGCACCACCGGAACTCAGTATAATTGCACAAAATGCTTCGCTTACATATCCACATACGACGAATTTATTGCGTGGAGAGAAGAGAAAAAAGCAAATAGTTTTTCAGAAAATGTTGTGTTGGCATACTTCTCCGAACTCTCAGTAAAATTAAAATCGTCTACGTTATGGTCGAGGTTTTTATTATTTTATTAAATTGCTTCATTTTTTCGCAACTGTATTAAAAATAGTCGTTCAGTACACCTGCGGAACCGTCATTGCAACTTGTTCCGACTGTCAACCCTCGCCTTCGGCTGCGCCTCGGCTCGGGTAGTCATTTGTCGGAACTCTTTGCAATGACAGCCTTTCCGCACTTGTAATGAAATATACTATTCCGGAATTCTCTCACTGGATACTCAAATCAATTTTTACTAGAATAAAAATCTGTCGCGAAGGCTACTGTTACAGTCTTTATTCAGTTTCAATTGAATTGACAAACGGGAATAAAGTTCTCTTTTCATCACAGTGATGTTTATTTTCGATGGTGGAAGGTTTGTCTGGTATCAATCACTCGTAGCCGTAATATTATAGACTCAATAGGGAAGATGCATAAATTTTCTTTTGTTTATTTCGATACGGAATGTTAAAGTACTATAAAAATAATGACAAAAAGCGGAAACAAGAAATAAATCGGCCAAATAACACAAAAGTTATAACCATTTAAACTTTTGTTTCTATCTCTTTCTAGATAAACGGAATTTAGTATGGATTTTGTACGTCGCCGTCGATGCAAAGAGTGACGTCATTCGTCTAATCAGCAGTTTCAAATGCTTAAAACTTAGTATTTTTAATAGATATTTAAAAAAATAATTTCACTTAGCTATTTCTGATGTTAATACGCTTTTTTTAGAGTGATAAAAAAAAATCATGCATCTTCCCTATTAAAAAGCCATTGTGTCTCTCGTAGATCTACGTTCCGCATACGAAGTGTTAAATAACCGCGAAATGGCTGAACGTGCGCGCTGTAGGGGTTTTTCATTTATTGAAAAGATTTTTTTTGGCTAGACTCAGCTTTCCCGTCTGATACTTTATGGGACTTATAACAAAAAGCTTTTTTTAAGTTTGTTCCGGCTAATCTTCGAAACGGGTGGACTGATTTTGACGGGACTTTTACTGGCAGATATAACTTTTATTTTAGGAAATGGATTAAGGTTCCGTACAAAAAAATAAAACCTTTGAAATTGTTAACAAAATCCGATTCCAATAGGGAAGTAATATATTAGCTAGCTGATGCCCGCGTGGATGTCGGTTATCGCGACCAAAAGTAAAGCTACCAGATGGCTTATTTTTTTCCGACACTTCCAACAAATATCATTGCATTTTAGCTAATGTTTACAAAAACTTGACAAATTAAACACTATAACCTTCCTCGAGAACCACTCTATCTATTGGTGAAAACAGCGTCAAAATCGGTGCAGTAGTTTTTTAATTTATCGCGAACTGACAGACAGACGCGGTGGAGGACTTTGTTTTATAATATGTAGTGTTTTTTTTTAAATGATTTCATGCCAAAGGTAGGCCCGAAAAAGTTGCGGGCAACAGCAACCAGCAATGTATACATTCACAATTTGACGGTTTCACTTCGACATATTATAATCTGCCGAAAAATAATGCGTTGTATTTTAGGCAGTATGTTCAGTTGAAAATATTTCGACAGATTATAATCTGACGGGTTTTACAATTAGTTGGCCGACATTTACACTTAATAGGGACTATAGACCTCAGTATCTTTTATACATTTTAACTTGCTAGGACCCGGTCTTGAGAAAATCGGTGGTGACAGTGAACAGACGGACAGACGGACAAGAGAGTGATCTTAATGGATTCCTTTTTTTACCTTTTGAGGTACGGAACCCTAAAAAGTGAAAAAAACAAGAAGTTAAATCGTCTGTGAAATCTTTCACGTTATTAAACTGAAAGAGCGCATTTGGAAGCAGGTGGGACCTTTCAGATGCGCTTGTTTTTTGCTTCTTAGTCGGGTTTGTTAGTTTTTAATATTTCTTCAGTATTCATTTTTGTAACGGTTGTGCGCCCCTTGCGCACAACAAAAATGAATTACGGCTGCCGATACAGACTGCCCTATGAAAGTAGTCGAATCAATCATTTAATTTGCTGGAATGCCCGTGCAAATCGGTTCATCTTTCGATTTCCGTCTAAAAAAATAGTATTGAGGGAAGATCGCTGGGATGAATAAAAATGATAACACGTGATATTTGGTGCAAGATATTTAAGAGCTGATTTTAAGATTGTCTATTACAGTAATCTTAGCTTCTCTCTTTTCTATCTCTATCATTGCTTTTCGGGATTTATTTATAATTACTTTTTATTTAAAAAAAAAAAAAAAAACGAATAGTCGGTATGTGTACTTAAACCATAGATATTGAACAAAAGATACCTTCTCCAAGTATAAGGTGTTCGTGTTCCAGTTTGAGCTGTGTCGCAAACCATGTTACATTCCTATCCAGCCCTCGGTGCCACATAACATGCAGTGCCACCTATGACGCCGTGGAAGTGGCAAAGTTGTTGGCAAACAAAATTAGAAGTATATCGTGCCGCGGTTTCAGCGTCACGAAGCAGAAAATGAATGAGCGAGTGAGACAGAACTATTCCAATGTTTTGGTAAACGAAACAGAAATGTGTTTTTTTTAGAACGGTCGGGTGTATCTAAACATTCGAATTTTTGCTAACTCATCCTTTTGTACATTTCTGCTGTTGTGGGTTTGTTAAGTTAAATAAAAACTCATTACAGGCTTCCGTGCGAGGTGTAGAGCGACAGTGGAATTGTAGAGATCTCGACTTGAATTTGCTCGACGTGAATACATGCATGTACCGGACTTATTGTAGCTTGCAAGTAAATTAAAAATGCTTCGTTGTTTGTTTACCGTTCAATTTATTATGCTGGTTAGAATATTCTTTTAGCAGCCTTCTTTTCCAGGAATGTTTTTTTTTGTGGTAAAACCTTTTTTTTGGTTTTGCCTTATGTTGCTTACCAACACATACTCAAACTAGTCATATAAAACCTACGTTTATAATCCTACATTTATGACGGGCAAAGTAACTGAACTTAGGGTACCATTCAGGTTTTTATTTCAATTTAGCAGGCGAAGATAACTAAGTGGAATTAGCAGGTGCTCGTATGACAAGGGACGGTAATAATAGCTATTTATTCACCAAGGGGAGTAAGGCACAGATTACTAATCGAGTGTGCATTTGAGGCCCGACGCGAAGCGGAGGGCCGTGAACCACACGAGTTTAGTAATCTGTACTTACCCTCGAGTGATATATACTGCTTTTATACTACACTTGCAAGAAAAGAAAAGAAAAGAAAAGAAAAGAAAAGAAAAGAAAAGAAAAGAAAAGAAAAGAAAAGACAAGAAATGATAAAAAAGAAAAAAAAAATAAAAAAGAAAAGAAAAGATAAAAAAAGAAAAGAAAAGATAAAAAAAGAAAAGATAAAAAAAGAAAAGAAAAGATAAAAAAGGAAAAGAAAAGATAAAAAAGGAAAAGAAAAGATAAAAAAGGAAAAGAAAAGATAACAAAGAAAAGAAAAGAAAAGATAAAAAAAGAAAAGATAAAAAAACGTGTTGCGCCGACCCCAAGTAACATGGGATAAGGGCAGGAAGATGATGATGATGACGTCATCAAGACAAAAAAAAACAAAAACAAAACGCGTTAGTAATGCATTACAACCCTGATTTTCAGGGCAGTAATGAAATTCCATACAACATAACTGCCTAGATTTTTGAGAAGGTTTAATGAACAGCTTTCAAGCCTATTAGTAGGGTAGTATTGGTACACTTACTAAGCAAGTGTAGTATAAACGTCTTTTTCATCCCATCTATTCGAAAAGGACGACTTGGTTCGCCTTTAAGTGCACCCAAAGGTGGTGTTTTCTATAAGAAACTTTTAGCGGGCAGTAATGAGTTTTTAATCCTCTTTATAGATGTTCAGCGCCGAAAGAAATCGAACGCAAATATTGTTTGAATAAAGACTGGCTGGTATGACGGCCCAGTCGCGCCGCCGGCCGCCGCGCTGACTGAATAAAAAAAAGAATACAAATTAAAAACGCGCGAACTACAGACCGCGTTTTCGTCAATTTTCATGAATTGTTAGAAATTCATGGTTTTGTTTTGAAAAATGAGTTCTTCAAGTTACAGTGAATAAAAAACACAAAATAGGGAAAAATAACTTTATATCTTCAGAAGTCGGTGACCTTTGTTTGATTCATTTCGTTTTTTTTTGTCACCGACTTCTGAAGCTAAAGTTATTTTTAACGTTTTTGTGTTTTGTGAAGTCGGTTTTATTTTTTGCATTTTTTTATTTTTTTATTTTTCCATTTTTAGTTGTAATATCCTATCCAAATATTAGATATGCATTTATTTTACATGTTGAAATTAGACCACACGACTGAAGTAAAAATGTTCATAAAATGAAAACTACTGGGCCAAACTATGTTACATTTTTATAGGACCAAATGGCAACTATTCCGCATCAAACTAAAGAATAATTACGTCAATCGGCTCATAAATATCAGCGTAATCGGTGTAAATACATAAAAAAACAGTCGAATCCTCCTTTTTGAAGTCGGTTAAAATTATGAGGCGCCTTTTATTTTCTCATAGTGGGTGATGAAAAGTAGAGTGTATCACTCGGGCGCAAAATATATTTTTGGCTCGGGCGACGTACTTTGAATCCCTCGCTACGTTCAGGATTCTATTAAAGAATCCCTCGCTACGCTCGGGATTCTACTCTAGAATCCCTCACTTCGCTCTGGATTCAAAAAAGCGCCCTCGCCGTAAAAATATTATTTTGCTCCCTTATGATACAATCTACTATAACATCGACTAGTTAATTCGTGCTGATTTTCGTTCTTTGTCAGTGACGACTTTACTGGCTAGTTATTATTTGATACCTACTCGGCTTTGTAAAAAAACCTTTTTATCGTAAGCCACTTAAATACCTTATAAGATTACTATTGGGACCAAGTAATTAGCTTCTTATTAGTAATACTCTTCTCCTTCCAGCGCATAGATTGTTCCAGCTAATCGCTGTCCACAGCTAGATATATAGGGTGGAAGTTTTACATGCCACCTGGAGGGAAAGTACTCTCAATACCGGAGATAGCAAATTTTACTTAAAGGAAACATTCCTTTATTTTTAAAAACAAATAAATCTGCATTTAAAGATTTTTTAAATTCGCTTGCCACACTTGGGAATGGAACCGGCTAAATTCCAAAAAAATAACACCCTGTACTTTTATGGCACCAATCGATAGGGTCAATCATAAGGATCGAATCTCTCTTACAAACATGATAAATGAAATGAAAGGAAAACCATGAAATCTAAAGTTATAAATTCAATGGGATAAATTCAAAACGATATCATAACCCATTGAATTTATAAGTTAAGATTTCATGCTTTTCCTTTCATTTAATTTATGATATTTATTAGAGGGATTATTAATCCTTATGATTGACCCTATCGTGCCTGCTTAGGTGCATCCGGTAAAACTGGAAGCCGACCCCAACATAGTTGGGAAAAGGCTAGGCAGATGATGATTGACCCATTAAAGTACAGTGTGTTATTTTTTTGGGTTTTAGCCGGTTCGATTCCCAAGTGTGGCAAGCGAATTTTCAAAATCATTGAATGCAGATTAATTTCTTTATAAAAATAAAGGAATGTTTCCTTTGAGTAAAATTTGATATCTCCGGTATTTAGAGTACTTTCCCTCCAGGTGGCATGCAAAAATTCCATCCTGTATATATCCCTAGATGCGTAACACTCTGTACTCCGCCTCCAGCGTTAGCTACTTGACGCTTGCGATATTTAAACTCAAACTCTTTTGAATGTCAGAAAAACAAAGAGAGCGAAGCTATACTGTGCTATTCACAATGCATAACAACTTGTGAAAGTACTGTAGTTTCCTATTCCAAAGGGTAGATCTCTATGAAGAAGAATGGACAAGAAACTCCATGTAGACTCTTTTAAAACAAAATATTGTTACAAAACCTTTAGGACCTAAATCAACTGATGCTGCTTTTTAGAATATACGACAGAAAATTTTTCCCAGCTTGATCAATACGAAGATTTATCAATCGCAGTGGAGAAGCTCACCTACACATTTACATCTACAAAGCCAGCGGGGCGGTTCACATTCAATAATGTAACCTTCCTCGAATATACTGTTTTCTCATGATTGCAGATCTTGGAATCACGCAGGTAGGTACGCATAATGCGCTGGACATTGAAACCAGTGCAAGAGCACTTATATTGCGATGAGATTTCTTTTTTTTTTTAATATGTACATTCTTGAAACAGATATTCCGCACTCTATTCCCTTTCTAAGAATGATGTGATCCACCCACGACTATCGTAAATGCGGTTTATATATTGTTACTGACAGTTTTAATAAACCTGGATGAAGGTAATGGAGATTGTCAGTGCCAGTCAAAAGATTTAAGTAAAATGAGTAACATGAAAGTTGTCAATAAATTTAATGCATTTAAAGACCGATAAGTCGGTTACTTCTGTATGTTTGATTATATCTTTGCCACCGACTTCTGAAGCTAAAGTTATTTTTCACCTTGTTGTGTTTTTGAAGTCGGTTTTATTTTTTATTTTTCCATTTTTAGTTGTAATATCTTATACAAATATTAGCTATACATTTATTTTAACATAACATAAGTAACACCTGAAATCCCCGAAGGAAGGTTGGGCTGAGGTGTACCCAATAGTACCTACACCCACATTTCGCCAGTTATGTTTAAGCCCCATGTAATAGGGGGCGAGCGCTGGCCCAAATCCAGACTCCGTGGCTGCTACTGAGAAATTCCTGATGGAAAAACCCAATAACACTTTGCCCGACCTGGGAATCGAACCAGGACCTCAAGCTGAGTTGTCGCCACCACTAGACCAACGAGGCAGTCATTTATTTTATATTGTTAACAATACTTATCACGGTAATATGCTTATCCCCAATCAAATGGAACCTAACATACCTAACTGTCGAAATGTGGGTGTACTGTACACATCTGCATACCCTCAGAGCATACAGGCGTGATGTTATGTTATGATGTTAGGAAAACACTAAATATACAAGCGATTGCAGCAATCACGACCGATTAGCAGTCTATAATTGAAGAGTTCCATTGTATATCTCCGAACATCAGCATCAGATCGTCACCAAATTTAAACGAGACCACCGCAAAGTAATTTTCTTCCAAACGATAAAAGAGTCATTATAATCGGTTTAGAATTGGCGAAGATATCGCTGAACATACACATAAAAAAATGTTAGACGAATTGATAACCTCCTCTTTTTGGAAGTCGGTTAAAAAAAAATTGTCCGAGTATGTGAAAAAATTCAGATCGTGTTATTATTACAATAAAGCAATAACAAGATGATTATGATGTTAAATATTGCAATAGAGCAATTGCCTGAAAATACGAATAGTCGTAAAGCACAAAAACCCTAAAAGAACGTGCAAAGTTTCCTAAAACCCCAAAAAATCTGAAACAAAAATCTGGGGGTCTATTATAGAAACAGTTTCCATTAACGATTACAAGGGTTTGATAGAAATTGTAACGCACACGGAGCGGATTCCTCTCCGGATTCCTTTCGTGATAAGTTTGGCTTGTTTCTGCACGATTTGCTACTGATTATAGCCCTGCCAAATGAATTCCGAAGGCACAGAAAAAAAATCTTTTAAGGGTCCTACTCGGCTGTCGCGTCGCGTTTTTATCACGTGAATTAGCTTTTAACCTAAGCATCGGTCGTGCGGAAATATTAATGAAGCTAGTACCGTGTGTACGTTTTACAGGACCTACGCTTTTGGTATGGTTTTAAGAAGTTAGGATTTAAGTAAAAATATTGAAAAGATACTTCCTTGTTGTCTGAAATCGGAATAGGTAACGGTAATTAGCTTAAACTTCAAGGAAGTAATTAGCATGTGTATGTAATATCTTTCTGCAAAATCCGATTTTTAACTTTTGAAATAAAGCTGTTAAATTAGAGGGTGGTATTCAGATGTTTTTTTTTTTCTTTACAAGAAATAAGGTTGCGTTTGATCACAACTCTTCTGATATGGTTACTTCCTTGAAGTTTATCCAACTTAACTTTTCAATACACTTCCTCGAAAACTGGTCCTTATCGCACTACGATTAGGTACAACATGCAATGTATTTCACACGCGTGCGGTTTTTTCCACTTTGAATGAAAATTGCCGCAGATAACTATACCTATACTTAGTCCAAATTGGTTCAATGCCTATAGTCTGAGGTGAATATTTTTTGAATATTCAAATTGTGTTTATAAATAGAATATCATAGATAAACATGATTATTTAAAACTAATAGTTACTTTTATACACAAATTAACATTTATTTGTGTTCTGAATTAAAGAATATAAAATAAATCTATTTTTTATATTAGGCTGTTTAACGGCTTCATACCATTGCCTCTCTTTCAACCTGGTGAGACCAAAGCGCAAAAAAAAAAAGAAATTTAAATCATAGTTTCATAGTTCGTGACAAAAATATTATTCGTTATTTTGTTTTATTTCTTCAAAAGTGTATTGAAAAACGTCGTTTGATACACGTATTTGGAAAATCTTTTAGTTAGGTTATAGAATAGAATAAAAATATTCTTTATTAAATACACAATAAAAGTGTGATTTAATTTTAAATAACCCTGTGTACATAATATGTACTTATTGCTAATAATAATTATTAATTATGAAAGGAGAGTTTTATTGCAAATTCTTTTGACATTCCTGAAACAGTCTCTCGCTAAGAAATATTATATCTAGGTATGTTAGACCAAAGAAACGATGGATGGATTGTGTGTGAGCAATGATATGAAAAAGAAAGGAGTAAGTGATAGTTGACAGAGAAGAATGTAAGAAAAACCTATTGCACCGATCCCATAGTAACATGGGTTATGGGCAGAAAGATAATGATGATTGAGTTTCGACCAGATCTCAGCCATGTCGACGGTGGGCGTTGATAAGTATGTAAGTATGTAATCGAAGCCAGAGAGAAGTACAAAAAATAAAAAAAATGTCCGTAAAATTTCTCATACGAGTATATTGTACACTTGTATATTGCCTAAGCACGTGGAAAAATTCCTCGAGTGAGCTTTCGCGATCTAATAAATATGAGAAGAGATGCACTTCAAGCACAAGATCGTGGCATAAAACTCATAAGTTACATTAAGTTATCGGCGGTTGCTTAGGTAGGCAAGTAATAAGTCTTGTTTAAAATATAATCTGATTTCTATCCAGGGCTAATTTGGAACAGTTGTCTAAACATGCAAACCTAAATTATTAATGTTAATGTGCTCAATAATATTTTTTCGTAAGCTAAGGAAACTCTTAAATGTAAGGTTAGTACACAATAGTATAGTAGTAGCCACTCGTTTTATTTATTTTTTTCCTCTTATGTTATCACTTATTTTTGTGAATGCTGGTTAACTTGTAATTGGCGACTGTGTAAGTCAAGACTGTAAGGGCCAAGTTCACCGAAAAGATAACAGTCTGATTATCCAAAAACAGCTGTTTAAAAGGGTCCGTGGCTTAGGCCCCAAGTGGTCGACGCACCCGTGGTCGGCGCCCCTGATTCGATTCATTTGTATTTTGTTCTTTTTCGCTTAGTACAGTCATCAACAGGTACAAAAAAAAGTTTTCGACCTCGAGGAGCCTGTGGGTGCAGGTTAAAAAAGGAATTTTTTTTTGGGCCTCGAGGTGCCTGAAAGCTTCCAGATTTTCGGACTGTTAGTATTTTTCCTCGGTAGGTACAAGACACAATTCCCAAGTTTAAAACGAAATTTTGGGATATTGTTCTGGGGTGGTGTAGGATCAAAAAAAAAAGTTGACACTCAGGCTTGCCCTTTTATCATTTGAACGTTATAACTTTCATTTAGCAATTTTACTACACCACCACACTGACCATGTCTTTTATTTCCTCATAAACAAATCGTTGGTGTCAAATGAACAATAATAATTACAAATCCTAATTTTCCATAAAAATACTTGATCAAAAATTGCTCTGAATTAAATTTATCGAATCGGGGCTTAAGCCACGGACCCGTTTAAAACCCATTTTCATGTTCAAAAATGTGTTTTAAACAGCTGTTTTTAGATAATCAGACTGTTATCTTTTCGGTGAACTTGGCCCCAAGACCTATGTATACCTAAATACTGTACACAGAAGCTGTTGGTGAAACTATATTAACAAATAAATAAATGACAAAAAGTGATTTATAGCAAAACTAGGGTTATAAGTTTATAAGTCATGTTGCCATAATACGATATTCTCAGTACAATATTTTAGATCTGGTTTCTGCAGTAATTGCGGAACGATGACAATGACGCACTTTTTTTTCTACAAACGGCAAGAAAAACAATACACAAAAACAGTGAAATATAAAAATAACACCCCTATAGAAAAAGTTCTCTGAAAGAAAACGTCCATTGTTCTAACCCATACTTATTTGTTTTGAAAGCAGCTTAGACGTCATTCGTTTATTGTTCTGGTTATAACCGTAACCTGTGAAAATACATTGACATTGAAACAGACTCAATGACAAAAGTACATTTTATGACATTGATGAAGTAGTTAGGTTCAATTTTTTTTTGTATTGTTTAATATTGATTAGTGTTGTTTTTGTATATAGATAATAATATTGTGTGTGATAAAAATATGGCAAGTACCTAACTTAATGTGTTGACATATTTCTGTTAATAAGTGTAGTTTTATTCATAGATAGTGACCGTGTTTTGAGTTTGATGTCTATTGTAGTTCGAAGTTTATTTGCATTTGACAGTTCATGTGTTACGGGTAAATATCATGTGAAGTGTTTAGAAATGTTTACAACTTAAGGTTTAAATCTATACAAATAAATAATATTGTGTATGTTTGAAGTAACAAAATTACAGGTTTTTTTCTTAATGCATAGGAATGTTTAGGGTACATACCTACATAAAAAAAAACATTTATTTTTATTTTTAGCCTGTCTGTTTGTTCCGGCTAATCTCCGAAACGGCTAGACCGATTTTGACGGGACTTTTACTCACAGATAACTGTCGTTATAAGAATTAACTTACTTTTTTTGGAAAAAAGGTATAAAATTACAAGCAAAAAAGAATTTCATCAACATTTTTATTCACATTTTAGCTGGTTAAGTTATAATAATCTGAATGTAGCCAGTACGCGGTGTAGCGAGCGACTGCTGCAAAGTTTTCCGTACGCAAAATGTAACGCGCTCTGGATGTGGAGTTGCGGACAGCAATCCGTTACAATACAATGCAATAGGAAACTTTTAATTTATTGTGATCTGTTGTCAAGTGTAAGTTAGTGCATTTGCGGGTTTGACTATATGCATAATGACCTCTGGTTGAGGCGCAGTTTTCAACTCAATGGGAACGTAGGTATAATAGATTTTATACCTACGCTCCCATTGAGCTGAAAACTGAAACTTGAGTTGAAAATAAGAATGAAGAGTTGAGGTAACGTGTGCAAAGAAGAAAAGGTAGAATTATATGTATTTGTTTGCTTTAAATGTACAGTTTGGAGCAACATGGTTGGCTAAGTCTATGCGTGCAAATATGTGAGTTTTTATTTAATTATTATCCATTTATTCATTTATATACATATTTTTAACATTTTTAAATATTTCTTAATAAAACAACATAAAAAAAAAACATTTAAAAATATAAAAAACAGTAGCCCACCAGCGCTGGGAACAGGATCCGAGCTGCCGGTGGTCAGGGCTCTTGAGAGAGGAACCTCCTAACGATACGTGCCGTGTCCAGAAGTACTGCTTTCTGAATCAAGCCCTTGATCCAGCTGCCAAGCGAGAGCCTCCTAAGATGTTGGTCGAGGCTCTTGGCTATTAAGCCATTGGCCGACACGACTATCGGCACAATGACTGCTGTACCCACGTCCCACATGTCGACAACCTCGCGAGCCAGATCTAGATATTTGAATTGTTTATCTTTCTCTGCTTTCACGAGGTTCTCGTCATGCGGGATCGTTATATCAACAATCATTGTGCGACGCTCCAATCGATCTATCACCACAATGTCAGGCCTATTGGCAACAACAGTCCTGTCAGTGGTGATAGGTCGATCCCAATACAACGTGATATGACCATTGTCGAGAACTGGGTCGGGCGCATACTTATAGTATGGCACTTCTGATTCCACAAGGTTGTATTTCAAAGCAAGTTGCTGGTGGATAATCCTGGCAACAAGGTTGTGTCTATGCAAATACTCTCCGTTAGCCAGACTAGAACACCCAGAAAAAATGTGTCGGATCGATTCTCCCGGACGGTGGCATGCCCGACATATGTCAACCGTGCCATCTTTCACAATGTATTTCCGGTAGTTATTCGTCATCATAACTTCGTCCATTATTGCACAGATAAAACCTTCTGTTTCCCCGAAGAGGTCACCAAAGCGCAGCCAGGATACGGACGCTAAGAAGTCTCCATCGGGGCCATGTAGGGCCCGGTAAAAGCGTCCGTGAAGCTCCTTGCCCTGCCATTCCACCTTGCGGTCATTAGTGTCTAATACTTTAGGTTCGCGCCAGTTCCCGTTAGCCAGGGAGAGCGGGGTGAGGCCCTTGTCCACTGAGACCACATCTCGGTGCATCTCCCCTTCGGCTTCTAGGAAGTATTCCCTGAGACTGTACACCTCACGGTTGTGTAGGGTCTTAGCACTTAAGAAGCCACGACCCCCGCACTTCCGAGAGATATACAGTCTCATCACCGACGACCGTGGGTGATGCATTCGATTTGCGGTCAGCAGTGTGCGGACCCTCCTATCCAGGGCATCAAGTTCCGTCTGAGTCCATTTGAGTATGCCGAAGGAATACATCAAAACCGGCATGACCCAACCGTTGAAGGCGCACACCTTGTTTCCGCCTGACAAAAGACTGCCTAGTACCTTATTCAGGCGGCCAAAGAAGCGCTCCCTCAACGATTGTTTCATGTCGGCAGTATTGATACCTAATGCCTCCGACATACCCAAATACTTGTAAGTTTCTGTTGAGGAGAGGGATCTAA
Organism: Xestia xanthographa; assembly: GCA_905147715.2. Taxonomy (NCBI): domain Eukaryota; kingdom Metazoa; phylum Arthropoda; class Insecta; order Lepidoptera; family Noctuidae; genus Xestia; species Xestia xanthographa. The sequence goes on from LR990641.1 coordinate 28,713,776, forward strand.
GGTGTATGGAATCCGAGAGTTGAGTTCCCTCGGATTCCATAATCTCCCCTCGCTTCACATGCATGACTGCACATTTGTCCACACCAAATTCCATCCTGATGGCGCTACTGAAAGTTACTGTTACCTTCAGTAGCTTCATCAGTTGAAAATTGTTAATTAATTATTAGCGTATTGAAATCTGTTGTCAATGAATACGCGCTTGGAAGTGGAGTTACGGACACCAGCTCGTTATACAATACAATACCAAGAAGAAACGAGCGAGAATGCCCGTAGTTACAACGATATCCAAGTAAAGGTAGAAGATAAATCGCTGCTTTAATTTGATAACGACAGATCTCAAAAACGTACTTTTTTCAAAAGAACAGTTTAAATAAAACAAGAAATTAAATTGTTTATATCTTTTATTTTAATAATGAGAAACCTTTGAAAATTGCTTATATCAATGTGTAATCTATCAATTTTTTTATTATTATAAGCGACTAAGCCATTTCAATACAAAACTTAAACATAAACTTACAAAAAACAAAATACTTCAGACATATGCCAAACATTTTTTAGTTAAATTATTTTAAATATTGTCATAAATTTATGGTATGACCTCTAATTTGACAACTTCCTTTCGTGAATAATGACACTATTGTTAATAGAACAAATATTTCAGTAATGTAATTTTTGTACAACGTTTTATTTAATTTTGATGCATTTTTTGAATTTTTTTTTTTTTCAAAATAATGTCACATTTACAATTACATTACTATTCTATGGAAGATGTTATACAACACTAATGTATTTTTATTATTCAATGACATTTTTTGTTTATTCTATCAGTCTTTAACATTACAGCGATCAAAAATATTATACTATTTAGTAAAATTTTATTTCACAGAACTCGCGCTACTCTAAAAATTACCAATATAGCTAATATCTAATATTTATATAAGTAACAAATACAATGAAATAACAAAATAATGTAATTTTTATTAACCTCCAAACATAAAATGGGTAAAAAAATACACACGACAAAAAATACTATAATTATAAAAAATAAAAAAAACATCTATTAAACCATCAAAATCAATTATAATAATAGTAATATTAAAACTGTGTACGTTATACGATGAAAAATACTTTTATAGATTTTCAAAAAATGGAGCGTAAAATCTAGGAATGAGTTTTTTATTTAGCAATGTAAGTAGGCCTTTTTTCTTTTTCTCACATATCATCATTTTAGTTTTATAAATTTTCTTCAATGTAATATTTTTATTACTAGCGCTACTATTTCTTGTCTTTCCAATATTTTCAACTATCACTTTCTTGAAATTCGTACTTTCATATGAATTTTTATAATAATATGAGTAATTTTCTGTATCTATTGCTTCTACTTTTAAAATTGCAATATCTGTTAATTTCACATTTTCTTTTTCTGTATTTTTAGAGTAATTTTTACCTATAGATGTAGCTAAACTTTTTATATCAATAAAATCATCATGACTCAGTTCATAAACTTTATATGGGGTACCTGTTTTCTTTGCATTCCTAATTATGTGGGTATACTGATCTGGTGTATATATAGGGCCTGATTTCAAAGTTTTCTGTATTTGCCTTTCAATTACAGAATGGGCACTGTCGCCTTCATTCTGCGTGTGTCCTTTAATCAGAAATTTATGTGTAATTGTGTTAATAAAATCAAAATGATGGACTACATACATATAAAGTGCTATTATGTATTGTTTTTTTTTATTGCCCGCAACAATTATCGGAATAAAATATCAAATCTAACTTGGAATTAAGGTTTTCAGCTGTTTGTTTTAAATTTTTAATGTACATCAGAATGCAGGTCCCAATCTCAACAGCCCCTCTATTTGCTTGGCCTTCATGCCAAACAAAACAAGCAACATCTTTATTTTTGATATTGCATACAGTGAAATTGTAGCAGTTTAACTTAGAGACATAATAAAAATTAGATACCTCGCCCTTCGGACAACTCATAGCAGCTTGGAGATCGTAAACACAGACGATAGTATTATCTGGTGTGTGATTCTTATCATCCTCTTTTGCTTCCCTTGATAAGTTCTTTTCTTCTAGATGTTTTTCGTACTTTTCCTTCAGTCCCTTTTTTTCTTCTTCAGTGGAATTAGCATACGCTGTGCAATCTTCGCATTGATCCTTCTTTGGTTGGAAAAAGGATATATTATATTCATATGTAAATACACACATCAAAAGTATCTAGGGATCAACATATATTTTTGCAATAACTTTTCTCCTGATTGATATTAATTAAAATTTTCTTTAAGGATTCATCAAATAAAGTGTTTTCGTTTGTCACAGTAACGATAAACCAAGTCACCTTTGCATTAATAAAGAAATTTGCCATTTTCCTAATAAAGGGATTTTTGACATTTGAACCACTAACATTAAAGTTCGAAAAAATGACTGAAAACACAGTTTTCTTTAAAATTTTATTGGGTAACTTAAACAATTAATAATCCGTGTTTCTACCGCGAACACTAACAACACAAGAACATCGGTTTGGCATACTCAAAATGAGTTCATCCAAATCACGCTGTGGAATGGCCGCCCATGTTCGTTGCAACAACAAAAAAAGGTCTTCTTGCGACTGGATACCCTCCATATTCGGCAGAGCTCTTCTCTGTAGCATATCCCATGCATGCTCAATCGGGTTCAAGTCTGGCGACTGAGCAGGCCAGGGCAGGACATTGATGTTAGCTGCGGCGAGAGTCTGTCTTACAACTCTTGCGGTGTGCGGTCGTGCATTATCATGCATTAACTGAAATAAGGGACCGATTTGCACTTGTAGAGGAACGATGACGTCTGATACAATCGTCTCAGCATAAATTTGAGCGTTGAGGTTGCCTCTGATCCAAATCAACTCAGTTCTTCCGCCGATCCAAATACCCGCCCATACCATGATGGTTCCACCACTATAAGGATGGACTTCCTGGCAGGATTTTAATCGCTGTTGGCGTCCAGGGGTTCTCCAGTGTCGTATACGTCTTGTATCCGGTCTCATACCAAAACGAGACTCATCAGAAAAGCACACGAAACGCCATTGTTCTTCTGCCCAATTTCTGTGTTCAAGAGCCCATTGATATCGAATCCTACGATTGTGCATTGCTATAGGTGGTACCCGTAGCGGTCTTCGGGAATGAAGGTTCACTTCATGCAAGCGGTTTCTGACTGTTTGGTCGCTAATTAAGTTCCCTGAAGAGTGATGAAGCCTCACGGCTAACATCATGGCGGTTATTGTTGGAGCTCTTCGAGTTAAGATTTGAATGTATCGGTCTTGTCTCCGTGTGGTGCAGCGATACCGTCCTCCATGGCGCTCAGCCACGGTACCAGTGCTTCGGTAACGTGTCCAAAGTCGACTGATAACACTCTGACTTGTATTCAGAGCTAAAGCTACAGTACGTTGCCGGGAACCAGCTTCTATCATTCCCACGGCTCTGAGCATTTCTTCCCTGCTTAAATGACGTCGCCGCTCCATAATAACGTTGGTTTTAATCAGTAGTAGGGAAACAGTAGCACTAATAATGTCTTCAATGCGTTGTATGTTTTTATAGGGAAAATATTGACAGCTTATTTTCATCTTTTACTCGAATTTGATTGAGAGTTCCTGATTCAAATTATGAAATGCACCAAAAAGGATCCATATAAATTTATAAAATCATAAATTTATTACAAAGCCACATCTCAATCTCAAGAAATCCGCATAAAAATGCTTGATCCCTAGACACTTTTGATGTGTGTATATTATAATACATAATATAAGTAGCATTTGGTAGACCTTTCGATTGGCATTCAGCTACATAATCTCTATGTAAATCCGCTACGGTCTTACCATGTAGACACGCTTAGAATCTGCTCGACAATAGTGGCTATTAATTTTCGGTATTGAATCAAGATGTTTCCTGACACCCTCTTTAATGGCTGGATCTATAGCATGATGGTTATTGTGTTTACCACGTTGATCTAGCTCCAAAGATCCCGAGGGTTGACTTTTTTCTAAAACCGTTCTAATAGGGCGATCAGATATGTCCAAGGTGGCCTTAAAATATTGTTTGCACACTCTAATACGTTCGCCATCTACTGTCAGATAAAAGGCATTATTGTTTCCGCGGTTACTATTATGAACTTTGTAAGAATATCTTGGTTTAATAGTTGAAGTATGTCGTAATATAAATTCCCTTTGTCTCTGCAGGTCGCCTAAACTCCAATAGGTATCAAAAATGTTTTTTCGCTGGGTTTCTGTTATTTTATTCGTACATTTTTGTTTGCACTTATCACCACAAGGAGTCTTCATTGATTTTTCAGCCACAAGTTTACCAGATTTCGATGTATATTCCTGACCTCTATTTCTTAATATCTTTGCTTGTGCGCATGCCCATTTTTCTGGGTTCAATTTACGTTTTCGGGTTATTTTTATTGTCTCTGATGGGTTATCAATACTATCTTGAATAAGGTTTGTAGAATTTTTAGGATCCCTAGTATCTAATAGAGTGGAAATTGCCGCCCCATTAAAGCTTTCAGGAGTCTGGTTAGGAAGCGCAGCCTCAGTTGCAAGACAGACTGCTGTGTTATTTTTTACTACTGCTACATCACGATTTTCTGTTTCGGAATCCGATGAGCTGCTTGAATCTGACGAAGAATTGCTGGAATCTGAGGAACTACTGGTGCTAGACGAGCTACTTGAGCTAGATCTTTTCTGAAAGCGGGTTTCTGAAGGCTGGTCTGAAGCCTGATTCTGATCAATATTACCTTCAATTAATGCAGTTGTGGAGATTTGGTCAGCGAAACTAGTGTCATTAAAATCATTAAACTGATTTTGTTCAATATTGCCGTCAATTACTGCACTTGTGGAGATTTGGCCATCGAACTCAGTTTCATTATAATCAGAACGCTTATTCAATTTATTATCCACATTAGAACGTATTGTTTGAAGAGTAGTTTCGGAGACATAGTCTCTTTCATTCTGTAACGGCTGCAAGGGCTGACGAATATCAAAATTTGACTTTTTACTTGGTGTGTTTTTGGTTTTAGAATATTTTTTCCCTCGTTGTTTTGAGCAAGGTTTGTTAGCGTTAGCTTCGGAACTAGCCGAATCACTTATATTTTCGTAGTCGGGATCCTTGACACTATCGTCCGAACAAAAATATTGTTCTTCTATAGGGAATTCGTTAAATGACTTACTGTTTTCAGTCACCAATGCATTACTTTCTTGGTATTTTTCAGGATCATCAGCTATCGAAATCTGCAATAAGCCTTCTGAATTGATGTTTTTTGTAGTTTTCTCCATGTTCATGTTTTTGAACATCTGAAGGGTACGTCGATTATTCACTGAAAGAATAAAAATAAATAGATTAAAATCTTAATTAAAAATATTATTTTCAATATTAAATTTCATACTTCCACACCATGCCACATAATGACACATTAAAATATTTTTCATTGCCGTAATATTAAATAATGGAACATGTTAATAATTCAACAATAGCACAAAAAAACGACATATTTTGCAAAGAATATTCGTAAAAAACATGACTTTAAAAACGACATAGACATATTGTGTATTAGATCTATTACTTATCAACAACAAAAAATTGAATACGAACTTATTTTGAAATATGCTATTTAGTTTATCTACTTACTTGTTTTGATACTGCCGCAACACCAAAAACCACGTTCTTTAAATTAATCGAAACTCGAATAAGACACTGAAACTTTTTGGATATCGTCACAACACGAAAAAGGACCTTTTTTAAAAAAAAAATTCACCAATATCTACGGATTATTTTGTTTTACGCCTATATTCGAGAGAAAATGTCTGTGTCACCTTGCGAGATCTCAAAGCAACTGGCGTTGTCAGCGTTGTGTCGATGTACCGACAAAATGGTGGTCAATTTGGACCAATCAGAGAACGTCATTCAATCACGCCACGTCGTCAAATGTATACATAGAAATGTGAGTTTTATTCACATGATATTATAGATTAGTTTGCGTTAAATGGTAAGATTATCAAAATAATGACAGATTTTGTGATGTGCCACTATCAAATTAAAGCAGCGAAATATGCTAGCAAACCTCTGTCTAGCATTTGTTAATAATCACAAGATTCAATATTTTGATCTTTTAGTATAGGTAATATTTCACTATCTTTAAAGCTCTATTAAAGGATCATCTTGGACACCCTGGTCTCCAAAATGATTTCCAGGAGATGGGTACGAGGGTCTCCAGCATTTAGTAGAATTAAGTGAGATAAACAATTTGTTAGAGTTAATTGTCTTTATTCATGTAATCTAAAGTTTAGAATAGCAGCTAGGCCGAACTTTCAGCCTAGGTGAACTTTCACACCAAAGCATAAATCTTTAGATATTTTTTATTTCGTTTTAAGTTCAATAGTTTAGGTGTTTTTTTTTTGTTATATAAAAAAAAACCGGCCAAGTGCGAGTCGGACTCGCGCACGAAGGGTTCCGTACCATTATCTATACATTAGACAAAACGGCAAAAAAATCACGTTTGTTGTATGGGAGCCCCCCTTAAATATTAATTTTATTCTGTTTTTAGTATTTGTCGTTATAGCGGCAACAGAAATACATCATCTGTGAAAATTTCAACTGTCTAGCTGTCACGGTTCATGAGATCATTCATATGTTCATGGTGACAGACAGACGGACGGACAGCGAAGTCTTAGTAATAGGGTTCCGTCCCTTTGGGTACGGAACCCTAAAAACAGTCCCAATCATTCCGAGTTACAAAATTTATAACAAATTTAAAAACGTGTTTTCTCTAAAATCAGTCGTGGTGGGTAGGAAAGTTCTATTATAACAGCGGGGTTGCTGTTAAAATTGGCATGCCATATAGATGGCCAGTAAACAGATTGCAGTGTCCGTCATGTTATTGAACTTAAGAAAAACGAAATAAAAAATATCTAAGGATAGTCTCAAAGCTTTAGTCTGAAAGTTCGGCCTAGCTGCTTTTCTATACTTTAGATTACATGAATAAATACAATTAACTCTAACAAATTGTTTATTTCGCTAAATGATGGGGATCATCGTGCCCATATCCTGGGGCTCATCTTGGAGTGGCCAAGATGATCCTCTAGTAGAGTTTTAAGGATAGTGAAATACTACTCGTTATTTAGAAGTCGCTTAAACCTAGATGGTGTTTTATAGTTTTGCTGCAATCAAAAAGATCATCTTACTCAAACGATCATCTCTTACACGATTCCCTCTCTTGAAATAATTATTAGATACCTAACTGAAAGCATACTGAAAGTGAAAATGGAGTGACATAGTAACTGAAATAACGAAGTGTGTCTCTAAACTGTAGAACAGAATGTAATTTTCTGTGATCAAAAAAAAAAAAACAACAAAAGCAAAATCTGAAACAGATCATTCCAAGTTCGCATTCAGAACAAAAAAAAACCGGCCAAGGGCGAGTCGGACTCGCGCACCGAGGGTTCCATACAAACTTTTTAAAAGACAAACTTAGTTTGATGTTCGATCCCATGAAACGGCAATAGGGAATATGCATACATTTACTTTTTTTTATTTCGATACGGAATGTTTAAGCACGATAAAAATAATGACAAAAAGCGAAAACAAGACACAAATCGGCCAAACAACATAAATGTTATAACAATTTAAACTTTTGTTTCTGTCTCTTTCTAGATAAACGGAATTTATTATGGATTTTGTACGTCGATGCAGCGAATGACGTCATTCACTGTATCGGATCTCTCTGTCTAATCAGCAGTTTCAAATGCTTATAACTTAGTATTTTATAAAGATATTAAAAAAATAATTTCACTTTGCTATTTCTGATGTTAATACGCTTTGTTTAGAGTGATAAAAAAAGTTCATGCATATACCCTATTGCACCAACCGCAAATAATAAGTTTGTAATAGTCTTTTTAAACTTTCACGATCAGCACACATTATTGTAACACATGTAAACGGGTATTTATCGCGAATTTTACCTTTAATATAAGCCCGACGTTTCGACCGGATTGCACTAGCCGTGGTCGCGGGAAGACTTCTTCAAATCTTCCCGCGACCACAGCTGGTGTACCCGCATGTGTTTTATAAGTTTGTGTAATAAAAACTACTGTAGCTTCAATCAACTCTTCAGTATATTCAAATCCAAGTATTTCATTCCACATAGGCCTGGATGGGCAATTAAAAACGTCGACAAGGGTGCACGGTTCGGTTGGTGGCTTCCATGGAGAAGAACCGGCAAGAAACTCCATGGTTACTCTTTTCAAATTATTTGGTATTACACAATTCTACATTACTTCACGTTTTATACAAAATGCAATAATTACAACACTTATCAGACATAGATTCGACTGTTAGTCTTAACACCACAATTTCTCCCAATGAACAGCGCTCTCTCGGTCGAGTGTCATGTTTTATAAACTACCCTTCCCGCTTCAACATTGACGGCTAGGCAGTGTTGTCATTTCTCAAATATAAAACGAATTATTAAAATCTTTGAAACCCTACATAATATTTTTGAAAATCATGACATTCGGCCATCCGACACAGTGTGGCCTCCTGGCACACACAACAATCATAGAAATAAAATCATGACATTCTTAAAAGTTAAAAATGAAGAGAGAAAAACAAAAAATACAAACAACAAAAAAAAAATATTTCTATACATTACAAATATATATAAAATTTTAAAACTTGACAACATATTTAACTAGAGCTTCTGAGCTTGTACATTTAAAGAAAATGTTTTGCAATAAAATAGACAGTAAGAGGAATTATTTTAAGTTAGCTTTACTCAGTTACTTTTGCCAGCATCCTCTAAGCTACTGGACATCGGAGCTATGCAGTTCCAAAATGTATCCATGATCGGATTCTATCAGCTGCAACTTCAGTGATCTTGTATGGACCCGCAAACTTCGACAGAGGCTTTGTACTTTTCTTATCATATCAAAATTAAGTTTTTCGACTTATGGCAACTCTAAATTAGTACTTAGACTTATCGGCGCTAAGCTTATTTGACAAAATGTCATGTAATTTATCTCGTGTATTTATATATCCCAAACATAGCCTCTGCCGCAGTTTTCTGTGTTGAGGCATTAACAGGACTTCTATATAAAGAACGAACTCTGTTTTAAGCTTTCACGGTTTAAAACTAAACTCATCAATCACAACTAACTATCTTTCTTATAAACTAACTATCTAATTAACTAACTTAACTTAATATTGGGAGCTCAAAATAATGAACAATCACGGAAGATATCCCGTAAGTGACAATATAACTAAAGAACGAACTCTTTTAATGTGTGGACTAATTTACAATTATTATTATTTAAAAACGATTTAATTTTACTAAAGAATTTATAAATAATGTTAATAATTAATGTATTCTAAAATCGAAATTATGGTAACGTTATTGAACGTTTTGCTAAAGTAATGAATGATAAAAATGGATGTTTAAAGACTAATACTAAAGAATGGTATTGTGTAACTTGTAAAGTATGCATGTGATGATATATGAAATATATCTGACTATGTATTACGCTCAACTTATTTTAAGACCAATAATTGTATATGTACCAATATACAGTAATATGTACCAATAATTATTTTACTTTACTAATTATTTTATATTAATTATTAATAATAATTATTTTACTTTACTTAATAAGTACATGTTAAATTTCACATAGATACGCATTATACAATAATGTAAAATTATATTTGCATGCGCTAAAAAGCCAAAATATGGTTTGTGCCTAAACCACCAACTTTGACATCTGGTAACACCTGTATTTTAAGCAAATAAATAATTCTTATTCTTAATATTACAAATAAATGATTATGATTACGAACAGTGTTGATAGTGCCCTATTGTATGTCTCTTGTCTCAGTCACGTTTATGCTTGATAGGTTTTGAGATGATCATGAATTTTAAGATGGTTTGATTAAATCTCTCTGCTGACTATTAACTCTGAGACAAGCTACTGCGTTTAAAATATGTTCTAATACCATGTGTATTACAAAAGGTTTTTAAAGTCTTTCAACGTAAAGCTTGTGTCACGGTCAGACACAATCTTAGTTGGAACACCGATGACCGAAGTCATAAACTATTTTCTCAAAGACCTTAACCGTGGTTTTGAGTCGTATGTTCACGTAATTTATTATTAAACTGCGGTTGAGGTCTCTGAGATGCAAGAAAGTTAAGTAAATCTTCGGGATCCAAACTATTCCGAGTCTGTGACCTATTCCTAATCGAACAGTTAGTTAGCCAGCCAGCCAACAGCTACCAGTAATTTAACATCTATTTAATAATCCTAATTAATTTATCATAAAATACCCACGAAGACTTTCATCAACAGGTAAAGTACGATTCAACATCTCTTCCAACGGACGTCCGTAACTTTCTTCACTAGGGAAAGTCTTTTCGCTTGAACTATGTAGATATCAATGGGCTCCTCTGCCTTAGCCTTCATTTTCATGGACTTATGCCGGCGCCTCAGAGGTATACCAGACGGGGTACCAAGCTCAACATCAGACGACATCGTCACGGCTCACTGAAACATTGTACATCATTTGAGAAGTAATCCGTTCACACTCGCATAAAAACGATGTCATGTGAATGATCGATCACAATAAGCTTAATTATCATTAATTTTAATTAATTTAATTCTCTATGACAGAAATATCCATATTTTGGGTAATAGGCATAAAAACATTATTATCAATCAAAGACATACCACACAATACTATTTACCAAATCAAGTCAAATAAGACGTTGGTCTTGGTCAAACAAACAAATAAGAAATTGAAATAAAATATCAATATAAATTAATTAATCAATCAATAAGTGAGCAATCCAACAATGTAAAACACAAAAATGTCATTTGTTTGCTAGGCATTTACAGGCTGTTAGCAACACAACATTTAGTTTGATTAATTATTTGTATGGCACAAAGGCCCAGAGGGTATTCCAAAAATGTTGTTTAATTTACTATTATTTATTTATTTATTTAAACTTCATGTACAATAGTGGTACATTCGAATCCAAATTGCCTTTATTTCTGGTATTTTTTTTTTTACATTTGCCTATTTTATAAGACATCGTTTTATAATTTTGTTGTGCATGCTATACTATCGCTTTAGTGATTTAAATAATCACGCTACGGAAATGACATGACTCGGCGCTCGCTCATGACAGTGCGACACGTTCAAACGTTGTTTTGATCGCTCATCTAAAGAGGTTTGTCTATGAATCTACGATGGACGTTGAGTTGTTTGTATCCGAAATTCAAGCACGTCCTGCAATGGTGAAAATGATGAAATTCTCCATATATACTGCGCTCTTTATTTATTTCGTGAATCCAACATAATCTCTTTTTCAAAAATAGTTCGTACTTGAGTTAAGAGCTTTCAAGCAAAAATACAAGGTTTGGTTTTGACAAAGCCATTGAAAATAATACACGTTACGTTTATACAAAGCTACAGCAACCTTTCGACTGTGTGAATGCCGCGAACTAAACAACCTCCCCTCGCGTCCCGCGCGCGTCGCATGTTTCGCCTGTGTGTGCTCCCTCTATGTAGCCATCTTGACACGGAGTCGCCGCGAATGTTTTAAGATCATTAAAATGCGATGAACTAGCGAATTCTCAGCGAAATCGCTGTTTTTCTCTTTTTATAGTGTAGCCTCATGAATCGCTCCTGCTAATTCGTTGTTGAGCATGTGTACTGTAGCCATGTCATCGCCGAATATACGCCGGAATTTCGCTTGTAATGTAGCCATACCATGTTTTTCTCGTTTCGCTCTTCCAGTCGCATCGCAAATCGCTCCCTACTGTAGCCTCAGCCTTTAAGGCTGAGGCTACATTAGGCCGCGACGCGACCTGCGACACATGAGCGATTAAAACAAGTAAATGAATGCTCACGTATATGGCTACACCGTACATCAAATATTACTACCGATCTTTGATTTCTTTATGCGATAGGAACAACATTACTGAAATCACGGCATCGGCTACATCAACATATGAGCGAAATTGAAGCGAATTTATTAGAAAATTTCTCACTTGCACGACTAGTTCAATAGTGCTGCTAAATATGCGTGTGGCTACATTATGCGTATAGTAGACCGCGATGGATGATTTTATCGCATTCTAAGAAAACGACCGATTCAAATGAGTCATTGTTATGATAGCGGCTACATTACAACTGTACTTCAGAGCGTAAAAAACAAATGCTCGTCAGTTATATTAAATGGCTACATTATTTGAGCGAATTTAAATTAATGAGCGATTAATTTTGCGAGAAGTTCAAAGTTACTGTTTTAGTGGGTCCGCTGTCAAGTGGCTACATAATCACGCTACGGAAATGACATGACTCGGCGCTCGCTCATGACAGTGCGACACGTTCAAACCAGTTTGTTTTGATCGCTCATCTAAAGAGGTTTGTCTATGAATCTACGATGGACGTTGAGTTGTTTGTATCCGAAATTCAAGCACGTCCTGCAATGGTGAAAATGATGAAATTCTCCATATATACTGCGCTCTTTATTTATTTCGTGAATCCAACATAATCTCTTTTTCAAAAATAGTTCGTACTTGAGTTGAGAGCTTTCAAGCAAAAATACAAGGTTTGGTTTTGACAAAGCCATTGAAAATAATACACGTTACGTTTATACAAAGCTACAGCAACCTTTCGACTGTGTGAATGCCGCGAACTAAACAACCTCCCCTCGCGTCCCGCGCGCGTCGCATGTTTCGCCTGTGTGTGCTCCCTCTATGTAGCCATCTTGACACGGAGTCGCCGCGAATGTTTTAAGATCATTAAAATGCGATGAACTAGCGAATTCTCAGCGAAATCGCTGTTTTTCTCTTTTTATAGTGTAGCCTCATGAATCGCTCCTGCTAATTCGTTGTTGAGCATGTGTACTGTAGCCATGTCATCGCCGAATATACGCCGGAATTTCGCTTGTAATGTAGCCATACCATGTTTTTCTCGTTTCGCTCTTCCAGTCGCATCGCAAATCGCTCCCTACTGTAGCCTCAGCCTTACTCACGGCTGGAGCGCGACAGCCTTATAGAGCTTGGATATTCAATATGAGCGAAGCGGTAGGTAATTATCTCATGCCTACACACGGAGTGACAGAGCTCTGGTATAAGTGTAAAGGTTATAATTTATTTGAATGTAAATATGTTTTAGGATAGGGCACCACATTCATTTATTAATGAAACTTAACGAAAGTAATTGAAACAGTCATAATTATTTATTTATTATTTAAAGATTCTTCAAAAATTTAAAGATATTGCTTGACAAACAACTATAATCCATTCTCCACACCTGACTGGTTCTAGATGAAAGCTAAAAAAACCTCACGTCTTTAATTGTATTACATGCACCTGCTCAATATTAAATGTGTAAAATGTTACTATAATATTTAAAGAAACAGTAAAGAAATCTCATTAAACAAAAAAAAAACAATCATACTTTAATAATAAAAAATAATAAAAGAACAATAGCGTCTCCAACAAATAGAACAGAATCAACGTACATAACTCGAACAATTTAAGTGGGCATGCGATAGTATGATTAAATGCGTTTAGTAAGGGTCTTTACAATTGAGATGCCTTATAACTCCTGCTATTTATTACGAATTAATCTAAAAAATGTTTTTACGATGATTTCTTGACAAAATATCAGTATTTACAATACAGTGATAACAATTAAATAATGATAATATTAATACTTACCGAAAATATGAAATTCCATCTATTTTTAGCGTCCTGGACATGTAATTTTTAAACTTTTTAAACGAGCACTGAGGCATGTTTACCTTCGGAGCGTTCAAATGCTACTAGATTAAAAGAGCACCCAAATGTTCGAATGGGCGCTCATTCGGTGAGGACATTTTTTGCCGCTGATTGTGTATCTAGTTTTTTATTACTGATCGATGACATAAGCACACTGTTTTGAATGCGTTAAATTGAGTTTTACCATAAAACGTGATATTTCAGCCCAAAAAAAAAGTCGCTTCCCAGCAATATTTTTTGCGTAGAGTTACTTAGTTTGATGTACAGCATACTTGGTTGACGGCATTGTGAACGGTCCACTTACACCCTGTATTATGTTTCTCGACAGCTTATTTGCCACTAAACATAGTAAGTGGCGAGCTCCTCCTCAACTCATAAGTGAGTTAACACCATTCTACTTGTGAGCTGAGCTTTACTACGTTCACAATTTATATTTCAAATCATGTAAACAAAAATGTGTTTTGGAAAAACGACCTAACTACACACACATATAAAGTTCAGTTTGCACTACAACTTCAATCTTTTTGATGATATTCCCAAAAGCACTGTTCATTCTGAGATCAACTTAGTAAAAACCGACATAGAGTTGACGTTCGTTTAACAGATAATAACATCGATATCGATTGGAAATAGAACATGAAAAGACATCGGCCGGGCAATTTGTGAGTGAAAGTTGTCACATTATAGGCTCCAAATTGCTCAGGATGGTCAAATGACTCGCAGATATATTTCCAGAGGAAAAATCTATCTATAATTTTCCTTACACCAACGGTTTTATGATGACCATCATCATTTACCATCGTTTTGGTGTCATTGATGGCTGTTAAAGGCTTGGAGTAGGAAGTTTGGTATGACAGTTATATTTCTATAGTAAGGGATGGCTTTATTAGTACCTATATATTTTAGAATTATAGGACTTTTAGACAATATACATATTGAGGAGCTCCTGGCTAAATAATCACACGGCCACTCGGGTCGATCTTTAGGTTAAGCCGTGCCCACAGTGTTTTAAAAACCCCGATTTTGTCTCATGCCCTTTTTAACCGACTTCAAAAAAGGCGGAGGTTATATGTTCGTGTGTATGTATTTTTTTTTTTATGTATGTTACCTGATTTCTCTCCCATTTGTAGACCGATTTTCAAAATTCTTTTTTCATTTGATAGAGTACACTCCTGAGGTGGTCCCATTTTAATTTGGTGAAGATCTGATGCTGACCTTCGGAGATATACAATGGAACTCTTCAAAAAGAGACGGCAAATCTGTTGTGATAGCTCAAATCGGTTGGATGTTCATTGTTTATACAATATCATGACGGAACATCACGCCTGTATGCTCTGAGGGGGTACGCAGAAGTGTACAATTTACCTGATTTCTCTCCCATTTGTGGACCGATTCTCAAAATTCTTTTTTTATTTGAAAAAGTATACTCCTGAGGTGGTCCCATTTTAATTTGGTGAAGATCTGATGCTGATCTTCGGAGATATACAATAGAACTCTTCAAAAAGGGACGGCAAATCTGTTGTGATAGCTCCAATCGGTTGGATGTTCATTGTTTATACAATATCATGACGTAACATCACGCCTGTATGCTCTGAGGGGGTACGCAGATGTGTACAATACACCCAGATTTCGACAGTTATGGCATGTTATGTTCCATTTATTGGGGATAAGCCTATTACCATGACATGTATTGTTAACCATGTACAATGAATGCATAGCAAATATTTGTAAGTATAGGATATTACAAATAAAAATGGAAAAATAAAATAAATCTTTTTTGCCAAAAATAAAACCGACTTCAATAAAAACAACAAACAAAAAAAACACAAAAAGAAAAGGACAAAAAAATACACTAAAAGAAAAACAAAAAAAAATCACTAAAACAAAACCACAAAAAAGTGAAAAATAACTTTAGCTTCAGAAGCCGGTGAGAAAAACACCAAATCAATCAAAGGTCAAGTTTCAGAAGTCGGTGACAAAAACACTAAATCAATAAACAAGGTCACCGACTTCTGAAGCTTGACCTTTGATTGATTTGGTGTTTTTCTCACCGGCTTCTGAAGCTAAAGTTATTTTTCACTTTTTTGTGGTTTTGTTTTAGTGTTTTTTTTTTGTTTTTCTTTTAGTGTATTTTTTTTAATTGCAAATATCGTTAGTTTATATAATTCCAAGTACTAAAGTGAAAATCCGGCTTCGATATGACCTTTAGTTTTGACAAAAAAAAAAATCGAAAGTTTCCCACCAGGTCATGAAATATACAAAAAAATTAATATAAAATAAAATTGGCTGTTATTTAAAAATCCGATTATACGTCATGTTTACATTCATAACAACAGACATTCTGCCCGTTTTTGTAATTTCTAAAGTTAATAGGTTATGAAATAACATTTTATTCGTATTTCTTTTATAATTATTATTATACTATATTATACTATATAATATAAAGCTCGATTACCACTCACTGACTCACTGACTGACTGACTGACATAATTGTTCTCCCAGATGGTGGAATCTGTCAAAATATACCCACCTCCCCTAGGTGGGTATATTTTGACAGATTCGTAAACAAGTAACTCCCGCGAGTATGGGAAAAGTGTAAAACCTCCCCTTTTCACCCCCCTTCCTCCCCCTCCCTATCGTATCTCGGAAACAAAGAGACCCGTATTTTTCGTTTTTTACGGATTCGTATAGGAGGCTCGGAAAAGTAAAAACCAGTTTTCAAAATTAACCCTTTTTTCCCCCTTCTCCCCCTTTAGGCGGATCTCGGAAGTTGAGAGACTTGGAACATTTTTTTTTTCAGATTCATATAAAGGGGCAATGCGTAAGTCAAAATAATTTTCCCAAAAAATCCCCACTCTCCCCCACTTCATCCCCCCCCCCTTTTCACCACTTTTTTTACTACTGAAAATTTTTTTGATTCTTACCTAAAACTATTGAGGGACGTTGAAATTTGTATACCCTCCCCTCCCCAACCTCCCCTAAAATTGAAAGGGCTGTAACTTCGTAACGGTTAGAGATATCCATTGGGTGCTTGAACAAATATTATAGTAGGCGTCGAAACCTGTCCGGTGGTGGTAGGTTCTGCTTAACTCAGCTTTTAAAGATTCTAATGAATTCTTTTTTTTTTACTTTTTTTATTTATTGAATTAGGTTTTAGAATGTTTTAGGGTTTCTTAAGGGTTTTCATACTGATTTAGGGGTAGTTGTAACGGATTTTCCAATTATTTTAAGGATTTCTATGGATTCTCAAAATTTTATGATGGTAAGGAATGCTTCTCAAGAACACGACAACACGCGAGCTGCGCGCAACTCGCGCACCCACGCAAATACTAGTTTCAAGTATAATGCCGTATTAGATCGAGATTTTTATACAGTACATTCTTCATACGCTCTTCTATCAATACTATAAAAATCACGATCTAACTCAGCGTTATTCAAAAGTTATTAGTAATTTTAAAACATTTATGCATTTATTATTTTATTTATTTATTTATTTGTTTATTTATTTAACGCATTTATGCGTTTTAGCTACCGCATACCAACTACATATATAGTGACTACAATATGCTAAGTGTAATATAAACATTCGCATGTATTACAGTTCAGTTTTTAAATTCGCATGTAGTACAGTTTCAATTTCATTGACAGGCGTAAAATAAATGGTTTCGTGATTGAAATTGCTTTTTTTTCTGTATTGCAGTAAGTAACACTATTACCTAAACCACAATATTTTTGCCCGGACAAATACACTGTAAGTATCCGGATATTCGGAGGTGACAACCCTAAGCAAAATGTAAAATTACTAATAACTTTTGAAAAACGCGGAGTTAGATCGTGATTGTTATAGTATTGATAGAAGAGCGTCTATGAAAAATGTACTGTATAAAAATCTCGATCTAATACGGCATTATACTTGAAATAATTATTATTAAAGAAATACGAATAAAATGTTGTTATTTCATAACCCATTAACTTTAGAAATTACAAAAACGGGCAGAATGTGTGTTGTTATGAATGTAAACATGATGTATAATCGGATTTTTAATTTATAACAGCCAATTTTATTTTATATTAATTTTTTTGTGTATTTCATGACCCGGTTATAGGGAAACTTTCGAATTTTTTTTTGTCAAAACTAAAGGTCATATCGAAGCCGGATTTTCACTGTAGTACTTGGAATGATATAAACTAACGATATTTGCAATAAAAAGGGCATGAGACAAAATCGGGGTTTTTAAAATACTGTGCGTGCTTGCCTAGGTTGGTCTGTGAATGGGTGACCACCGAGTACCAGAGACCACATACCAAGTTTCCTCCGTGCCTCGGAAAGCACGCAGTGGCCCAAAAAGTCTGACAACCAGTCTTACCAAGGAGTATCGTATTACCCAGTACTAACTGGGTTGTGGAGGTCAGATAGGTAGTCGCTCCATGTAAAATACTGGTCAGCTGCATCCGGTGTAACAAATCTACTTGATCCTATGAAAATAAATGGATATAAGCAGACTTGTTCAATTAAAATTTAATAGGGAAAGATATTTACAGGGAAGATAAAAATTACAGCTAATTATAAAAGACCTACCTATCACGCAGTCAAGAAGGTAGTTTTTTAGTTCACGCACTTAGTTGGCTACAAATCAGTTCAGCACTGTAGGAGAGACAGGAACAGGTGTTAGGGTAACGAGTTTGAGGTAACCTCTGCTGGAAGGGCGTCGTGCATTTCTCAGTCACGCACCAGGTCAGCTCTGTAGGAAGGCACCAGTGTAGTTCTTAGGGCCAGACGTCAGGGTAGCTCTGCGAGATAATCAGTAAGTGAGGCCGAAGACAGCTTCCGAAGATCGGGAGTAGAGGTCCCGGTCACGAAGAGAGCTTCCCAAGATCGGGAGAAGAGGTCCGGTTGGAATCTTTAGCTGGATCCTGGTGTGACATGGGCATTCAACGTGACCTTAGTTTTGTCCATGTTCATTTTTAGACCCACTCTTCTGGAAGCTCTACTGAGATCATCGAGCATTGTACTGAGGTCCTCCATGGTCTCAGCCATGACCACTATATCATCGGCAAACCGAAGGTGAGTGATGTACTCGCCATTGACGTTGATGCTTAGCCCTCTCCAGTCCAAAACCTTGAAGACATCCTCCAGTGCAGCGGTGAACAGTTTCGGAGATATGACGTCTCCCTGTCTCACACCTCGCTGCAAGAGGATAGGTTCCGGGGCTTGGTCCTGAAGTCGGACTGACATGGTGGCGTTTTTGTACAAACACTTCAACACCTCGATGTACCGATAGTCGATTTGGCACCGTTGGAGAGACTGCAGTTCAGCCCAGATCTCGATAGAATCGAAGGCTTTCTCGTAGCCCACAAACGCTAAACAGAGAGGCAGGTTATACTGTTCGGTCTTCTGTATAACTTGCCGCAGCGTTTATATGTGGTCCACGGTGCTAAAGCCTTTTCGGAAACCGGCTTGTTCAGGTGGCTGGAAATCATCAACTCTGCGCGCGAGACGATTCGTGATGACTCTAGAAAACAACTTGTAGACACATGGCTTAGAAGTGAGATGGGCCTATAATTCTTCAACCGGGCATTGTCACCCTTTTTGAAGAAGAGTACCACCACACCCCTGCAGCATGCCTGTGGCGTTTTTCCCTCAAGTATGACGAAATTCAACAGCTTCTGAAGGGCCTTAAGTACCGGTTTTCCACCCGCCTTCAGGAGTTCAGCCGTAATTCCGTCATCACCCGGTGCCTTGTTGTTTTTGAGCTGCTTCAGAGCCATCCTAATCTCGTACAGGCTGACGTCCGGGATTTCTTCGGTATAGTGTTGGGTCAGTCTAGCTCTTGGGTCGTTTGCTAGATCTACGACGGGTTTACTAGTTGACGTGTACAACTGTCCATAGAAGCTCTCGATCTCCCACAGAAGCTCCGGTTTGGCGGATAAAATCCTACCATCGTCGGTCTTCAGTTTCGTGAGCTGGCTCTGCCCAATAGCCAGATCTCTTGCAAATACCTGTGAGCCTTTATTCCGCTCAATTACGTCTTTAATATGCTCGGTATTCAAGCGGCGGCGGATGTCGCTCTTCAAGAATTTAGAGATCCGTCTATTGAGCTGCCGTTATTTACACGCCTCGTCTGAAGCCTGCAGGATCATCTCACGCCGCTCCTTTATGAGCTTGAGAGTGTGATCGGAGAGCCTTTTTTTTTTTTTTTCGGATGGGAAATCATCAAATGACTCCTCCCGCTCTGGGCGGAGCAGGAGGGAGTGTCAGACTTTTACTCTTTCGAACAGTCCCACAACCCCGGCAGGCATCGGTCCTTGCGGACCCCTTCCTTTTTGCTGACTCTCTTTGAGGAGCGCGTGGAACACGAACGCGCTGTTGACACGGCCTGTCGTCATGAGACGGACAGACGGCGAGCTAGCCCATAGCCCACCGTCCACAGGCCCGCGCCTACGGTGGCCCCCGACGCCCGGGGCGTCTCCCGCGGCGGCCGGGACGGTGAGAGGTTCTCTCCCTCTCACGTTCCGCCACCTCCTTCTCTAGAATTACTGCTTCGCAGAAGGAGGTGACTGCGTCCCATTCCGTCTCGCTCCGGACCATGGCTTGCACCAGGGCCGGACGCGTGAGGTCGCCGCCGCCAATCGCCGCTTCGAGGACATGGCGGTGATCCGCCCACGCGGGGCAGACCTCCACCGTGTGCTCCGGTCGATCCTCACAGTGGAATCATCCGGACGGTTCCTCCCGCCCAATTCGGTGCAGGAACCTCCCGAACACGCCGTGTCCGGTGAGGACCTGCGTCAGGCGGAAGGTGAGGACGCCGTGGCGTCGCTCAAGCCACTCCTCAAAGAGGGGACTTATCGCCACTATCGTGGCGTGCCCTGCACGGGGTTGCGACAGTCGCTCTTTCCATGTCGCCATGAGATCCCGCCGGAAGTCTGTGCGCTGAGCGACATTTTGCCGCGGCAGCGGAGTTTCCCCCCGGCGTAGCGCCTCCGCGTGCCATTCATCGTAAAGGGCCATAGACCGCACGACTCCCGCTTAGAGCCGCAGGAGGCGTTCGGCCCCCCCAGGTTGGGCAGGAGCCGCCTGAAGGCAGGTCCGCTCCAGTTTGGGGGCCAAACGTCGGAAGTGCTCCACGAAGTTCCACCGGCTGTCAAGGACAAGTCCCAGGTACTTCAACGTCGACTCGACGCCGATGGAAACCCCTCCTACCTTCAGTAGGGATCCCGTCGGTGGCGCATTCCGAAGCCCATGAAAGCACATGGCCTCGGACTTGTGCAGTGCCACCTCGAGACCCAGTTGCCGGATCCTCTCAACGACTATCGCAACCCCGCGTGTCATCGCTTCGGCCGCCACCTCGTGCGACCTCCCCTGCGCCAGCACCAGCGTGTCGTCAGCATAGCAAACTACACTGACACCGCTAGGGAGGTCGACGCGCAGCACTCAGTCGTACCCGATGTTCGACAAGGACGACCCTAGAACTGATCCCTGCGGAACACCGCACGACATCTCTCGCCGGTTCCACTCTCCGTTGCGACCAGGGTAGATGACGGCCCTATCCGTCTGGTAGTCCCCGCCCACTCGACGGAGGAAGGTCGGCACCCGGTGATAACGGAGTGCCTCCCTTATGCAGCTCCAGGGCATGGAGTTGAAGGCGTTGGCGATATCGAGAGACACCGCCAAGACAACCCCACCCCTGGACACCGCATCCTCCGTCGTGAGGGCTCTCACGCGCATGATGGCATCCACCGTAGAGCGCCCCTTGCGTAAACCAAACTGGTGTTCCGCAAGATCCGGCCCAGTCCCCGCAAGGTGCTTGGCGAGGCGGTTTGCAATTACTCTTTCAAAGAGCTTGCTCACCTCGTCGAGCAGCACCACGGGCCGGTATGCGGATGGAGAGTCCGCAGGGCGCCCCGGCTTCCGAATGAGGACCAGCTTTCCCGTCTTCCAACGAAGCGGGGATCGGAGAGCCTCTTGTTCTGATCTGTACGACGCGCCTTGAAGAACTTAGACCCGGTCGTATGGACAGTTTCCACGAACCCGTCGTTGTATTCGTCCACTGAGCTTCCTAGGCACTCGAAACGGTTCTGGAGTTCAAGCTGAAAGCTCTCGGGGTTTTGGATTTGGATCTGTGCTGGACGGAGCGTAGACTTCATCAGTCGATACCTTTCAAGCTTGATGTTGATGTTCAATGTGCCTCTTACCATGCGGTGATCGCTCCTGGTTTTCACAGAATTGATCACCGAGACATCATTGAACATTTGCTTCTTGGTTGACGTGATGAAGTCGATCTCATTTCTAGTTGCACCATCGGGGCTCTGCTAGGTCCACTTCCTGTACTGGAAAGAAGGAGGAGTTCATCATATAGAGGCCCTCCTTCTCCATAAAACTAGCCAGTTGGTGACCCCGGCGATTTCGACGTCTAACTCCAAATTGCCCCACCTGCAGCTCATCCCCGTCTCATTTGCCCAGTTTCGCGTTGAAGTCCCCCATGACAACTGTGAACTTGTTTTTTGGAACCATGCATGGCTTTAGAGATATCCTCACACATGGTCTCCACTTCGTCGTCGGGGAGTGCCGAGGTCGGGGCGTAGACCTGTATGACCTTCAGCGAATATCTTGAGGATATTCTGAGTACAAGGTACGCCACCCTGGTCGACACACTCTCGATCTTCACCACGTTGATCACAAGGGACTTGTGGACGATAAACCCAACACCACCCTGGGACTGCTGGTGACCCTCTTGGAAATAGAACAGGTTGCCGGATTTCAGGATTATCGTGTCCTCCCCCTCTCTTCGGACTTCAGATAATCCCACATTACTCCATCGCAGCCTGTAAATTCCTCTTCGAGTTCCGCTATCTTCTCGTCGGTCCGGAGTGTGCGCGTGTTATATGTTGCCAGGTCCAGTCGTTGGTTTTGGCAGCCGGATCCCTTCCGGAGATTCTTCGCACCCCTTGCCACGCCGTAGCCTCGACCGCTGCCGTAGTCGAGGGTAGACGGGCTGCCGCACACTAGGGGCCATTTCTGTGATGCGCCATTCATTATGCCATAATCGCTACGCTTGACAGGCGGGTTGGCGATCGCAGTGAGTGCGGTTCTTACACAAGACACAGAGAGCGCTGCTGCCCATTCTCTGGTAAGTCCCTTAGTCGCCTCTTACGACACCCACGGGAAGATATAAGACGGTGTTATTCTTTACGTCCGACACCATACGGACATGTGACACGTACCACGTTTGAATCTTTATACAAATTCTGACCTATTTATGAAATTAATTGGTAGGTACAGTTACCCTTACAGCAGTGGTTTGTTGTTGCCAGAGCCTTGATTACGAAGCAGTAAGGGTGGGTTTTAGTTTTCAAGTGTCACCACTACATACTGGTGTGTGGTAGACTGTAACTGTACTTATAGTATTGTATTCTAATTCATAATTATCTAGCCAGATAAAGATGAGTTGCATTCGGCTGCATGTAGAGCGGAATCCGACCCTAATACGCATACTTTGTCGGGGAAAAGGCTGGGCAACCTTTTTCCAACTAAGTATGATTAGGGTCGGATTCCGCTCTAACGAAATGCAGCTGACTACCAAATTTTTAACAGGAGCGATTGCCTATCGAACACACTATTCAATTTCTGAGTAATACGATACTCCTTGGTAAGACTGGTTAGGCTACTGACTGTCACTGTGACTGTAATGACTGTAAAACTGTGTGTTTTTTTGTTATTTTTTATATCCCATAACTCTAGAGTTGAATAAGACCATATTAAAAATCAAAAATATGAGTAATTTTTTAAGTTCTTATACTTATTTTGTATTCATTTTTAAAAAAAAAAAATTCGACAAAGTCACGATTAACGTAAAACACCCTTACAGCCCGTTCACACATGGTCTCCGTTTTACTGGTTCGTTTTATCGGATTCGTTTTTTTTCATCGATGGCGTATGGAGTTGTATGAGCGACTTTACATAATATGACACAAAATCAAAATCAAAATCAAAATCAAAGCATTTATTTCAAGTAAGCCAGTTACAGGCACTTTTGAATTGTCGAAACAAAGATGAAAATTAAATGTAGCTACAGTCCCAGTCACAAGACATAAAAACTGTGAAAGTACTGTAGTTGCCCATTCCCTAGCGTAGATCTCTATGGAGAAGAATGGGCAAGAAACTCCATGGACACTCTTTTAAATCAGAATATTGTTACAAAATCTTGGTTACATCATTCACGTTGAGATGGTATATTATGTGAGAACAATGTAGCAAGATGTGCACGGTAAAAGTGTCCACAGCAAAAAAACACAAACAAAAAAAAAAAATACAATTCAAAATAATTCATTCAAATAAGCCATGGCAACCAAGAGATGACCAGTCACAACTGACAGCGCCCGTTCACGGACATGACGCATGGATCAGCACCATTCAACTCAACCATTTTGAAGGGAACTAAATGATCCGACACATGCGCCACCATCAGCGAGACAATAGAGTGAGCATGACATACTCCAAACCGCCAGGGCACATTCAAGCCAAAAAAAAGACGTAGGTTTCCAGTGAATGATAGCTTTCTAGTACATAGTACTCACACAATATGGGCTATGCATTTATATAATACTAAAGAGATTGATTCTATACAATGCAAAGAAAGTTGTACAATCTTCAGCAGCTCCAACAATACAATTTAATGCTATCAATTTATGCGCCCCTGTCCATGTGGAGCAGGACCAGCATTGAGCCAAGCATTTTTATCATCGATATAATCGCTCAACTTGTAATATGCTTGCTTACATAGTGTGCGTTTAATGCATGTTTTAAATTTCGTCTCATTCAGTTCAAGAATACTTTGTGGAATTTTATTATAGCATCTCAAACAGTACCCCATGAAAGATGAGTCTACTTTAGCGAGTCTGAAACCTGGCTGAACTAGTTGGTCCCTATTTCTAGTACTGTAATTATGTCTGTCACCCCTTTTACCAAAAAGGTGCAGATGTTTTCTGACGTACATTATGTTTTCGTAGATGTATTGACAATGTACCGTCATGATGCCAATATCCTTAAACAGTTCCCTTAGAGAATCGCGCCTACGAAGATTATTATATGGCTCTGATGGCTCTTTTCTGCAGAATAAATATAGACTCAATATCAGCAGCCCGTCCCCACAGCAAAATGCCATAAGACATTATACTATGAAAGTAACTAAAATAAACCAGTCTAGCGGTATCTACATCAGTATACTGACGGATTTTTCTAATGGCAAAGGCTGCTGAACTTAGCCGCCCCGCAAGAGATGTCAAATGAGAACCCCATTGTAGCCTTGAATCAAGCGTAATCCCCAGGAAAACCGTTTTATCTACGAATTCAAGTTTCTCTTTATTCAATATTATATCACAATCACTACTTTTAACATTCGGTAAAGCAAATCTTATGCATTTGGTTTTTTTTTCATTTAATACCAAATTGTTTGCTGTGAACCAATTTTGGACCTGAAGTAGGGCATTATTCGCGTCATCTAGATTTTGGGCCCGCCTATTTATCTTAAAAATTAGGGAAGTGTCATCAGCAAATAACACCATATTTTGAGGTTGGTTTTTCAGTAAATAGGGTAGATCATTTATATATACTAGAAAGAGGAAAGGACCCAATATTGAGCCTTGTGGAACCCCCATTTTTACTTTTAACCCCTGTGAATTAACACCATTTATTTGAACATGTTGTTGTCTATCATTCAAATAAAATTTTACCAAACTAAGTGCAAGTTTACCCAGTCCGTAATGATCAAGTTTCAAAAGTAATGTGTCGTGATTTACGCAATCAAACGCTTTGGAGAGGTCACAAAAAATTCCTATGGCGTCTTGAGACTCTTCCCACGCAGTAAATATGTGCTTTAATAAGGTTACACCGGCGTCAGTTGTACAACGTCCCTTGGTGAAGCCATACTGTTGATCATGTAAGATTCTGTTGGTGTTAAAATGATAGAGCATTTGATTAAGCATTACTTTTTCAAAAACCTTGCTAAAAACTGGTAACACGGATACAGGTCTATAATTATTAGTATCTTTACTGTCCCCGGATTTGAAAAGAGGTATGACTTTACTGTATTTCATTAAATCAGGGATAACTCCTTGGTCTACACATAAATTAAAAATTAAAGCTAAGTAAGGGGCTATAGTCTCAAGTATGGATGTACAAACTTTGACAGACATTCCCCATAGATCTTCGGTTAGTTTGATCTTTATTTGCCGGAAAGTTTTAATAACAATCATAGGGTTAATGTGTTTAAATTTAAATTCAACCAGGCAGCCAGACACATTCGCCTTTAATAAACCAATTGAGAGTTCAGGTGAGGAAATAAGAGCCTCTGTTGTTTTTTGTGGTATATCGGTAAAGAATTTTACAAATTCTTGAGCTACTTCCTGATTAGAGCTTTTAGGACCACATGCTGTATCTAATGTGTAGCTAGTGTTACGTATTTTCTTCCTGTTAGTCTCATTATTTATAACTTTCCAAACTGTCTTTATTTTATTTTCTGCTGTTTTGATCTTGTTGCTAATGTGCAGTGCTTTAGCAACCTTGCATGTATTTCTAAAAATGTTTGAATACTTAGCAACATACTTGTTAAAAGTTTCAGTGTTTATAAAAGGCTTAAGGCCATAAAGCTCAAATAGTCTTTCCCTACTTTTTCTGATACCTCTAGTTGCCCAATCACTAAATATGAATTTAGGGCAAATACTTTTTGTCTTCTTTTCAAAAGTTTTATTGAATTCCGTGTGAACTATTGAAAAGAAACGATCATACAATTGATCTATATTAATATCATCAAGGCCCATAACGCTTAACTTGTTCTGTAGCAAAATATTATACCTATTTAATCTGCTAGAAGTTAAAGGTCTAAATTTAATTTGAACTTTTTGCGATGGGGGTGTATTACACCTGAAGGTTACAGTTTGTCCACTATGGTCAGAGGGTAGACAATTTACTATTGCTTTATCTAAGTAATCACAATCGCAGAAAATATTATCTATACAAGTAGCAGAAGATTGAGTGACTCTAGTAGGATCTGTAAAAGTGTTGGTCAAGTCAAATGACTTAAAAAGATTTAATAAGCGACTGCTATTTGCACATTCTTCTAAAATATTGATATTAAAATCACCACAAATAATTGTAGATTTATTACTGACTGCAAGTTTTGCCATCACATCTTCCATTATTGATTCAAACAAAGAAAAGTTTTGATAGTTTGGGGGTCTATACACACACACAATTACATGCTTATCTAGCTCAACACAGGACAGTTCAACGCAATGTTCAACCGAGAGACCTACTATGTCATTACGTTGCTTATATTTAAAACAATTTCTTATTAATATTAGGGAACCTCCACGAAGCATAGTTTTACGGTTAAAGCAGCTACCCACCATATAGTTCTCATAATTGATAAGCATTTGGTAATCCTTAAGCCAATGTTCAGTAAAACATATAATGTCAAACTTACTATTTTCTAAAAACAATTCAATTTCTAATAATTTGGAAGAAATGCCTTGGATATTTTGGTGGAATAATTTCAAAGTGTTCTGCTGAGGCCCTTTTTTACTAACTAATTGAGTGCAAGAAGATACGTTGGTAGGATTAACAATATTGTTAATCGTACCTCCTGTTGTCTCATTTCCTAGTTTAAATTAATTTTTGGAGTGAGGCTGGAGACACCCGTACCATCCTCAGACAACAAGACCCTATCACTAATACTAATATACCCTAATTGAGAATTCTCCACGGTGACACATGGATCCTCCTCAGTACAATGTTTGTAAACATTTATAGCACTAGTGCTATATTCATTGAAAGTCACCTGTATATTAGTATTACTACTAATAGTCGCAGTGTTAATAATAGAACTAAACTTAGACATACTATTTATGTCTGTGTGAATATTATAAGCTAATAGCCGAGCTATTTTGTGTCTACATCTAATAGGTAGATACACCTTACCCCGTGTCGACTTCAGTTTACCAACAATAGTGTTGATATCCAGATATATAAGTCTGTCACTATAGTGACCTACTAAAAAATGTACATGGTTATTTAACATATGTATATAATTATTTTTTCCATTACCCAAATTTTCAAAAAATGGAAAACCACACAATATTATTTTGTTACAATTTAACTTTAACAACTCTGAAACACAGTCAGTGATGTCTTCCTTTTTAATCTTAGAACTATTACCAACACATATAGTAATGGTGGTACTAGGATCACAAACGGTCTTTGTTACTGATGCCATAATCTGTTTGTAGGTTGATCCTGGCATGCAATAATTTTGGGTACAATAACTCAGGTTATTACTGATCAATTTCCCTAACCCTCTACCTATACTATCAGAGAACATAACTGAAAGATTAGAACCAAGACTATTAGGTGAGACCAAATTACCTAAGTCAGGTATTGTATCTTGGGTGGAAATACAGTCCTGAGTACTCACAGCTAGGGACGGGTCCTCCGTTGCCTCAAGCTGGAGGGCATCATTGCTGGATTCCCTCTGACAAGTACACTGAGTGTTGCTGAGAGTCAGCGAGTCCACTTTGTCTACCAATGCATTTGTAGCAAGAATATGCTCTTTAATTTGATTTTCCGAGCATTCATATTTATTACATAAAGATTTTAGTGACTTATTAAGAGCCTGTATTTCTGATTGTAAGCGCTGAGTGTCAATTTCATAAATATTTATACTATCTTCCAATTTAATCTGATAGTTATTTAATTTATTAACTAGAGAAACACGTTCTTTCCTTAATTGAATATTTTTGGAAAGGTGTTTTTGTTGTTTCTTGTATTTATTACATTTTTTAATTATTCTATTTAATCGTGCATATTTCTTAATTTTATTTTTACTAATTTTGTGGCTGTAGTTATGCTTTAGTAAGGAGTCCTCTGTAAGGTCTATTGTTATAATGGAATGAGGGTTGCAATTTGTATTAACTAATTCATTATACAAATGTTCAGTTTCCATAGCCTGAGTATGATCCTTTTCCTTTTTCAAATTTAAAAGTTTGATATTTGCATGGACTAATTCATCCTCTAAGTCCCTAATTTTACATAAAGCCTCCTCATACAAGTTGCTACAAGAGTTGAACCCATCCGTGACCGCCCTTAGTTGATCCCGTTCATTGACAACATTCAAGAATTCCTGATGAAGGTCTACTAGCTCCCGTTTTAAGCTCGAGTTTTTGCTATTTACGTTAATGACCTCCTCCTCACTGTCCTCTCTCTCTTGCAACAGCTGCTGGCATTGGAGTTTAGAGTCCTTAAGTTCTTGGAGGGCCGTTCTCAATTTTAGCTCCATATCTTGAGCAGTAGCCTTACGGGTCATCACAGGCATGGTTTCCGGATTGGTTACTGAAAATTGTAAATAAAGAAACGGTGAGAACTAATAGGATAGACCAATGAAGAGAATTTAGAGATAAAAAAGGGGAAAAAACAGGGAAAAAGTTTGTGTTACTCAAAGAATTGAGGTAGGCTGCTATATTAGCTTGACAATAATTAAATTAGCCTACTGAATTACTGAATAATTATTTTTATTGCTTCAATGAGAATTTTACTTTCTTAAGATTTTACTTTTTCATGTGGGTAGATTGCCTGGACTAAAAACTTATGATTATTACAATATTACTTCAAGACGTTAATGAAATAACTATCACGAACTTAATATTTAACTAATATTGAAAAGATTGATAGCAAGTATAAATTGTTAAAGTTTTACTTTTTACGAAATGACAATTGTCAACAATGCAATCTAGAACCATAGAAGGAAATTAGCAAAAAAAACAAAAACTATACTAGAATTGACGTGGACGTGTTGTAAAGTTACGATTATGGGACGATTGTGTGCTATTCTAAATATAAACGTAAACAAATACTCCCCGTATAAATCCGTAGTCCGAACATCAGCTGTTGGTTTTAGGTTACCGGTAACGTCGTTTCGTCGCTGTACAACCGAATCCTTTATTAATTAACAGGAAAATATGTTTCCTGGGTATTTACACATTTAAAATACGATATTACATATGATTACACCTTAATTTAACTTAATTACTATTTAATTTTAATTTTAAAATACGGAACAAAATTTTGACATGTCACTCGGGCAGTGTTGCCACTTTTTTTCCACAGTATTCAGTATACAGTAAAAAATATCGGTCTGTTAAATTATGACATTCCGTTTTGTCATTGAATACTGGATGAACGGAATACGTATCCGTCATGTTGCATCCGTACAACTTTAACGGATATAAACTCTGTGTGGGGTGTGGGGGCCGGCGAGCGGTGCAGCTAGACAAACAAAGCGCCTTCTAGGTCTTTGCGCTAAGAGTGGATGCTGCCAATAACGTATATTCTTCCTTCTCCGCCGGTGGTAGTAGTAGATAGTACCAATACAACACGACAACGTCCATCCTAGTAGAGTAGCGGTGGTATACTGCGAATTTGTTTGTGAAAATCGTATCCAGTGATGACGGATACGTTGAACGTTATACAATGCCTATGTGTGAACTAAGCATATTTTTTTGTCGTATACGTTAAAACTGGTACCTTAAATTTAGAGACTATGTGTGAACGGACTGCTTAAATTCATTATGATGGATGATAATCTTCAAAACTGTGCAGTTATTGGACCACATATTCTAGGAACTTTTGTATTAATTTTACTATGAGTAAAAACAGCTTACAAGTATGGGATATTAAAAAAAAAACGCGTTTTATAATAAAGCTATGACGAAGGGTTTTCCAACACAGCCTACGGGATAAACAAGTGGATGCTTTGAAAGTTGATTATAAAACCGCCATGACGACTCTTCTGGACTCTATTGTCTAAGCCTGTCGTCTGCACTATGGTAGATATTCTTTTCCTTAATTAAAAGTTTTATAGCTAGACGGAATAGGTAGTCCGAATGTTTATAAAATGAAATGAAGTGACAATGCCGTAAGTCGTGATCTCAAGAAATGTTACCCCGGGTTTGGAACGAGGTATTAGGTACAAGATGTCTGTTGTTTTCGTATGTAATTCTTTTATGCATGATGAATACAGTGCATGGATATTTAAAACTTCGAAGTTCAGTATGACAGTCATCGTTAATGCATAAAACAAGCTGTAATTAGGACTGGTAGAAAACTGGTCTTCAGTGTGAGAACAAAAAAAAAAAACCGACTTCAAAACACAAAAAAGTGAAAAATAACTAGCTTCAGAAGTCGGTGACCTTTTTTGATTCATTTAGTTTTTTTTTTGTCACCGACTTCTGAAGCTAGTTATTTTTCACTTTTTTGTGTTTTGAAGTCGGTTTTTTTTTTTTTTGCGAAAAGTTTTTTTATTTTTCCATTTTTAGTCGTAATAGCCTATACAAATATATGCTATGCATTTATTTTACATTGTTAACAATACATGTCATGGTAATAGGCTTATCCCCAATAAATGGAACTTAACATATTTAAACTGTCGAAATTTACGTGTATTGTACACATCTGCGTACCCCTCAGAGCATACAGGCGTGATGTTACGTCATGATCTATACTAATATTATAAAGAGGAAAACTTTGTTTGTTTGTTTGTTTGTAATGAATAGGCTTAAAAACTACTGGACCGATTTAAAAAATTCTTTCACCATTCGAAAGCTACATTATTCACGAGTAACATAAGTTATATTTTATCCCCGTACTCCCACGGGAACGGGAATTACGCGGGTGAAACCGTGGGACGTCCGCTAGTGTTGTATACAATAAACATCCAAGCGATTGCAAAAATCACGACCGATTTACCGTCTAGTTTTGAAGAGTTCCATTGTATATCTCCGAAGACCAGCATCAGATCTTCACTAAATTTAAATGCGACCATCTCAGGAGTATACTCTTTCAAATAAAAAAATAATTTTGAAAATCACTCCACAAATGGAGGAGAAATCGGTGAACATACACGAAATTATACCACACGACTGAAGTAAAAATATTCATAAAATAAAAACTACTGGGCCATTAAACTATGTAAAATTTTTATGGGACCAAATGGCAACTATTCCGCATCAAACTAAAAAAGAATCACGTAAATCGGATCATAAATCTCAGCGTAATCGGTGTACATACATAAAAAAAAAAAAAAATACCGATCGAATTGAGAACCTCCTCCTTTTTGGAAGTCGGTTAAAAATAGGTAGCAATACCTACATGTCTGAAAGGTTTATTCCCATCTGCCACCCTGGTGGTCGATTGTCATTACCGTTGTACTGGACATTATCATTTTGTATATTTCTTTAATGATAAAAAAGTTACATTACTATTACATCAATCTAAAGATGGGTTTAAAATAACTTCAGAAAATCAACAAAAACTTAACCAAAAAAAAATACATATATATCATAAAAAAAATAAAAATACCACCACTTCACCGGGGTGGTAGATGGGGGAATAAACGGTCTAAAAACGGTGTCAACACGTGTACTGTAAAACGATGTGTATGTACTATCGAGGACACTCCCGCCTGACCACCACTAAGCTCATTTTTGCTTGCACTCGCAACATAAAAACGCTCTCTAGCCCCGCCCCGTTGACTTTGTGTAGAAAAAATGAATGAAAAGATACCGAATCGGCCGAGCGCATTGACGACGCACGCCAAACGAGAGTTATTGTTACTTTGCGCGCCAAAGTTTACGCTTTCCTAATAGGCCCAAACTTTAAGGGGGCGTGGCTCGGCGCCTCCGCATGATTTAAGCGAAAAATAAATAAAATGGTCAGGCGGAAAAGACCCCGATAGTACGTATACTAGCGCAGGAGTGAATCGAAACATAACTTTGAAAGGGATTTTAATTGAAGTCTTCTTCTAAGCGTGTCGATGACAATTCAAATTTCTTAGAGCGTTCGCCAGTGAATGAGCACAGACTCCAACAAACTGTTTCATTAAAATTCAGAATTATGATATGTTACCAACAGTCTCTGAATAATTAAGCAAATAAAAAATAAAAAACACTGCCCAGTGGTTGCAACATACAGGGCAAAGTACTTCGGTAACCCAGGTACTCTCCGCGAGATTGTCAGCAACAAAAAGGCGCTGCTGGTCTTTCTCGGGGAGTTAGGGTGGATCGAATAAATTTCCCATGCACCGGTACGTACGCAAAATACGCGGTTTGACGTGGAGTTGCGGACACCAGCCCGCTATACAATACAATACAATTATTAAGCAAATTAAATTGAGTACTACTTGTGGTAACATATCAAACGAATTCAACGTTAAAATCCTTCTACAAGTTTTGTCTTGATTCACCGCTGCTTCTCTACTCACCCCCTTTTATCTGGTGATGAAAATGATGAAAAAATATTTATGGTTTTTGCCAAGTTTTTCTTACAAACTAGTGATTGGAGTTTCCTTTTAGGCGTCTAAAGCCTGTGTCAGGAAACTCCACTCTTCCATAACTTAAATTAACATTAGCAAACTTGTTTCTTTTTCTTTTTATAATAATTACAGAAAAAATAAATTAGAAAAATACAAAATTAAGATATAAAATAACTAAAAGTGAGAAAGTAAATGTGCTCGTCACTAAGACGGTTTGTGGGGAATGGTTAAGTGTGAGTGAGTGTATGGGGAGGGGTGTGTGAGCGAGTGTATGATGTAATCCAGTGCGATACAAGTTTGACACATGATGCATAGCATGTTTTAAAACATGTCTTTTGCAGGGGATGTCAACTCGTGGTTTGGCTCATGACCACTTTATTAAGTACCTACCCACAGATTCACGGTTCACGTTTTTGTTTTCGTGGAAGCTATTTATTTATGAACGAGGGCATAATTTAATGCAAATCAATTATTCGGTCACACACAGATGAACTGTCATATGAACCTAATTGTTTAACTGAGCATATTATTTAAATTAATAAATGCGCAATTTATTTCAGTTCATGGTTGTATGCAGTTTTCTTTATTAATGACGAAATACACATACACGAAGTCGATTTAAATATATTAAAACGGTATATATTAATAAAGGTACAGTCACACAATACCCCACAATATACACTACTTTCTATGCGAGAGGGGTGCCGCTTAATTTCCGTCGCGGAAAACATATCGCTTGGAAGAACGAAAAAATTATCGCAACATTAAATCGAATGTAACTTTATTTATATCTAAACGGTGAAAAGTTTTTAAAGATATAATCAAAATGCATACATTACATCGTGATTTATACATTTATGAGCTTCCCTGAGAAACGTTGCGTTGAATGACAAACAAGGTTTAACATACAACTTGATCCCCAAGATTAACAACCATCGTTAATTTTTCCGCAATTGAGAGAAAATCCCCTCCTGTTTTAAACCTTGGCTGGGAAACTAAGAAATTAATTCTAGTAAATCGTGGTGGTACATTTGTATATAAAAAGCACGCTCGTGTACAATTTTTCTAATATTCTAGATGCCAGATGTTGACAATATTCTTGATTATTGTTATATAAGCCGTGTGGTATCCGGCAGAGTAGAATAGAACCAACCCATTACACTCACGGGTGTCGTATAAGGCGACTAATGTCTGAGGCAGAACACCTTGCGCCTCCGTAGACCAGAGAATGGGCAGCAGAGTTTTCTGTTAGTCTTTCATCACTGCGATTTCCAATCCGCCTGCCAAGCGTGGAGATTACGGAAAATTCCTCCCATCATGGTAGAGGCTTATGTCCAGCAGTGGACGTTATGGGCTGTTGTTGTTGTTGTTGTTATATTGGCATCAATGCAGTACTAGGTTAGTCTATGACTGTACTCTAGTTAATTTGCACGGATGTCTGGGAAAACCAATCTACCAGGAGGCCAGAATCTGAAAGAATTACCATCGTCTTCGAGTCGCTTATCTTCTTCTTGGCGTGTCGATGGCAATCTAAATTGTGTCGGCACTAGTTTGGCGGTTTCGGTAGCGTCCATCAGTTCCTGTAGTGAACAAACAATAGGACACGCAAGACAAGATGTTAAGTGCCCCATCGTTTGTGGAACAGTCTCAGATCAGTCAGTCGCCATTTACAGTCCAGGCCAGAGCCATTCAAGAATCTCACCTGAGTAGGTTTTCAATGCTGCGGCCAACCTGGGTCCGGAGTCTATTTAAAGACTTCCAGGCCAGGCTATGGCAACTTTGTAGGTTACGTTATCCCAAGTTGATGTTTTAAAATCCTTTTGAGACTATCAGCGGTATTTTCAACAGTAAAACTGTGATGGCCAGAGAGACAAAGGCACTTGTTGCTTCAACCTCGTCATTTCTTTTTTGTGAACACCTTTATTCCCTTCCCTTTGGGACATTTTTTTGGGCCACGATGAAAAAAGGTTATGTGTTTCAACCGTATGGCTGACAAATCGTTGGTACTTACAGTACTCCCAAATTAATAACGCGCATGCAAATCTTCGCCAATTGTCGTATTCCCGGAAACACCCGAATCATTGAATCGGAGAAAGCCCTTAACAATGCACTTGCATTTTGTACCTTGTTCGAAAGAAACAGGAGTCAATGTCATATGTCAAATCATGTGAAACAATTGTAAACAATTTGGGCGGTCGGCGGCTGTCGCCGGTCAGTCAAAGTTCCGTCAGTCGTCTTTATATATTGGTGGTGACTGCACGTGTTCTCTCTGTGTGGAATTATATAGAGCTGCTATTACACACCCTTCTTGGTTTTGTTTTCAAAGGTGAATTTAATTTCAACTTTAATTTTCTTACTCAAATTGAAATAGTTTATTTTGTAAAATAGGTTAATATACTAACATTTTTCACGTTTTTTAATATTAAAAATACCTACGTTAAATACATATTAATTACTAGAAAAAAACATTTAAAAATCAGATTTAGGCTTATATAAATTTTAATAGAAAGATACACATGCATAAATAAACAAATCGATATAGGAATAAATAATTTATAAAGTATATTAGTACATAATGCAATATTACAAGAAAGTATGAAGAAGTAAATCAATTCAACAAAGATTGTAGCATATTCGCAATCGTGTCGTTTTCCACGCTATTTACTTACATCGAATTATCGAATCAATTTCGTTACTGATAAATCAATATTTATCTCTTTTAGCACAAAACACATAATTCTGCTATGAAGAAAATGCACTCAACCACTCTATATACATATCGTCTTCCGACGCTCGGGGAATACGACCGTTGCCGAACAGTGACGAAGATTTCTATGCGCATTATCACTTTGGGAGACCTGTATGTATTAGAAGAATATTATATATTTTAGGATAAAGACGATATCATGCGACTGAGTAAGTTCCAAATTGATGTTGTGGAATATTTACAATTGGGTTGTTGTAAACATGTAATCTTAAGGCAATATCGTAATTAAACGACATCGTTTTTGTTAACCGATATGTTTATGAAGGAAGTTAAAAACCAGACGTAGGATGTAGGTAAACAAATGACAGAACAAAATACTTGTGATTCAGTGCTCCAGGGCATGGTAATTGATATTTTTCTTCTTAATTTTTTAAGGAAAATGATAGTAGAAATAAAAAGTTATTGTAGATATGATCTAGAAATCGAGAAACTACTCTCGTAGACTTGGGTTTACCATTCAAATAGTGCTTGAGTAAGTAATATTGTTTGATAACTTTATTTGCAATCATAGTTTGGTGTTTGTTTGTTTTTAGGGTTCCGTACCCAAAGGGTAAAAACGGAACCCTATTACTAAGACTTCGCTGTCTGTCCGTCTGTCCGTCTGTCCGTCCGTCCGTCTGTCCGTCTGTCTGTCACCAGGCTGTATCTCATGAACCGTGACAGCTAGACAGTTGAAATTTTCACAGATGATGTATTTCTGTTGCCGCTATAACAACAAATAACTAAAAACAGAATAAAATTAATATTTAAGGGGGGCTCCCATACAACAAACGTGATTTTTTTGCCCTTTTTTTGATAAGAATGGTACGGAACCCTTCCTGCGCGAGTCCGACTCGCACTTGGCCGGTTTTTTCCAATTACCTAGAACCTGAGGCAAGAAACGAAGACATACAATGTTGGCTGTATGTCAACTCTTAATGAAAAAAAAAAAAATTAAAAAACTTTTTAGTAAATTTTTCAAACAATGGTCTGCGTTTACTTGGTATGATATGA
Source organism: Xestia xanthographa (assembly GCA_905147715.2). NCBI lineage: Eukaryota > Metazoa > Arthropoda > Insecta > Lepidoptera > Noctuidae > Xestia > Xestia xanthographa. Next base: position 28,750,710 of record LR990641.1, read on the forward strand.
CTTAGTTGTTTTCAATTGCTTACAGAAACCATTCAAAGTATTCAGAAGTTCGGCTGAAAATTTTGTAAAATGCGGGTGCAACCACCAGAAAGTTGGGGACTTTCGCACTATTGTTTTTTGAAGGAAAATTATATAACTGGTAAGTCTGAGTTGATGTTTTTCGTAGAAAGTCCGCGTCAACTCCACGTGAGTAGCGTTAAAAATTTAAAAAAGTCTTGGAGATTGTTGATAAACTCTGATTTTCTTTAAGAGGTAAGATTCTGTCAAAAACTGGACTTACGATAGGTATAGCTCGTGCTTGAATGTAAATGTTAAGATATTGAATAATAAAGAACATTTAATACAAAAAAAAACCGGCCAAGTGCGAGTCGGACTCGCGCAAGAAGGGTTCCGTACCAATTATTATAAAAAAATCACGTTTGTTGTAAGGGGGGCCCCTTAAATATTAATTTAATTCTGTTTTTAGTATTTGTTGTTATAGCGGCAACAGAAATACATCATCTGTGAAAATTTCAACTGTCTAGCTGTCACGGTTCATGAGATACAGCCTGGTGACAGACAGACGGACAGACGGACAGACAGACGGACAGACAGCGAAGTCTTAGTAATAGGGTTCCGTTTTTACCCTTTGGGTACGGAACCCTAAAAACCGGCCAAGAGCGTGTCGGGCCACACTCAGTGTAGGGTTCCGTAGTTTCCCGTCCGTCACAATAAGTGTTCCCACTTATGAGTTTAAAGGTGGGTATCCATTATGTAAAAATGCTTGCATATACGAATATACTACAAACTTAGTCCAGAAATTATTTTGTACAACTTTTTGTCTTTTTTGTACAAAAACTATTGTTTCCATCAAGTTCAAAATGATTTTCCTAGAAAGTCCTTATAAAGTTCTACTTTTCAGATTTTTTTCATATTTTCTAAACTTATGGTTCAAAAGTTAGAGGACACATTGTTTTTTTACTTTTGGAGCGATTATTTCCGAAATTATTGACATTATCAAAAAATGATTTTAGGAAACCCCTATTCATTTTTAAATACCTTTCCAACAATATATCACACGTTAGGGTTGAAATTAAAAAAAAAAACAATTCCCACTTTACATATAGGGAGCCCCCCTATATGTAAAGTGGGAATTGATTTTTTTTATTGACCCTAATAAAACATTTTTTTCCAATTTTTATTTTACCACTTTGTCGGCGTGATTGATATACATATTGGTACCAAATTTCAGCTTTCTAGGGCTAACAGTCACAGAGATTAAGCGAGGACGGACGGACGGACAGACATGGCGAAATTATAAGGGTTCCTAGTAGACTACGGAACCCTAAAAATAGCAATAAATATCTTATGACAAATAAGTATTAATAAACATAAAAAACTTGAAAGATGTAGTAGCACTATTAGATACTATAGATAGACCGTACGTAGATAAGAAGAATAAAATTAAACAATTTTTTCAAACTTTTTCATTCTAACTTAGAGCTGTGACAAAATCGTAACAAGTAGAATTTCAAAATATTTAGAAAACAGGTCCCCAAACTAGCCTATATCTTTTACAAGATAAGTAGATAGTATGTTTATGTAAAATGAGTGTAAACACGTGTATCCTAAATACGTATATGGGAACTATACCTAGTGATTATTAAGTCTACATGCTAATAATTATGATAATATTCCATAAATTTAGAATTTAGAACAAGAAACCCTGTAAGGTGAACCTTTTATGAAAATTACATAGGTACTATTATAACCTTTATCTAACATGAAGCCACTATAAACATCTAAGGAAACATTTATACCAATAAGGGCCTGTTTCAGCACCTACGACGTTCCCGTTAACTTACTTGGCAGATAATTTCATACTTATAATTTCTGATCCATTTTTAGGGTTCCGTACCCAAAGGGTAAAAACGGAACCCTATTACTAAGACTTCGCTGTCTGTCCGTCTGTCTGTCACCAGGCTGTATCTCATGAACCGTGACAGCTAGACAGTTGAAATTTTCACAGATGATGTATTTCTGTTGCCGCTATAACAACAAATACTAAAAACAGAATTAAATTAATATTTAAGGGGGGCTCCCATACAACAAACGTGATTTTATTGCCCTTTTTTGATAATAATGGTACGGACCCTTCGTGCGCGAGTCCGATTCGCACTTGGCCGGTTTTTGAATTTTTGCGGTAAGTAGTGGCTAATCGAAGCTCTTGAATCTGCTTTCTCACCTACTTGCACCACATTGCATTGCATTGCATTTCAGCCGAAAGACGTCCACTGCTGGAAATGGGCCTCCCCCAAAGGGGGTTTTTGCCATAATCGCCACGCTTGGCAGGCGGGTTGGCGATCGCAGTACGGTTGTTACAAAATCTCAGAAAACGCTGCTGCCCATTCTCTAGTAAGTCCCTTAGTCGCCTCTTACAACACCCACGGGAAGATATGGAATGGTGCTATTCTTTACGTCCGACACCATACAGAGTTGCACCACATAGGGTGTCAATTTACCCGAGCCGAAATAAATATAAATAAATAAATATTTGTTTTGTTCTAGACCATACCTAGGTACCTTCTAGTTTACGAGATATCGGAGGTCAAAGTTCCAACTTTTTCAGAAGTTTTAATTTAAATAGGTACTAGTTTTTAAAGTTGTAGTATTACTTTAAATACCTCCATGACCCGTTTGCTAGCCAATGCATCCATCAGCACAATGTTTTGAGTGCGTTACATTGAGTTTTACCATAAAACGTGATTTTTCAGCCCAAAAAAAAGTCGTTTCCCAGCAATAATTTTTGCGTAAAGTTACTTACTTAGTTTGATGTACAGAATGCTTGGTTGACGGCTTCGTGAAGGGTTCGTCTTGGGCAGTGGTTCCCAACCTTTCTTGGACCAGGGACACTTGGGCAGGGGCCATAAGATCCTAGATAAACATGGACACCCACAGGATTATATCCAGGGGGGTGAATCTTTAACTCACACAATGCAAAAATTGCAAAATGTGATAAAAACCTTTAGAATTAAGATAGTGAAAGATACAAGAGCGATCCAAGTCAGCTCAAAAAATTTAGCAATAATATACAGGCTGGAATTCTTGCATGCCACCTGCAGGGAAAGTACTCTAAACACCGGAGGTAGCAAATTTTACTCAAAGGAAAAAATCCTTTATTTTTAAAAATAAATTAATCTGCATTCAAGATTTTGAAAATTCGCTTGCCACACTTGGGAATCGAACCGGCTAAATTCCAAAAAAATAACAGCCTGTACTTTTGTGGCACCAATCGATAGGGTCAATCATAAGGATCAACTCTCTCTAACAAACATTAAAAATTAAATGAAAGGAAAACCATGAAATCTAAAGTTATAAATTCAGTGGGATGAACTCATTACGATAAAGCACTTTTATTAAAAAATGGACCTTTACAATTGAAGAAAGAAGATTGTAATTTGCACGTGTTTGTTTGTGCAAATTGTAATCTTCTTATCTAAAAGTTCTTCGTCATTTTAATCAATAAATGTCGTCAAAAGATAATTGTTTAATAAGTTCTAACATAAGTAATTGGGTCGGACCTTTGAGTAAAAGTGTTGTGTGTGTTATGTTGTCCCATTGAATTTTTAAGTTAAGGTTTCATGGTTTTCCTTTCATTTAATTTATCATGTTTGTTAGAGGGATTTGATATTTATGATCGACCTTATCTATTGGTGCCATAAAAGTACAGGGTGTTATTTTTTGCAATTTAGCTGGTTCGATTCCCGAGCGTGGCACGCGAATTTTCAAAATCTTTGAATGCTGATTAATTTCTTTTTAAAAATAAAGGAACGTTTCCTTTTAGTAAAATTTGCTATCTCCGGTATTTAGAGTACTTTCCCTCCAGGTGGCATGGAAAAATTCCACCCTGTATACAGAAATAGGAATAAGTAAGTAGATTTTTACAGAAGTACTGATGAATCTTGCAAGAGCGAGCGCAGCAAACTGAAAAAAGCAAATTTAGCAAACAAATTTAGCACCTCGCCTCTGATAGGTTTTCAATTAGATTGGGTTGAGTTTGCTTCTTTTGTGCAATTTTAAAAGTAAGAATAACATTTTAAACTTTCGCGGACCATATTTGAAGCTCCCGCGGACCACTGGTGGTCCGCGGACCATAGGTTGGGAACCACTGGTTTATAGACGTTGTATATTTTTGCGGCTAAGGCAGACTACATGTTGGTGAAACCGGGTGTTTGTTCTTGTAAATGGTTCAAGTCACCCGTCCGCTGCTACGTGAGCTGAGCACGGAGAGGTGCTAGAGCTTAGTTTGTTTTGCTATTGCTTGTCTTGTTTGCTTGTTTAGCTGCATGGTTTGTTTGCTAGTCAGGCATGATGTAGCGCGTGTAGCGTCAATGTGAGTCGTAGATGTAGTCAAAAGGGACGGTTCCGACTACATTTCATTTCATAAGCTAAGTTTACACATGACTATGTAAATTAGCTGGGCTGCTGTGTGTCCAACAGCGTATCAAAGTTTGTTTATTCGTTAACCACAATCCAAGGTACCTACACTAAACTGTAAACACTAAACGGTAACCTAGCTGTAAATTTTATTATAAAAATACAACTTGCCTTTTGAATCGGATTTTTAGGGTTTAATTTTTTTGCACGGTACCTTAATTCATTTTTTTTTATTAAAAGTGTAGTTTAGTTACTTTTTATACCATCAGCTATATGCCAGTAAAAGTCCCTTCAAAATCGGTCCAACCGTTTCGGAGATTAGCCGGAACAAACAGACAGGCAAACAGACAAAAATTTAAAAAATTGAGTCTTTGCTTAAAGTACCGTAAATATGCATATGCATTCAGTAAAAAGCTGTTATTTTGAAACTAAGTACAAAACGATAGGTACATTTTTTTTCGGTTTTCAAATCATCAAGACTTATTCGTAAACTGGTGAGTGTAAAACTCGTACCTAAGTACGCGCAGGGGCCGGCTCCACGAGCGAGAAAATTGCGGCGATATTATTGTTCTTGCCACGTTTTTCTATACACTCTCTTTTTGGCCGTCTCCACGAGCGAGAGAATCGCGGCGATATTTTCGTATAGAAATACGTCAAATCGCCGCGATTCTCTCGCTCGTGGAAGCGGCCCCTTAGCATCTTCCAAATTTAGCTCGTCAACTTGCTCGACCTTGAAAATCAGACGTAATACGCCAGATGTACAGTCAGCTACAAAAACTTCTAATTAAAAATTTAATAATTAACTCGTGCAAATAATAATAGTTTTTGTTTCATCGAAATGGGGCCGGATTTCCAAAGTTACAGCGTTGTAAACTATCACCGCTTTTTTAACTTTGCGTTTCTTCGCTACCTACTGCAATGACGTCACGTTACGGTGTCATGTCCGATTGCGGGTGATGCGGAGTATTTACGTTCATAAATTTGTTTTATAATAAAGTGGTTGGCACTTATCATTTTACTTAGTTTGTGTTTAAATATTGTTGTTCTTTTTTTTCTTTTTTGTTGGCCTCTTTGGTGCCCCACTGCTGGGCAAAGGCCTCCCCTTTTTTCTACCATGCCTCTCTATTATGAGCGGTCTCCGGCCATAAAATAAAATAAATAAATAAAAATTTTTAGACAATAGTTTTATTTGACGGTACTTTATTATGAGCGAGCGAGTTGACGACAAAAAAGAACAGGTAAAATCGGAAGGTGTCAACTTGCGCACACTTGCGAGTTTCTCACTAGCCAGTTAACGAATAAGTCATCGTCGTCGTCGGGGGCTGCCAAGTGGCCCCCGACTTCCGGGGCGTCTCTCGCGGTGGCTGAGACTTGAGGTTATCTCCCTCTCACACCACATCCGCCACCTCCTTCGCTAGCATGACTGCTTTGCAGAAAGAGGTGACGGTTTCCCGTTCTCTCGCTCCGGACCATGGATTGAACCAGGGCCGAACGCGCGAGGACGCCGCCGCCGATCGCCGCTACGAGGATATAGCGGTGCTCCGTCCAAGCGGGGCGAACCTCCACGGTGTGCTCCACCGTGTCCTCCGTTCGATTCTCGCAGTGGTTACAAACAGACACTTCAATTTGATTTATTTGTGTGTGGAGTAGGTACTTAAACGTGTAGAGGTAAGATAAGTATAGGTAGAGTAGTCAAAACACAAGCTTTTAATAAAAGTGCGGGTTGCAATCATATTAACCTAGAACTCCACAGAAACATCCAATCATAATGCTCGAAATACGAGTATAAAGTAAATAAGTGACCTTATGCGGTAGATGTGACAACAATAACGCAATAAGGAATACAAATATTTGTTGTTGCAATCAACCTGCACAGCACTTGCAATGTTCGCAATGCGCCCTCGCACTGGGGCGAGTTGGCCAACAACAATAGGTACGTACAAACACAATACCCTCACGACGCATAATAAGGGTTATTGATTCGCTGACCGATGCTTTAATCCCGCGAATCCCCTCGCGGAAACATATTGCTTACAGCTGAGTCTAATAAAAAAATGTCAGGGGGAAACATGTTACCCAATCTACAAGTGTAATAAATAAAAATGACATTTATATTCCTACTATGGTATTAGTATAGGTTTAATAAAAACTACATACAATTTATCAGGATTGAAGAAATTCAAATCTAAGGCGTTATTGATCGATCGTTTTGAATTAAGAAGCACGCTCATAATAATATGGACCTTTCTTTTCTATACTTATTATTATAAAAAGTTATAAATTATTTTATTGATAAAAAATACCATGCATATTAGCCGACCTATCACAATTTTTGCGGACGGAGTCGCGGGCGAAGTGCTAATCTTTTAAAATATTTAAACTATTTTGTTTATTGTTATGAATATCTCTTTTTGTTTGCATCAGCATGCGTATAATTCCCGTTGACGAGTTCACATTAAGTTAAGTTTAAGAAAATAGAGCTAACGAAAGGAACCTTTGAAGTTATTATGCAAAAAAAAAAGATCATATTTATTTAGCAATTAGATGAATGCAACATAACCGCGCGGTGCTAAGTCCCAACAAAGGGCGAATCGGCATTATTTGTTCGCTTATTGAATTGGGCCTCCCCCAGCGATGTAGAAGCAATACCTATTTAATCTTTTATTTTGCAATAAAACTTGGGAATGCAGCTGGATCACATTAGTTATGCTGGTGTTAGACATGTTTGTTTAGAAAGTTTCGCTCAATAATAATGGTACTAATTAAATTATTGTGTTCACTGTTCATGTGAAATAACAAGACGGTACGGAACCTGGTAAATTAACAGGTATAAATTTATCATGAGCTGCTTCAGATAACCTGTGGTGGTGGGCGGCTGCTGAGACTATGAAATATTTATTTGGTGCCTTCTCAAAGTAATTAGGTGAAACCCTTGGTAGCCTTAACCTAGTGTAAATAATAATAGTTTATTGATAGGTATAGATAGTTATGACTGGTCTGGTAAAATATAAAAAATTGTGACAAGTTGTTTTGTAGTACAAAGATTTACGTAAATCGTTTCTATAAAAATATATGACAGTCTAATTTTTCTTGTCTGACCCTAGAGTTATGGGATGTCAAAACAAAATACGTTGTATATATCAGCGTCAAATTGTAAAACCCTCCTATAATTTCTGTCATCAGGGTTTAAAGGAACCTAACTACTTAACCTAACGTCGGGGTGCCCAAAGTCCCGATTATGGGGGCAGAGATAATTTGATCGCATGCATTTCACAATTTGACGGTTTCACTGTGACATATTATAATCTACCGAAAATTAATAAGTCATATTGTAAGCAGTATGTTCAGTTGACAATATTTCGACAGTTTACAATCTGACTAGACAGATTACAATCTGACGGGTTTTACAATTTGACGTCGACATATACATATAAAAATAAGCATGCGATATACATCTGTTACATCATGTGTAATGTTACGTTATGTGTTGTAAAACATTCACAGGCCCCACGGCTTCCCGTTATTGAATAGAAATGCGCAAAAAGAATACAACACGTCTTCTCTTGGCGAGAAAATTAATATTTATGTTAAAACTCAAAATGAATGTATTATCAATAATTTATCTGCGAATCTCAAACGAATGGAAGCAAAACAATGACAGTATCAGTCGCCTATTATCGTCGAATTGTTAAAGTCAACAGAGAGAACTTTGATGTGGTACTGTCAACTACACGCAGTAAAGTAAAGGTCAGGATTTGTCCGGACATATCCGATTTTTTCCATGCCCTCGTCCAGACTTTATCCAGCTTTGTCATTTGTGCGGATTTCGAGAATAATTTAAGAAATTAAAAACGTTAAAGTAGTAGGTACAGTCTAAGATCCAATTTTTTTTTTTCTGATGGGAAATCATCAAATGACTCCTCCCGCTCTGGGTGGAGCAGGAGGGAGTGTCAGACGTTTACTGATTAAAACCCATCCATGTTCCTTCATCGCCCTTTATGTTCCGGGGCCACGGTATCTCTTTTGAACAGTCCCGCAGCCCCGGCATGCATCGGCCCTTGTGGACCCCTTCCTTTTGCGCTGACACAAGCAAGCCGCGGACATGTGACCGGGCTGACTGCAGCGGAAACAGAGGCTGCTGCGATCAAATCCGAAGCGCACTGTACTGACACATGGTGCCCCACGTGACAGCGATAGCAACTCAGAGGTCTAGGCTCCAACAGCTTCACCTGCGCTGAGACCCAGCCCACCAGTAGCCTTCGGCCCTCCACTATCGTTTTGGTCGCCGTCACGGGGCAGTATACCGTAACGGTATGCATACCCGTGAGATCTGGACGTAGGGCGCCTGCCCTGACCTTCTCAGCACCCACCGGATCTGGCGACGGCGGCTACCACCTCGTCCTTGGTCACCGAGTCGTCAAGAACCAGGTTGCGTAGGTCTGCGCATTTGACGGACCTGGACACTCGGGCGTCGACCGCGTTCAAGGACGCTCTGAGCTTTTCAGCCAGAGCGTCAGCGGATGACCCGCTGGTTTCGCCGGGGATCTCCAGCTTACGAGCCCCCGTCGCGGTGACTTTAAGCCGGAGGTCCCGAGCTCTCCGAGATCCACCGTCGCCTTTGCTAGCAAGTCGCGGTAGGACACGCCCGTCTTTTCCGCATCCGGCTGTAGTGTTATCACTAGAGCTGCGGTCTTCGGGGCGCGGAGCCTAGCCGCGATCTTTCGCGCACAGTACTGGCGCTGCCGCTGCTCATTCCGGGCCTTTTTGGCCACCATCCGCCCCTTCCGTTTCTCCCCGTAGTCTAAGATCCCTTACAGAACGACCTTCACCGAGCTTGTTAATGGATGAAAAGTATTTTATATCGAATTAAATATGTCAATAAATATATTGCAAATGGGTTGACTAAAAAATTTCAGTCCAGAATACAATTTTTTAACCAGATCGGTGAATGTCGTTCTACAAGGGATCCTATACTAGTACTGGAAAAACAGAGAATAAACCGTTTAAATGTCCAAAATTGTGTCTCAACATTTTTATGTAATTTTGTAGCTTTGATAGAAAAAAAAACAAGATTAATGCTAACCCAAAATCACCGCATAACAAAAATATCAAAACTCAATGTGAAGTACGTCATGCATCATGTTTATCAATAAGTCCTCTAGTTTATCGATTCCGCTCGGAACGGGGCTCCGTAGACTCCTCTTCTCACTAAGTGTTATTATTTGATGCGGTAATGTAAACCTTTGTATAATAGAAGGGAGCGCAAAGGGACCAAGGAAGCTTTGTGAGCAAGTGCCGGGCGAAACGGCGATTTTTTCCGGGATACAACCATTGATTCGTGAAATAACGATATAAGATATTGTGTTGTGGAGTAAAGGTTGACATTCCCGCTTTATATACACAATACTCATCAAAGTAGCTAGGTACGTTTCGATATCAATATTTTTTAAGGTAGAAACTCACCTTCAGACTTCCCGAACACATAATTTGCAGGGTTTATTACTACTCCGTATTTCCTTAACCTAAACAAATACAGTCTCTAAAAAATAATTTTATATAATATAATAATCTTTTTGAAGATAAAACATACTGAAATGTCGCTTTTAAAATAAATAATAATAGAGACAATTATACTTGGTCTTTATTTGACTAACGTATAAACTGTCAAAATTTCCCAATCAACCCTTAATCAACCAAAGTTGAAAAAGTTTCAAATAAAGTTGAAAATCGAATATAGAAATTGGTGGTGGTATAGAAAAACCCAAGGTGGCCCAATAATACCTACATAAAGTTATTTAGGTCTACTATACACCACACCCTGTCTACAAATGTGAGCAACTATCAATGGAACCCTGCCTAGTTCACGATATTACGCTTCCCCTAATATTATATTATATTTGGTGTAAGGGTTATCGACGGCGACCGTGCAATACTAGAAAATATACTGCAAAAACAGAAGCAAACCGTGTGTGCGGGGGGAGTTCTCCTTTGAAGTGATCTTATGTATTATTATTTGTTTCATTAGCATTAGCATTCATCATCATCATCATCATCATCATTTCAGCCGAAAGACGTCCACTGCTGGACATAGGCCTCCCCCAAGTGTGCCAGATATATGCGACCAGCGGCCTGCAAAAGTTGTATGAAAATCCATATCTGTCTTAGCGGCCAAATAAATTACATAGTAAACTCATAACTGTCGTGTTATTTAAAAATGGAACGATCTTTTACTCTGAAACGTGGCAACTAAGGAGGTGACTTAGCAAAGGTTTTATTTAAATTTCGAATTGGCTTGCAAAAAAAGCGGTTTATTGAAAAAAAAAAAAAAGAACTCTTCAACGCTTCAACGCGAGAAAAATTATTGTAGTTGTGTGCATCATTGATTTTGAAAAGTAATTGTATTTTAATTTCCTTGCATTATTTGAAAAAAGTACTATACAAGCCTTGGCCACAACTAGGCATTGATGGACTTACGGATGTGTGTTTCGGATTCGCTTCGGCCCAGATTTACACGTTCGGCCATCAATGCGTCTGTTGCTGGCCGCTGCAGTAATGTACTCATCCATATATCAAACTTGGTATATTAATTTTAGATCTGTGTTTTTCGCCTGCACAGATCGTTGGCTGAAGTGTACATTACTTTAAAGGTATGACAAATTAATGACATTCAGTGTAAGGTCGGTTAACTCTTCCTTTCCTTGTCAGGCCGTAA